>JANRMT010062793.1:3691098-3771608 GCA_026402145.1 Polypterus bichir lapradei
GTTTTCATACGTCTCAAACTAAGGGGATGCGAGGTTAAAATAAATCGAGAAGCGCGCGTACATACTTAGTGCATCCCCTCTCGGGAGTCGAACCTCGGACGTGGGTGCTACAGTCGAATGCTTTAGTATCGCGCCACGGAGTGTGGTTTATCTATTTGAGCGTAGCAGTGTAATTCAGTTTTTGTTCAGCACTCTTTGCAACTCTTACTTTTTGTCTGCGCACTGCGTCAGTTCACGTGACCCGCTGAATATGGTTTTATATATATGTCACTCGCTCGCTTCTAATTGTTTCGCTGCCTTCTTAATTATATAATGCATGTTTTCTAAAGCGCGTTTTGTAGCTCTTCCTGGCTTTCTACGTAATGCGTGATTACGTGAGAGGCGCGATGATGTCATACGAACTCCGCCCCTCCAGCTGAACTCCATTACAGTAAATGGGAGAAAAACAGCTTCCAGTTATGACCATTACTCGTAGAATTTCGAAATGAAACCTGCCCAACTTTTGTAAGGAAGCTGTAAGGAATAAGCCTGCCAAATTTCAGCCTTCTACCTACACGGGAAGTTGGAGAATTAGTGATGAGTGAGTGAGTGAGTGAGTGAGTGAGTGAGTGAGTGAGGGCTTTGCCGTTTATTAGTATAGATATATATACACACATATATATATACATACATATATACACATATATACATACATATATACATATGTATATACATATATATACAAATGTATACATACACACATATATACATATATACATACATACATATATACACATATATATACATATATACATACATACATATATACACATATATATACACATATATATACATATATATATATATATATCCACATATATATATATATATATATATCCACATATATATATATATATATATATATATATATATATATAGTAGCACTCTGGGTAAATAATAACAGGAGCACTCGTAGCTGTCATGGCCTCTTCAGGTTTATTTTAGTTAAATTGGTCGTATACAAAAGTAATGGGGCAATCTCCTTGACTCCGGAAATCCACTCACTCCCAGCACCCACCAGGAACCCAAACACACCCCCAAAACAAGAAAACACACCCCCACAAGGTGTGTCCGTCCCTCCCAATTAGATACCTCCCCTTCCAGTCCTCCTTCGCCCTCAGACAAGGCTAGAAAGCATTGCCTGCACGTTACAATATATATATATATATATATATATATATATACACACACACAGTACTTTA
Source organism: Polypterus bichir lapradei (assembly GCA_026402145.1). Taxonomy (NCBI): domain Eukaryota; kingdom Metazoa; phylum Chordata; class Cladistia; order Polypteriformes; family Polypteridae; genus Polypterus; species Polypterus bichir. The sequence goes on from JANRMT010062793.1 coordinate 3,692,340, forward strand.
ACCCGCATCCCAGACGACAAAGCCCACTGACGTAACTTCTGGCTAGACCAGCCCCGTGAACTATTTAAAAACCACTGGAAGTCATTTATATGTGTGTGTGTGTGTGTGTGTATGTAGAATGTTTGACCCATACAGATGACCTGCAGTCAGTACAAATTAGATCATTTCATTCCAGCATCTATCCTCCTCCTCATATATACATAATCTTCACTTTCAGGCTGCTGTCCATTTTCTAGCTAGGCCATTCACTTACAGTATAGAGTACCAAATGTAGGCATTAACTAAACTAATGCTCATTTATTTTCTTTTAGTTTATTAATAATTTCATTAAAACATGAGTGAAAATAACGAACTGCAGTCATTTCATTATTCAAATAGCATTTCAGAGTTAAGAGAGAAATAGCTATGCTTCTGTCCAAAAGCTTCCTTTTTCACATTCTGTTCCAAAACCATTAATTTGAAGTGAATGTGTCTTCTGGCTGGTGATGTAGCATACAGGTGATCCACAGGCCACAAATAAATGCAGTTTGAGTGGCAAATGTAGTGACAGTTTGGTTATTGGTCAACTGGCTTAAGACAGCATGTTGGCACTGTCTATGTAAAGTCACCATATTCTCCTGGTGTATGTTTGGTTTATCCCTACCACATCCCAAATATGTGCTTGTTAGGTTAATTGGAAACTGAAAACTGAAACTAAGTGTGTCTATTAGTGTGCCCTACAACAGACTAGTTTATTCTTTTGTTTCCACATTGCACCCATTGCTGCCAGGGTGCCCATAACTCTGAACTGGAAAAGCAGATTAGAAAATGGAGGAGTGTTGTAGCAGCGCTACTATGAGTTAGAACTGCATCTCCCAGCAGTCCCTTCAGGGGCTGTTGGGGTCAAAGGTGGTCAGAGGGGTTTAAAAGGAGGGCAGGTGTCAAAGACAGGAGGAAAGTGTTTTTTGTTGTTGTATGTTGTGTTATGTTTACCTGTCGGAGTGCCTTCTGTTAATTAAGCCATTTTTAGTCGCTGTATCCTGGATTGTATTCGTTGTTGGGGTCTGGATCATCTGTCTACCTGTGTGCTGAGGACTGATTGTGGATTCACAGCTTTCCCACAAGTATAGGAGTGCTCCTGAACCATCCATCCGTATTCACCCTTACAGTGTCTACCGGTAGGACTGTTTTTATCATTCCCTTATAACATACAGATTTCTGGACTTGCTCGCCATCCTACATTACATCCGGTGTGGTATTCCATGGACTTTGCTGTGTGGAGTTGTATTTTTGTGTTTAATCTAATATCGCCGTAGGGGTCTGGGGTGGTATTATTTAATATCATTATATTCTTTAATTTCTGTTAGTTCCCATTGTGCTGTATTTTGTTTCTGTTTGTGAGTGTGTGTGGGTCGAGCCGAGGCTGGGGGTGTCCCTGGGATCCTCTATAAAAATAAATAAATCACCATCATCTTGACCGTGTGAATCTTAGCAGCATCTGACCGCTACAGTGTACTACACTATATGGCCTAATCTTTGTGCCCAGCTGACCATTACACCTATATAAGCTTGTTGGATATCCCATTACAAAATCATGGGCAATGGCCCACTCTTTACAGCTACAACAGCCTCCACTCTCCTTGAAAGGCGTTCCACAAGATTTTCCAATTGTGAGTTCAGGTACTAATGCTGGCCAGCAAGACCTGGCTTGTAGTTGGCATTGCAATTCACCCCAAAGATATTCAGTAAAACTGATGTCAGGGCTCCGTGCAGGGCACTTAAGTTCCTCCATGTTTTTATGGACCTGGCTTTGTGTACAGGACCATAGTTATGCTGAACTAGAAAAGGGCCCTTTCCTAAACAGTTGCCACAAAGTTAGAATCAGACAATTCTGTGCTGTAGCATGTACTATACCCTCCACTGGAACCAAGGGGCTTAGGCCAGACCTTGATAAACAGCCTCAGATCATTATCCCTCCTCTATCCATTCTACTGCCAATGTTTGTCAATGAAGATTGCATGGCTATGTGCTGGATGTTATGAACCTGTTAACAATGGCCGCAGCTGAAACACCTGAACTCCCTAAGGGCTGTTCATGTACATTTGGCCAAGTAGTGTATCACAAATTTGCTCCTGGGATATTATAAGAAGTCAAGCAAAATGACACCTTTTATTGGCTAAACTAAACTAAAAGGAACAAAATATAATTCTTTCCACCCCTACATAAAGCTGAAGCTTAATTAGGACCACCTAAATTTTCATAACAAATTTAGTTCTTTTATCCCCATTATAAAGCTGAACCTTAATTATTTTTAGTTAGCCAATAAAAGGTGTCATTTTGATTGACTTCTCATTGCATCCATAATGGCAAGCATGGTACAACATCCAACTACTTCTGGGATATTGGCATGGTAAAGCCATGCTTTCTTTTACCTCTAGTAGTGGGAGACCAGCTTGGTAGGGCTGCCATTAATCTCCATTTAGTTTAGTATGTGCAATTTGATGTACAAACATCAATGAAAGAAAACTGCATTTAGGAAACTTGGCACAGTATATTAATTGAAAAACATTTAACATTCAATACAGCTAAATCACTACTGAAAATACTTTAGTATATGCAATTGCAAAGGCAACATTCTTCACACACTTAAATGTGACAGAGAGGAGGCTCAAATTACATATTTAATTTTTTACTTCCCATTTCTCACTAAAGTACACCATATATAATAATTTCATTACCACTCCACACATCAAAACAAAATAAAGGTGTGATTGACTAAGTCTGAGCAAAAACAAGAGGATTAATTAAACTTGGTTTCTAGTGAATGTTATCTTTTGGCATCAGCTAGCTGTCTTTTAAGAATATTACCATGAATGAAATTCCCATGAAGTCGGATCTTTTTCATTTAGACAGGAAGGTGCACAGATTACCATTTGAAGGGAAGTGTTCTCTTTTTATGCTTCTCTCAACATGCCTTGCTTAAAGAAGTGGAAGCAGAAAACAATAGGGACACTGTAACGTTTAGAGCGTTTAACGCCAACAGCAATATATTGCTTCTTACTGAAGCTGGCCTTTTTATTTGCTTAACTAATTGCCCTGAAGCACCTAATAAATCATTTCAGTTAGGTGTGAAACAATGAACCATTAAACTCTGCTTTTTTTCAGTAGTCGAGTGTCAAGGTCTTCAACTGCACATTTAAATCTGGGCAATCAAGTGTATTAAGCCTTGCAGCAATTAATTTGTTTTTTGAGAAATCTTTGATAGCTACAGTCCCTGGTTTTGGGACATCACTTATAAGCTGGCAGGCAACTGGTAAGATTAGCTGCCACAGATACTTTATAACAATGTGGAAAGTAAGGAATCAGATTAACTGACAAGTTAAAATCCAAACTAAAGTGTAGACATGGTGACATTGTTAGTACTACTGCCTCACAGCACTAAGGGCCCGAGTTCAATTTGAGGTCTATCTGTGTAAACTTTGCATATTCTATCTGCATCTGAGTGATTTTTTTCTGGTACCCATGTTATGCATCACATTAACTCCAAATTGGCTTAATGGAAGTGTGTAAATGAGGTGCCCTGGGATGAACTATCATGCTGTCTTCATTTCGTTCCTGTCTTAGATTCAGTGACTCCAGCTCTCTATTAACCAGTAATTGAAAAAAAATAGTTTCAGGAAATAAATGGATAGTTTTTGTGCTTGGCCTGAAATACAATTTGGAAATCTTCACTAAAAATGCTTGAATGATGGTTTTCCTTGACAGTGTAGGCAGCATGCATAATGTATTTTACTTATTACTGTTGAATTGCATTGCATACCATTCCATTTGATGTGGGCGAGATTATTGTCTAGACTCTATTACCCAATTTCAAATGTATGCATCATTTCAACAGTACCAGGCCTTTGATATTTCAACCAATGAAGGAGTTCTGATTTCCGAACATATGGTACTTTGCTTTTATGTTTAGACGGCACTTTTTTTTACATCTCTGAGCAAAAGTACTAAAAAAATCTTTAGAAAAAGCTAACCCAGTTAAGATTGTGGACTTTTGTTATTAAGAAGATAATTACAGTAAATCCTAAGCATACGTGGTAATTCTAAATGGATCTCGTTTGAGCCTTAGGCTTATTATTGATAACCTAAACATACTGTGAGATATTTGAGACCCTATCAACACCCAACTGTGTTGTGCACTGAAATTCTATTAAAGCAGTCAGGGATTGGTTTTCTAACATAAGTGCAACTGCAAGTTTGCAGGGGCACCACGTAATGCATCTGTTGCCCGATGGATGATGCAGGGAACATTTAAAACTAGCCACTGACCTGGCCTTGTGCTCTTTTCTGTCTCCTCTCCTTGAGAATGAGCTGGCTCAAGCCGCTGGTCTGCAGCCGTTACCTACCTGATTAAGGAGGTTATCTGTTCCAAAACTGAAGAAGGGAGTTAATGCAGGACGGCTGATAACGTCACTGTTTTATTGCTGTGTTTGTGTTTACTGAAGTGGCAGCTCCCATTAGAATAAATGTTGAGACTGTTCCTGCTTTCACTACAATAAAGCTGATTTTCTTGGAAATCTAAACTCACCTCCTCTCTTGTGCAAGTCACTGACCCAGACATCACAAGATATATATATATACCCTTATACCCATATACCCTTCTGGACGTTGCATGCTCTTTCTTATATTATTATAAGAAGACTTTTACATCTACACTTATCATATACAGTACTATCTGTTAACATTTTAATTACATTTTAATATGCGATTATATACAGTGTCTAAATCTATCATACTGTATATCATCTGATTTTCACATCTAAACCCATCATATTTTTACACATAAGAAGGCCAATTTGCTCCTAACTCTGTATATACACATTTATGACAAAAATATATTGTCATCACCATCAAGAACATTTGACAAAGGTTCATACAAACAGAGTAGCATAAATGTTTTTGGGTTAAACAAAAGGAGTTTCTGATGAAGCCTGAGTCATTAAACAGAGATCGCTCCTTAAATTTCAAGAGTTAGATTTGCATAAAAATTCTTCATAAAACAGATTATTCCAGAACTAATGATTTTCGAGGTCTTCCTTTTATTTTTCAACAAATGATAAATATATATATATATACACTGTGTAGTATATATATATATATATATATATATATGTAGTATATAGTATAAAGTGGTATGCAATGGGTCATCGTAACTAAATGGGTCATTCAGCTATCTAAATCACCTAATATATGTGTGTGTGTGTGTGTAATTAGGACTCCCCGCATTGGACTTGCTAAAAGCATTTATACTGTATAATCATGGGCAGATCTACCATCACAATGTTCTGGAAACAGCCCAGGAAGTCTGCCACCAAGGGGCTTTTCCATATGGAAAAAAAAGTAATTCCAGAATTTCTCTATTCCATGCCCTATACATGGGGTGGGGTAGCCCATCTTTCTCTGTAAAATTAATGAGTAATCTTGTGCTAGAATCTCCAAAAGGGAAACCCCTACCACAAGCTTGCAACGATTTATGAATTACTGTGCACTCAAATCATCAAGAAGGATCTAAATTTTTTGGGTCACTGTGGGGCCTTAATCTGGCCTTGTGTATAATCCACATCAATCCTGAATAAAGTTGAGCACTGTCACCCATGTGTGAGTAGGGAGCATCTTCAAGGCTTCTATGTTACTTGCAATTCCAACCTGAGTCGCAGTTTGGCTACGTCTTTTATGCCATTTCCTCTTTTGTTCTCAGAAGGCAGGAGAAACTTCTGATACCCAATACTATATATAATATATATATACTCAGCAAAAAAAGAAACGTCCCTTTTTCAGGACTGTGTATTTCAACAATAATGTTTTAAAAATCCAAATAACTTTACAGATCTTCAATGTAAATTGTTTAAACAATGTTTTCCATGCATGTTCAATTAACCATAATCAATTAATTAACATGCACCTGTGGAATGGTCGTTAAGACCTTAACAGCTTACAGAAAGTAGGCATTTAAGGTCACAGTTCTAAAAACGCAGGACACTAAAGAGACTTGTCTACCGACTGTGAAAAACACCCAAAGAAAGATGCCCAGGGTCCCTGCTCATCTGCGTGAACGTGCATTAGGCATGCTGCAGGGAGGCATGAGGACTGCTGATGTGGCTAGGGCAATAAATTGCCATGTCCACACTGTGAGACGCCTAAGACAGCGCTACAGGGAGACAGGAAGGACAGCTGATCATCCTCGCAGTGGAAGACCACGTGTAACAACACCTGCACAGGATCGGTACATCCGAATATCACACCTGCGTGACAGGTACAGGATGGCCACAACAACTGCCCGAATCACACCAGGAACACACAATCCCTCCGTCAGTGCTCAGACTGTCCACAATAGGCTGAGAGAGGCTGGACTGAGGGCTTGCAGGCCTGTTGTAAGGCAGGTCCTTACCAGACATCACCAGCAACAACGCCGCCTATGGGCACAAACCCACCTTCGCTGGACCAGACAGGAGTGGCAAAAAGTGCGTGAGTTTCTGCATGACAGCAATGTCAGTGTTCTGCCATGGCCAGCGAAGAGCCCAGATCTCAATCCCATTGAGCACGTCTGGGACCTGTTGGATCGCAGGGTGAGGGCTAGGGCCATTCCCCCCAGAAATGTCCAGGAACTTGCAGGTGCCTTGGTGGAAGAGTGGGGTAACATCTCACAGCAAGAACTGACAAATCTGGTCCAGTCCATGAGGAGGAGATGCACTGCAGTACTTCAAGCAGCTGGTGGCCACACCAGATACTGACTGGTACTTTTGATTTTGAGCCTCCCTTTATTCAGGGACACATTGTGAAACATTTTTAGTTTATGTCTTATGGTGTTGACTCTTTTAGTGTTCATACAAATATTTACACATTAAGTCTACTGAAAGTAAAAACAGTTAAAAGTCAGGGGACGTTTCTTTTTTTGCTGAGTATATATATATAATATATGGATTATGTGAATTTCCCCTTGGGATTAATAAAGTATCTATCTATCTATCTATCTATCTATCTATGCTGTCTTTTTGATAGCTCCACTGCCTGTATGAGGATGTTCCAAGAGTGGGGAGTTTAATCGCAATCTTGATCCTTTCATTTTCACATTTCAGTTCTGTTGTGGTACAACAAACATGAAACGACAGGCAGATGAGCCTCTCTTTTGTTTGCCTGGTCCAACACACCCGCTTTTATTCTTTCCTTGTTGCTGAATTGTATGTATTATACTTCTGAATGAGTGCTCATTGGTTGTCAGGTTTTGCAGACAAACTGGAGCCTGGCCCTATGATTTAAGACTAAATAAAACATGCTTATTTTGTTGGGGTGAGTCACAGACTGGATTGATTTACCAAAGATTTCAAACTATATCATTGGTGGTCATGGAAGTGCACTTTGACTGCCCCGACTTGTTAATATTATGAAAATGAAGTCTGTGACTGAAAATTTCTGGGATATTTTCTTGGCACACTTTGGACCCTTTACTGTCCAACTGTGCATTATTCAAATACCACAGCCTACCTGAGTATTGTTGCTGATCCCTTTATGACCGCAGTGTAACCATATTCTGATGGCTACTTCCAGCAGGATAATGCACCATGTCACAATGCTGAAATACAAACTGGTTTCTGAACATGATAATGAGTTAACTGTACTCAAATTAAGTCCACAGTCATCAGATCTCAATCCAGTAGAGCACCTTTGGGATATGGTGGAATGGGAGATTCGCATCAAAGATGTGCAGCTGATAAATTTGCAGCAACTGCATGATGCTATCATGTCAATATGGACCAAAATGCCTGAGAAATGTTTCTAGCACCTTGTTGAATCTATGCCACAGAGAATTACGTTACTTCTGAAGGAAAAAGGGGAGCCAACCTGGTACTAGCAAGGTGTACCTAATAAAGTGGCCGGTGAGTGTAGTTGGGTCTGTCTAGGTATTGGCTGCCTGTATCAGTCCCAGTGCTTTCCACATTTATGTCTTTGGTAAAGTGGCTAGCTAGGCAAATCTATTAAAGGTTGCTTGAGAATAAAATGTGCTTCATGATTACATGAAAGTATGAACAAGTTATGGGCTGGTAACAAGGTATTTATTAGATATTAGTGTGATATTACCTCCTCAGCGCACAGTCATAATGGCTTTAAAAGATTTGACTTTCAGAAATGATGTTCATCCCTTTTCATAGCCCTTGCTCTTGGAATAGGTATACCCAGAGGCTGGTCAATGAGGCAGGTACTGTTCTGATTGTGCTGTCTTTTCCATTTTTGATTTAGCCCCATCCCCACTGAAAGTTATGCTAATAGCTTTCAATGAAAGGAACACTCATGATTTCTAAGTAAACCACAATATTGAATGCTTTTTATTTCACTGCACTTGTTCTTTGAATTCCTGATATTCTTCAGCTAGTGTTTCTTTAATAGACATTTCAGTTTCTAACTCCACAGTCTGTACTTGTTGAGTTCAATTTCCTTTCTTTATATCTTTTGTTCCATTCATACTTTTTATGTCCACATTTACAGTATCCCTGGTTTAGACTACATCTTAGGACATTTGCAGATCCATGCAAAAGCCACACTGCTGAAACCTCTTGTTATTCCGACATTTAGAAAAGTCTTGAAACCTGCTGCTAAAACTGTGCTATGGGTAAAGATCTCCATTTCTCAAAGCTGCCAAGTGTTTTATCATGTTGGTCTCTTGAGTTATTTTAGTGTCTGAGTTACAAATTGACAAATGACTAATATCAGTCAGGCCTACAATACTTTTCCCTGATGTCTCTTTTATGTTTCTTTCCTGATTACTTACCTTCTCAGCATTTTGCTAATTACTGTCCTTTTTTTAATTTTTGGATGATATTATGTTATTTGTTATTTCCTTTATTTTAATTACTACTGTAACATTTCTGTGTTATTTTATTTTATGAGCGCTGCCATTTTGTGCTTGGCTTTCAGGCAATCCTGTTATATTTTTCTCAGCAACAGCTAAGTCGGATAATGCAGAAATCTCATGATGCTTGATGTCATCATGTTGTCACCCTTGAAGATGGCAGCACGCACAAAGAGTCTGGACTTTGCTTCTTCTAGCAAAGGATAAAAATATCACTGTTTCTGAAATTTGTTTAATGCCTTGGTTTCTAGTGTTCAGATCTGTGAGAACCACCCTGGCTACTCTCTTAGACTTTAATCTAATTTGTTTCTCCATTGCTATCCTAGTTTGTTAATACTTGCCTTATTTGTTATCCTGACTATATACAAAACATAATAATTATTACATACCACCCATTCAAATAGACCTACTGTTTGAATCAAAGTAAAAGGTTCCATCCACATAGCATTAAAGAGTGTGGGCACATACTTGTTTTCACTAGAAATAATATAAATATTGTACATTAAATTTAATTTTAATTTAAAATGGAAGTATTTTGTGGAGAATATCAAAAGGTCTTGCATGATGTGTTTAGATTTCAAGCTTGAATTAAAAGCTTTACATTTCAATAATGCTCTGCAGACTTTCTATGCACTGCCTTTTGACATGTATATATTGTCACTGCTTCCCTCAACTCCTCCTCAGGCCAACAATTTTCACTTGTCTATTTTCAGGTGAGAACCAAAGGGATCTAACTGAGCACACCATCATGAAAGTCACTCGATGTAGCAGGTAGATTGAGGTAAGGATTAGCAAAGCAATTGTTTCTTCTGGATGGCTGGCCCCAGTTTCTTTCAAAAATTTCACTGTACTTTGTATGTGTAACAATAAGGACAACAAAAACCTACAAAAAGAGCCCCACATCAAAGTAAGAGTTTTCTTCTGATACTTAATGGGAGCAGGACTCATTATGTCCTGAATCACCCAAGGCTGTACTAAAAAGGGATCCCTTGCCTAGACAACTTGGGCAGAAATATGTTGTGGGATAAAATAAAGCCCTTGACTTACTTTGTTTTCACCTTTTTTTTTTTGCTGGGAAGAGTCCTGATATGAAATAAATTAAGAGACTACGACTCTAAATAATCTAAACAGAGGAGCTGATTTTGCTCACCTTTGTCTTATATGTCTCATTTGACTGCAACAAAAAATCTTCTAATTAGTCTTGACATGGGACAGTTTTTCAAAGACTTAGTTTGCTGGTTGATGAAGTGACCCCCCCCCCCCAATCCAAGTCACACACATAAATATAAAATGGTATCATAATTAACCTCATCTTCTCATAGAACAATGTCTGAAAGTACACTGAGTGCTTCATAGCCTAATCTTCTCTTTCCCTCGGGTGCAAACTAAAAAACTGTCATGTACATTATGTACCTTTAGGTCAATCAGATATTGCTGAATGATGACTCTTTCAAAGAAAGACAAGAGGGTTCAATAGTTGGAACCACCCCTTCTAGATACATATAAAGGCAGGCACCTCAAGAAATTTGTCAGATAATTGTGAGTGACTGTGGATACAAGATTATGCCTCGTACTAAAGATATGAATTAATAAAATGAAACTGTTTTCAAGTCTATTTAAAAATGGGTCTACAGAGGTCTAAAGTGTGTGGTCAGGTACAGCAAATTAAAAAATCCCACATGGATTAAAGGAAATACACGCCATCATTTCCTGTGTTTTGGTTTGTTTGAAGCAAACAAAATATGTATTATGTATAATTCTGCAGGTAGTTACATAAGCTACACAGACAAGAATTATGCTTAAACCAAACTGCAGATTCCAGCTTAATTTTTAAGCAATGCACACAAATCATCTTTACATTTTATCTGGAAACAAGTTTGGCTTCTGTACCTTAACTGTTGAAAACAACACCTATAAAGCATAAAGACATAATATTCTCACACTTTAGAATAAACTAGTTAGTAATATGTCACACTTTAGAATAAACTAGTTAGTAATGAATAATAGTGGTTGCGATACTACAAAAAGTACATACCAAGACTTGCATAGGCAAGAGAAGGCATCCCTAGACCAAAGGTTATGTCCTTAAACTCTTGTCAGTCTTGAACGAGGACTTAATGTAGGTCTTCAAAATTTTCAAAGATAAAGATGACTAGCAGCATTTTAAGGGCATTCATAATGAAGTCTGTTTGGTAAACTAGGAAGCTCTTCTTCTCAAGAACAAGCAGTGGGCATTGGGAGTGTTTAGCGGACAGCTTGTAAAAATATCTGGATAAAGTGCCAGTACCCGGACCAGTAAAGTTATTAGCAGAGAACAGGACCACAGTGAACTGAATGGTCTCCTCTGTTTTGCAGACTTTCTTAATTTCTTGTGCATGTCTTTATTGTAAACAGTTTTACTGGGGTCTATCAGTCTCTTAAACAAACCTCTGGAGTAAAGTTTGGTTCAGCCCTCAATATCTAGAAAATAATCATCCACTTAACCACTTAATCCACTTAACCCAGTTCGGGGGTCACAGAAAATGAGTAACGTTTTCTTTTATATGTTTCTTTATGTCATGAGTCTTATTATAAGTTGTATAAATGACTTAATTTATTTGTTAATTGGCTGACTGAGCCTCTTTTGTGTATGCAATATATCACAAATGCAGTGCATGCAATATATCACAAATGCAGTGCATTATAGATGTATGTAATGCATATTATATAAAATGAGAATTTATATTAACCTTTGCAATAATATGTGTTACCATTACTTAGTCTGCCTGAAAATCTGGATTACAGCATAACACTTTCATTTAAATTCTTGGTTGTGGAGGGCTGATGCTTATAATGACCGCATTAGGTTCAAGGCAGGGTACCATGCTATGCCAGGACCAACTCATACACACACTACAAATTTAGGATTTCCAATGAATGTAACATATACATCTTTTGGATACTGAAAGCAAACTGAGCACCTGGAGGAAAACCGACACAGACATATGGAGAACATGCAAGCTCAACACAGAAAACAAGCAAGAGTGAGATTTAAACCATTGATGCTTAATCTACAACGTAACAGCAATAGCCATTCTGTGACACCAAGAGCATAATTAATTTAAAGTTACACATTTTAAAAATGTACAGTATATAACCTGCCCAGTCATTAACACATTTAGCAAGCTGTATTATTATCACACCAGTCTTTCTTTTGCAAGTTAAAGAGCTTCAGTGTCACATTTTCAGCAATTTCATAAAGAAATTAAAATGCTGAATACACATTTTGATTATTTTATAATTAATAAGGGTTTGGTCACATAACACTATATGAGATCATCTGAACAGGATTAATTATAAAAAAAAATCTAAATTACTCATTAAATTTAGAAAAGATTATCAGGCATTAAAGATAATGATATCAAATATTTTCACAACAGCATAATATTTCATGTTGTTCATCATGGTTTTTAATCACAGTATAATAAATATTTACAGCATAAAAAAACAAGACAAAATGACATTCTGTATTCTTAATGCAGATATAATATGGTGCTCTATTTACAGCATCATAAACATAATGAAACTTTACTATAATTTTTGCCAAATTATTTTCTCGTATTTATTTTTTATGCTTCCAAATTTATTGACTTTACAAAACCCTTTGGGCACTTAAGTAGCAGTGCTTTCTACTGCAGGTTTTCTATTAAAAAGTTACAGTTTAGCAAAATTACTGACTGTGCTCATAACAGCAAATTGGCTGTTATCATCAGTAATATTGGGGGGGGGGGTGGTTCAAAAATGTTAACATGTTATGGGAATTAATTATTAGAAACCTTTAAAAATTATAATAATAATACTTATTATGATTTAGAATATTGCTAGCAGGTTACCACAGAAGGTGAATGGTTAAAGACTATTGACTTTCTGAAGTTATTAACATACGTCTTTTATTTTGTTACAGCATATTATCTGTTCAGTCTCCAAAGGGGGGAAAAAAAGGCAAAGCGATAGCCTTATATTAGTTTTAGCATTTTATTTTATTTTTTTACAACATCTGGTATATTCTGTATATTCCATATAGAAATTGTTTGCCCATGTAAGAATTTTATCAAGTGTATGACTAATAATATCAAATAGAATGCATTTGTTTCCTACTTTACTAAGTCATATTCTGCATTGCATAAAACAGTGAACAATATAAAGTTTTACCTGAGAGTCTGACTTTCAGCTGCTCTTTGATTCGTGCCTCACAAAAGTGCTGAAGGGATGACAGCACATCCAAGGGCTATTTGTAGAGCAGGTAGTCCGCACTTCAACACCTGGGCACACCTCCCATACCTCTCAGTTTTCAAAGCTTTCTAAATCTTTGCCCTAATCCACCTTCAAAACAAAGGCTGGGCCTTATGCTCTTAAAAAAATGTAGTAACCAAAAATAACGTTTGCTTTGCTACTTGGCGCTTATCAGGCATACCTGCCCTAAGAAATTTACCTGTAACAAAGAACTTCTTTCTTTTCATGTTTCTTTTTTTAATATAGACATCTCAGTATGATTTTCTCTTGATGTTGTTCCTGTCAATTTAAATGTCATCACATTTAGCAAGTTGATCAATACTGAGTCATGTAGTCCCCTTGGAGGATTATATCAGTCAGATTCCTAACCCTGTATTTTCCATGTGAAGTTATTATAATACATTCATGCTGTAGTATAATGTTTCCCAGTAGCCTTTCTCATTTTTTTAACCATTTTGTCATTTTTCCTTTAACATTAAAAAAGAAGCTTATCAAAAACAGCTGCAAAGGCGCTTCTAAGAAAGCACTGGTCAAAAGTGCTAATAAGCAAGCACCATCACTTGGGTGTCATTCTCATGTTTGCCTCTTTAGCTAAACCTGTGCAGGCTGAACTAAATATTAAAAAAGAAAGAAAAAATATAAAGTGTAAATAACAGAAAGAAAAAATGTAAATAAGACAGAAAGAAAAAGCTAAGGAAAGGAGGAAATTAGTTCAAGATGTGAGTGGTACACAATCAATATACTCATGTTTTATATACTACTTGCAGGAGGAATGATTCAACAGTTATAGTTTCTCAGACATTAACAAACATCAATGTATATTTAACATGGTGAGTACTATCATAATATCAAGGAATGCTTTTTCATATTTTGGCATAATTTATTTCACCTCTAACTTTTGTAAGTATCTTGTAATTATTTTTGTGAGGGCCACTTTATCTGCAATTATACTTTGTATCTTCCATTTTTCATGTAGGTTTTACAATTGGATCCATGCTGTTTATGATGATGTCATGGCTATAAATGAAGACAGCACTGAAATGCATCTGAACTTTAAGACTTAATCCTTAATTACTAGAAATTTTGACAATTTTTCTTCTGACCTTGGCAAAAAAAGTCAGTTCTTTTGCCATTCACCTATCACAATGTTTGCAAAGCTCTGTCACGCTTTACAAAAATTATTCAGTCCAATAGTTGTTTTCAGGTCATTCATTTAGTCATAACAAAAGGCAAGATAACACTGCACTGCAAGTATATTATAGGAGAGCGATTGGACAATTGTATTTTTTTTTTACTGTAACATGCTTTTTGTGTGGTATGTAAACTGCACAGTATAACACAAGAGGTGACAGATTTGATTACTTATTTCACCAAATGCAATAACACAGTAACTTGTGCAACTGCTTCACAACCTCATGGACCCAACTTCAGTTCCTAACCTCATCTCTGACTCTGTGAAGTTTGCATGTTTCCTCTGTTTCGTCATGGGTAAGAGCCCTCCCCTAAGATATCCAAGTTAGGTAGACTGGATTCTGTAAATTAATCTGGTATGGTGGCTTGTGATTGTGTGTTGTGGTAGACAGGGTTACTTTTCTGTCTCTCACCTAATTCTGCCAAGATTGGCTTCTTTTCCTCATAGCCAAATGTTACCTATTAATCAAAGTGAACTATAGCATTTTGTAAAAAATTAAACACTTCATCTGTTTAATCATTATATTACTGTGTAGCTAATGAAGTTGTTAAATTGTGTGAGATCAACATGTAATGTTGGTGCATGTGCACTTGAGACAATAAAATGAAAATGTTACAAAAAAGCAGAGCAAAACACATTTTCTCATCCTGGTGATCCAGATTAAAAATGGACCAACTTTACCACAATCCTTCAGAAAGAAATCATACTCATACCACATATTTAATGTGCTTAGCACTGACTGCTTTATAAGAAAAATTTCCAAGCTACCATCTTATAAATGACAAACTATAATTATTGCAGTTATTGAAGTTATATTTGGAAAATGTATATGTTGGTGAGCTCAGACCTGAATCTCACATATTTCCAGAACTCCTTCATTTTGATCACTTTTTCCTGAAATGAATTTATTCCTTGAGTTTATATTTAGTTCTCCATTTCAGAAAATGCCAGTGGAGAGTCGTGGAGATGAAGGCAATCCAAGCAGCACTGGGAACAAGAGGGTAATCAGCTCTGCATGAGGTAGCAGTTCATCACAGGACACACTAACATACACACCCACAAGCACATTTCAAATATTACTTAACTGACAACTCCAAATAATGAGTGTGAGAGTTTACCTAACACCCAGTGCCACTGAGCTAGGCACCAGTTCCCCACAAATCTAAAGGGGTCAGAAAATAGGTGAAGGTGCATTTTAGGATGGCATCGTGGCAAAAAGAAAAAGCTGCTGACTCAAACCTCCTCTGATCATTGCACAGTTTCTAGACCAACAGATGCTCTGCTTTCCAATTGACGATGTGTGTTTCCAGCTAACTGACAAATCCACATTGACCCTGAATCTGCCATGTTTCCCCATACTTACTCTTTAACATGTTTGCTAAGACAATAAGTTTAGAAACTGAATAGACTAATAATCACATTTTATCCAGCAAGGATAAGAGTGTAAACACTCTGATCCATGTCAAAATGCTCTTTCTCATAAGGTGGTACAAGTCTGAATCCATCTTATCTCAGATGACAGTATAAACAGTCTAAATATGCAATACAAATTAATGCCTTGATTTCCTGCATTTGCAAGTCAAGTCATTTTTAGTTTCCTAACTTTCTAAGCAGTCACTTGATTCAAACAAACAATTGCAAATGACACTAAAGTTTTGGTATGTTCTCTTTTGTAGGACAAGTTGTTTTTTTTCAAATTCTGGAGCTGTACCAAGGGACTGTGTTGTTGTAACATGTATAAACACTGAATGATACCTCATTGCTCCAAGTGTTTGTGGATCATTGTATTTTTTCTAAGAAAAGCCAGAAAACAAATTTTAAATAGTTGGCTTGAAGTATTTTAAATACCATTATTGTCAAGTAACATTATTCTAGATTGATCTTTCTTTTTTGGCATTCATGTCTTAAGTCACTACAACAAGTCAACCAAAAAGTTCTGCCGTTCTTTATTAGAATGTAAATATACCATGATATAACATATCATGTATTATCTTGCACATCAGGAAGAATAGCCAACCTGTCCACCCATTCTCTAATGTGTCAGTCCAATGCACTTCAAGTCACAGAGGTGGAAAGAACTAATCTTGGAAAGTGCATCCATCTATCACAGAACATACTTACGCATATAACACTCAGTTGTAAAGGGACAATTTTCAGTTACATACTAACCTTATTACTCTTTCATTTAACTTTGGGATATGAAATGAAAACTACTGTACCCACAGTAAAACCAATACAGACATGAAAACTACAGGTAAGGTGTGCACAGACAGTGCCCCGGCCTGGATCTGAATCCAAAGCTCTGGGTTATAAATTAGGAGTATTAAACCCTGCACAGCCAATGGATTAACATTAACACTGCAACTGTAGTTAAATATACGTAATAGTCAAAGGTTAGGTAATTTTTAAAAGGAATTAGAGCAGTAGGCAAGATCAGCGACTGCAAGAGTAAATACAAATTGTGTATTAACAGACAACAGAGTGCCGAAATCAGTGAATCAGGTGATCAAGTGATTTTCTCATCGAGGTCAGGCTGACTAACATGAGTCCAGAGGCAGCAGGTAGATGCTAAATGAAGTGGCATGATACAGGAAGCCTATTCCATTTCCAAAGAGAAGAAACTGCATACATCAAGGAGGCTTTGAATATGTATAGGAGCTTGAAGGTCAACACAATCCAGCATAAATCAACTTATTCTTTTAAGTGCATTTTGACATATCAGCCCACTAGGTTACCCCAATACAAAGTGTTTAAATTAAAACATACAAGTTATGTATAAATAATATGTAAATAAATATAGCACCAGATATTGTAACTGAGGCATGCTGCAAACTATAATATGGTACTTCAAAGTACTTTTTAATTCAACCATACTGGTAGCCTTAACAGCTTTCAGCAATCAATAGACTCTGGTCATATCTCCTCAAATGCATTTTAACTCTTTGAAAAGATGTGATCTACACAGGGCTCTTCCTTTCTTGAAAAACTGTAGCAAGCTGTTCTCTTCTCACTTTTATATCTCCTAAGAAGGGGTGTGACATGCAGGGGAGGTTCCTCTGTTAAAAATGTGAATCGTTCCAAAGACACCCCAAACATTTTTAACATCCAATCTCCCTTCTGGGGCAAGATTTGGTCCTCAAATCTGCTGTTTGTTCTATTAAGAAAATCAGAACAGGCTCTGAGGCAGTCAGAGTGTCAGTCCTAATTGATTGCGGACCATTGTTTGTGTTTTCCCCTGCATCCAGAATATTCAGCACAAACAAACAAACCACAACAATAAGGATAGCAATGCAGCATTTTAAAAATTACTTTTTTTATTTTTATGAATCACTTTATACTTAATTTAAAAATGAACAATTATGCTGAATTATTAAATGACTGCATAGTAAACATCTTTTGTTGCTTTCAAAAATACCAGCAGTGACAAATTCTGCATTTTAATTATTACTTGTTTAATAAAAAAGGCACCTTTGTTAAGACTGCAGCAAAAGTACAAGGAGGGAAATACTGTGGCCAGTATAGGGGAGCCTTCACATGTTCTTGTGGTACACTGAGAGACTTTGGAGGAATAAAGTTTGAGAACTACTGCTGTACATAACACTGAAAATAAGCCATCAGTACCATTTAAGAAGCTGCATTCAAAGTGTTCAAGACTACACAGGACTAAGAAACGCACAGTATGGACTAAACATTTTTCATTAATGGGTTACACTATGATCCACTGATGCAGGGATCCAAGCAAAAATTGTGACCCATTCACTGTCTTGTGGAGTTTAAGCATTGTCCCTGTCTGTGCTTGAGTGTTCACCTGATATTCCAAAATGATGCAGGTTAAGTTGATTGGTTACTCTAAATTGGTCATATGTGAATTAGTGTGGGTGTGTCCACTGTGTTGAACTCTCCTTTAGGATTTCTTTCTGTCTTATAAAGTCAGATAGTGTCCACTTCCTCAACACCACAGTATAGAAAAATCAGATTAAGGATATGAATGGATGGAATTGTGGGTGGATGGATGGATGGGTGAAATATTACAATTCCTAAAGCGTGAGGTAAGTAAATACTAAGTGCTGTCCCAATGCTAAAATGTCCTATTGGTCATGTGGGCAAGCTATATGGAGTTCTGTTATGGCTGGAAGTCTGTGTTTAGTTTCACGAAGGAAAGGTCCCCTCTGCTTCCTCCACCACAAGTTCTACTAACCAAATACTCAGCAGGCTGAACATGTATTTTCAAAGCTGGTCCATGTATCATTTGCTTTATTTTGTTTGACTGTATATAGCATACAGTATGTCTCTGTTTTGATCTAAAGTACTATAGGATCAGACATTGAGGTCTGGAAAATCTACCCAAGTAAATTGAGTGTGTAATTAAAAAAACTTTATATTGTAAGTTCTACAAATAGTTCAAAAGCTGTAATTGGGAAAAATAAAAAAAATATTTCACCATATATAGATAATAGGACTATGTCATTCATAAGCAATCCAACTGCAACAAAGCATTAGTGCTTTAACATCTTTATTATATTATCAAGCACATTATGCAACACAAGCAAGCACATGCAAAAAAAGTCTAGAAAGGAAACAGAAGTCAGATGTGACTGATCCATTGTGGTAATTATTTTCATCCTGTATCTTACATTGATTTGATGTATATCTGCTCTTTTCTTTTGAGTTGTTTTAGTTGCTTGTCAACTTTGGAGCTGAAAGGATTAAGGCTTTAATCAATTTTGTTAAGGATTAGTACATTTTCCAGTCTACCACCATGGGATTCACAAAAATTGACATCATTCTATGAATCATTGCAAAGAACCTATATGCTGAAGAAATGAAGTATTTTTTTCAGTTTTTTGGAGGGGGTGTGAGTCAGGATTTGCAACAGACAAAGAGCAATAATGATGTCATTTGGGAGATGATTTCAGTAGAAATGAGATCCAAGGCTGCTTCTTTCATTATCAGACTCTGTATTTCCGATGTTCTTGGTCATTCAGCTAGGATAGACTAGCAAAGAAATTCATTAAATTGACTGTAAATGTCCTTCTGACTTACAATGAATGGTAAAAGACAAGTACATAACATGTCTGATATAGTATGTAACAACTTGTTTTCAAAAACAGTTTTTGCTGTAATTTCTGTTTCAACATATTTTTGCACACAGTCATTAGTGGGGTCCTCAGACAACCAGTGATGCTGACTGCAAATATCCTGACATAATGGTAGTTATGAAAATGAAAAGTTTTAGGGATCCAGACAGTTCTACTGACCAATCACTAGCAGGTAGGGAGAAAAAGGCTACAGTAGACAAATGGAGACTTTTAAATGTTGTAAAAGGAGCAGGTATCCTAAGCTGTGTGAGGTTGAATACAAGTATTAATGGATAGATGGACGAATTGACACAGGTCTGGTGGTCTGTGATAATCTTCAGAACTAAGGCAGCCCAAAAATCCTACATAAGTCATGTTCTGTGATCCTGATCTCCATGATTTACATTCTGTGCTGCCTGTTCATGCTATTACTGAATTAATGTTTGTATTACTTGATGCCTAAATACCATGTCATAAAACTAGATTAAATATTTTAATGCAATCATGACTCTTAACATTATCATAATAGAACATCAGGTGATCAGGTGGAAACTGGAGAGTGCAGATACCACAGTTAAAAAAAACATTACAGGAAATGTATTAGCTAGGCTCATTTTTATGCTATGCATTTGGAGAAAATTCAATTATTTTACAGTGTCACGCATGTGCGTCTGAGGATCTCCTTGAAGGCTCATTCGAGGTAAATTGTAACCCACCAGGGTGAGAGGGGGCACTGTCGCTAAACTTGTTCCCTTTTTACAAACAGCTCCCAGAAACCTCCCAGTGAAGGAAACTAGCTCCACCCCTTCCAGTCCTCCCATTATAAAAAGATCGGTTTGCCTCCATTAAGTTGTCTTATCTTGATGAGACCAGTTCTTGAGATTGAAAGCTCTGAGAATACTTTCTGTTGTGTTTGCTTACCAAGCGCTATAGTAGTTTTGAGTTTGTTCTTGATTGCCCTATGTTAACTATTATAAGACGGCACCTGTTTAAATTTGTGAAATTTGAAGGAATTAAAAGGGACTACCCGGATGGAGTCCCAAACCTTTTTGAATTGTTCCGGCTTTGCTTGAACCCGTGTTCGGCCATGTCACAACAGAAAATTTAAAAGAATTGTCCAAAGGTATGAACAACACAAAATCATTTTAAGAATATATTTGGCAATTCCTTTTCACATCCATCTGCATTTTTGTACTCTTTTGTACAAATTCAATATGCATGCAGTAGCAGCCTTGTGAAAAGACGTGGCCTTTGATCAGTCAGTCTCCATTGGCCAAGAAGCAAGTCACAGAAGTGTATCTTTTTATTTTGTCAAATTCCAATTAGTGCTATATTAATGTCCCTTTGCATTAGTGTGTAATTTTGATATTTCAGGACATTATTTGACAAATGCTGGATATAAACTTACATTCTTTTTGAAGTTTTGCCTGCCATTATCCAGTAACCAGAAGTAAAATCAGGGGACTTTCCAAAGTCACAACAAGAAATGCAGGGCATTTCAACTGCAGGAGAAACCAAAATCACATTCATGGATTACTGCCCTCAAAAACCAACATATAAAGAGAAATGATACGTGGCGTCTTACATGGAAGTAGAACTGGCCAGATTCACTGACATTCAGAATGGTTGTGCTCAGTATCAGGACAGACTTGGTCACAAAATAAAATTGCTACTTTCTGGTAGGCAAGCAGACAAACAAACATGATAAAAAACGCTGCCTGGAAAGCAGCTTGGGTGGCTCAGTAATACTGGACAGCCATAATGGAAACTCTTTCAGAGTGCTGCGCTCTGAAGACATTAAACAACCCAAAAATGTAAAACACTCAGTAGACAAAAACAAGATGGCTGTTGGTAAGTGAGTAGTGGCAAAAAATGAACAAAAACAAAGAATTCCTTAAGTAGTGTAGTTCATCCTTAATTTTGGACTGCCTATCTACCCAGGGCAATTTCCCCAAATCATAGAATACTGTAAATGCAACACAGTACATCTTTGTTGCCATACTGACATATTTTATACTGCCTCATACATGTTAATATGTCTTCTTTAGTGGTACCTTAATCTTAGTTTAAGAACCCATTTCCTTATAATGTTACTGATATTTAATGTTTTTATTTTTAAAAAACTTTTCATGTTTTCACTTATAAGACGTATCATATGTTTAGTGTTCTTTGACATACTGTTAATACAGAGGGTGGGCAAAAGTAGGTTTACGGTTGTGACTACGCAAAACACAAAGTTTATTCTTGTATTACTATTTATTTATTAATTAGTATTATTATTTATTCATATGTAACACATAACCTGTTTCTTAACATGCTGAGGGACACTGTTTTACCACAATTTAACCCACATGTTTTTTTCCATATGGACAACTGTAAACCTACTTCTGCCCACCCCTATATATTGGTCTTAATCTCAGTTATCGGTACATTTATCCAAATCAAGACTAAAGTCAAGCTATAAAGAACGATGAATTAAAAAAAAGAGTAAATAAATTTAACGTTAAATTAAATTTTGAATGATACACGGATTTAAAATTAAAAGCCTGCCAGATGGATTTAATGCAGCATTGGGTTGAAACTTTATTTTGTAACAGGATAAAATGACAGAATAGTAAACATACAGAACAAAGGAAATGTATTTTAAGATTCAAGGTAAATTAGGTAAAAAGAGGAAGCAATATATCTGATGTTGTAATATAACTCTAAGGCAAATTGGTAATGGAAGAACTAAATTATTGATTGATACATGGTTTCTAGGAAACAAAAAACATTTTGTTAAAAAATAATAAAATACTGCCTAAAATAGACATCTTACTTAATTTTTAGATTAGTAATTCTATTGAACTTTTAAATTCCTTTTATTATTTGACATGTAAATGTCACTTGCTGAATAGTATAGCTTATAGAATCCATAAGTACTTAAAATGGACAATAAAAGGCTTAAGCCAGGAGAGAACTCCACTGCCTAAACCCTGTCTATCAAACCTTTCTTTCTCGTTTTCAGGGTGGATGTAACTTTCATTTTTTTCCAGCAACGGAGGATTATACTTTTTCCTTTTTGAGATTTTTTTTTTCTTTTTTTCAAAATACACTGAATGAAAAGGGTCCTTTGCCTAAGAATGTTCATACATTTAAAACGAATATAAAATAGCAGAACTGATGCCTAGGTAATGAAAGATATCAACATATATTTGTCTACTAGAGACCTAAGAATGCATACTCGTAGCTTGATCTCCATTTTGCTAATAATGTAAAGTGCAGATATTTTATAACACATAAAATGTGTTGCCTACTGCCGGTTCAAGGAAAACAATAAAAATAGGTCAGGAGTACAAAATAAACCATTGGTAACAATGCTTAAAGAATAATAAAAAACAAAACAAACAATAGCTACAATCATAACTATGTGAGAAATGTACAATTTGCATGTTTTGAATTTCATAAACAGACAAGAAGCTCATTTGTCTGATGTCTCATGTATTATGTACTACAATAGAATAAAAAAAAAAATAAAAAAGGCAGAAATTGTGGCTGAATGCACCACAGCTCTTAACACTTTGTACAGCACCAGCTCACTCTGGCAACACAAGGGCTATGACTTCACAAACAGAAGAGAAGCTTGACTGTCTGATGTCTTGTATTTTACATACCATAACAGAATGGAAAAAATGAATAAAGTGCACAAACTGCTGTGACCGTTAGCCCTTTCATACATCACTGGCTCCTTCAGGAAACATGAGACTGACTGTAAGAAAAAGGGGCAAGCAAGACTACCTGGAAGATCAAGCCTCAGTCGGTAAATGTGATATGGGCCGAGATTTCCAGCCATGTAATTTTGCATAATACAGTGATAAGATCAGCAACTGCGATCTGCAAATCTAACATGCCTCACGATAAAATCTCAAATTATGTGATATCAGCTTAAGCTACAGTCTGATCCCTTTAAGTTGTATATTTATACCTGTAAGGTGCAGTTTTTATGTCTTTTCACTTTGATTTAAAACTGATCAAGTGCTTAAGCCTTTCCTTGAAATACTGTTTACTGCAAACTGGTGCAGCACAGCATGAGTAATAGGATGATGATAGTAGTGAAGTAACATCTTGTAAATGGCTTGCTGACTGATTGGGGCCCATTTGTTACTAGGGCAGTTTCCGCTCCTGTGTCCTAGTGATTCAAAAGGTTATTTCTCTGCTTTTTCATTTCTTCTCGATATGGCTCTATAAACCTATTAATGCTATTGTATGTAATAACACAGCCCCATATTGAATCTAGCCCAGATATACAGTATGCCACTCTTTTCTTGCATGTCTTGGGGCCTCATGCATAACACTGTGCATAGAATTCACACTAAAACATAAACGCGCAGAAATGTGTGCACGCACAAAAAAATCCAGATGCATAAATCTGTACGTATGCCAACTTCCATGTCCTTCCTCTACATAAATCCTGGTCAGCGTGAAAAGTAACACATATGCACGCGCCTGCCACCACTCCCCAACTCCTCCCAGAATTATGCCTCTTTGAATATGCAAATCAATATAAATAGCCCTTAAACTCAGCGTTCTGTGAAAAGACAATGGCAAAAGCACGGGGGAAAATAGAAGAATTTCAGCGAATATCAAGTGGAGGCAAGGAAAAACATACTATTTGTTGGTTTAAACAGTGGTATAAACAACAAAAGGAAGTTGATCAAGTGACAGAGACTGGCGGAGAAACTCGAAAGTTCAAGTTCACAAAGTCGCACAGTGCCCAAAATAAAAAAAAAGTTGTCAGGTATCAAAGCCACCATGAAAAGGCAAGTCACAGCCCACCATCTGAGAGTCATATGGAAGCTTATTAGGGTACATAGAAAAGAAAAAAAAATAGACACACAGTGGCGGAAAAAAGCTCAAAATGTCAACTTTACTCTCGAAATTTCTACTTTAATCACGTAGTTGATTTTGTCATTAAAGTAGATCATAAACTTCATCTTAAAGTCGTTTAATTTATTAGTTTCTCAAATCCCATCGTAACTAAAGTAGCACGTTAAATGCTTTGTATTGTATTTGTTCTTCTATGTGCTCTATTTGTGTGAATCACTACATTCTTCTTAAATGGGCTTTCTCTTCCTCCGGCAGGACACAGAATCCATTACATTCGTGATATTACAGCTCTCCAAATAATTAAAATACTGAGATGTATACTTGATATCATTTTCATGATTATAGGAGTTAAAGCATGTTATTAAACATGGTAACACGGTGGCACAGTTATAGTGACGAGCTGGCGCCCCGTCCAGAGATTGTTCCTGCATCCCCCTCCTGCAAGATGCTTGCTGCGGCGTGTGCGACCTTCGATTAAATAATTTATTGCAGCAGTACTGTCTCTCTCAAACATACTAACCTCCAATTCCTGCCCTTCCTTTTTTTTCTCCAAGTAACCAATCGCCACACAATCAGCTCTGTAATACTCGTAGATGTCAAGCCATCTGTAAGCTTTGAATGCCGATTCTTCAAAACCTTTAAGGGACATTGAAATATCTTCGTAGTACATGTTTAATTATTCTATCCATCTATCCAATCCCAGCAAGAATACAGCGCGAGGCAGGAACAATCCCTGAACGGGGCGCCAGCTCGTTGCTAGCGCTGCAACACCGTTTCCTCACATATTAACTCTTTCAGGGCGGATGTGGACTTTTGTCGAAATTTAGGGGTAGAGGATGGTAATCAGTTGTAAACTGAGACAAAACTCGCTATTATGTTTTAGTTCAACTCTCTTTAAAGTTAGCTATGTTGATCTGACCGAGATTTCCTGCGCGTGCGTGAATAGCAACAAGCAAACAACCCCTCAAATGGCATTGACATATGACAAGCGACCAAAGCGATTGAGCAAAGCAAAATTCTCCGTGGACGACATCTTGCGTATTGTATCGCTGAGCTGGACTCTGAGTTGTCGGATTTTGATGTAAGCGGTCTGGAGGTCGAAAACGAAAGTGAAAGGGACCAGCATCAGCTGATCGTGGTGCTGAACATGTCCGTGCCAACATTCACCCGGGAGGACCGCCTCTTACGATGACAAGAGCTACAAACCAGATTGCATCACCCTGCTTCATGAAGACAGCCAGACAACCGGCCCACCGCGTATTCCTGTTGGTCATTGAGCTGCCCCCCCCCCACTGCTGCCAGAGTCGCCAAGTGGGCACCGACCCCAACTGCAGCATGCAGCAAAAGATGTTTAATATTGATTTGTGTGTGAAACCGTTGCTTCGTGTGCTTTTCAGAAAGCTGGAAAAAATACTCAGCCCTCAAGGAGTTAAATTATTAACAATATAGATTATTTAAATGATGTTAAAATTTTATCTGTATAATGTAATAAACATATTTTGCTGCATTTCATCTTAAAAATGATATCATTATCATATGTAAATATGTGCTTTATAAAATGGCTCAGGTTGTGCAATATTATAACTATATCACAAGTTTACAGTGAGGTAATTGTACTTATAAGTACAAACTGTTCTACAAGGAGCACTTGAACTGATTGAGTGCATTTAGAGCTCTTGTGATGCGATGTCCCTACAGAAAAGGCTCTGAAGCGCTTGTCGTATGAGAGCAGTTCAAATAGACAACACGGCTGAGGCAGCGTGTGCTTGATGCTGTATCCCAATAATTCTCTTTTCGATCAGCTGCTGTAGAGCTGTGATTCCACACTCAGATACAGTGGGATAAATACTTGGTTTTTCAAACTGGTGGCACCCAAGCGGAGAACTTGCTTAAATCAAGGATTTAGCTGGCATGAAAATGTGCATGGCTTTATGCCAAGTTTAGTTTTTATACATCGATATGTGAGCGTAGAAACAGGAGTACGCAACATTTTTGTACGTAGGCACTGTTTATACATGAGGCCCCTAGTGTTTATACTGCCATACGTATCACTAGCAAACTCTCATAGTGCTTATTTGGAAAAACTTTGAACTATTAAATAAAATAGACGGAAACTAGATGTCAAAGAGAAGATCCTAACAATAGGATGAGAAATAAAACAGTTTTAAATTCATATTCAGGTTAAGGATATATGATTTTACATATGTATAAATTGGTGTCAAATATAACAAAATATTTTATTTGCAAAACTAATTTGTTTATATATCCACATTATTTATTTTTGTACTTTTAATTTACTTGGAGTGGATAATTTTTGTTTCCAAGTGTAATGTTTTCTGGTCAAGATGTTTTCACTTTTATAGTTTAAACTAGCAAAATACCCGCGCTTCGCAGCGGAGAAGTAGTGTGTTAAAGAAGCAATGAAAAAGAAAAGGAAACATTTTGAAAATAACGTAACATGATTGTTAATGTAATTGTTTTGTCACCGTTGTAAGTGATGAGTGTTGCTGTCATATATATATATATATATATATATATATATATATATATATATATTTACACACACATAAACATACTGTATATATATATATATATATATACACATATCTATACATATACACATACATATATGTAACCGACTCGACTCTGCTTTTTCCTGCGTTGTGTAAATAATTATCACGTAGGGACGTTGGGTTAGAACACAAGCTTTTATTTTCCTCTTTCAGTAACCCCTTTGCAAAACAAAAAGAAAGAAATAGACAGAGCGTCACATGCACGTCTTCTTCCCTCTGCCCCTACAGCGTTCACCGCGCTTCTCGCGTTTTTATACAAACACATTACATATAAAACTATTTACCAAAAAATTACTCCAATTTCCAAAGAAAACTATTTACAATACACATAGCTTTATACAAAAAAAATCCTAATTTTATAATTATATACTCTTAACAAATGAAAAGGAAATACTGTATATATATATATTTATATAGCATACCTTTGCAAAACAAAAAAGAAAGAAATAGACAGAGCGTCACATGCACGTCTTCTTCCCTCTGCCTATTAAATAATAAATTAAATCGATTATAAATTAACACAAAGTAAATGAAAAAAATAAAAAAATATCGGGAAAAAAACTGAAACCACAACCTACCCCTACAGCGTTCACCGCGCTTCTGGCGTGAAAGCCAAAAATGCCGTGCACGCAGGTTGTGAGGTGTGACGCTAATTAACGCTCGTGCTACAACCGATTATATTGTTGGTATACTATAAACTATTTACAGGGATCAACACTTTTGGGGAAGTTCATAACAAAAAAAAAATGAATAAATAAATTAAATTATAGATAACATTTTACACTTTGCTACATATATATATATCTACATATATACACATACATATACATACACACATACATATATACATACATACACACACATATATATATACACAAATACATATATATATACACATACACACACACATATATAAACATATATATACATACATATCTACATATATACACACACAGCTATTTCGTATCAGTGCAATACGCTGCTTGTTAAAACGGATAACTCCCGCTCTTACGTGCAAGTCTGCGTGGATATTATGAACCATCGTATTTGTTCAAGTTCTATTTAAATTTTAAACAGAAGGAATTTTTATTTAGTCGACAGAAATATCTTTGGTAGGAATGGTAAAAACAGACAGGAATATTATTCCTGAATAAATCAACTCAAAACTGGTGCATTTGTGTCTCCCATAAAAGTAGCTTCACTTGAAATCACTTTGTGATTGTGCACGGGTAAAAACGTCCGCTGAAGTGTCAGATTCTTATTTAATTCTTCTGCTTTCTGTATCTTCTGCATTGCATTCAGGTCTTTCAGGTTACCCTGATGTTTTGTCTCATAGTGCCATCTTAGATTAAATTCTGTAATTACAGCCACATTAGCTCCACAAATGAGACACACGGGTTTAACGGCAATGTCAGTAAACATATACTCAGCCTCCCATCGGTTTTTAAAGGCTCTATTTTCAGAATCAACTTTTCTCTTTAGCATCGTGTAGGCTAGCTTCGCAATAACTTGCAAGCTAGACTTGATTAACGCGGTAAGTGTTCGGCAAGGCAGCTGAAGCGCTGCATTATGGGATCTGTAGTTTATTGTGTTACCAGCGCTTCATATACCCGGGCCATTAATAACAATAATACAGTATATAAAATGATCTCGCGGGCTGGATATAATTACACGCCGGTCCGGATGTGGCCCGTGGCCCTTGAGTTTGACACATATGGACTAAATAGAACTTGAAAAGAAATATTTTTTCGTACATCGAGCCCGCGTGCTATTGTGGTTTTGCCTGCATGCTTCAATAAGTGACCCTCCCCTCGCTCTTACTTTTTTACCGTTCATCTAATGAATACACTGAGTATGGCTTTACCAAAACAATCATTGATTGCGAATAAAGTTTTCATTATTCGAGTATGTAGATCGGGGTATATATATACACGTTTCTTACTGCATCAATAAACAGCTCGTCTTCTTCTTTATCTGAGACCTGACACACTGCATGCACGGGTTTTTTTTTTTTTTAACACTGTCTTCCTTTAGCGGGACATTCACTTTTTCCACCGTGTGCTTTGTTTCTGCAGTAGCTGCACTTATTACATACTTATCTTGTATGTATCAGACGCTTCATATTTTTTTGCTGCCTTTTCAATTGTGTAATTCGGTTTTTGTTCAGCGCTCTTCGGAACTCTTGCTTTTTGTCTGTGCACTGCGTCAGTTCACGTGAGCCGCTCGGTGTACATGCATCGAAGCTTCCCAGCTGTGCTGTTGCCATGTCGTGCTATGTCCATGGCTGTATCTAATGCTACCGAAGTCCCGGTACTTAAAACTTTCTCTCGCAGTTTCGCTGAGTTTGTGCCAAACACCACCCTGACCATTTCATCTTCCTCTGCATAAGCACAGTCCTTCACCCGTGAATATTTACCCGCGGCAGTTTGCTATTGGATTGCCGCTGACGGACGGCCTTATATGGGCAGGCACTAAATTACAAACGTCAGCGGCAGCCTGTCTATGAACTTAATTTAAAGTGTAGGTTTACACTGTGCTTTGTTTCCGAAGTAGCAGAACTCATGAATATGGTTGTATATATCACTCGCTCGCTTCTTATTGTTTCGCTGCCTTCTCAATTATATAATGCATGTTTTCTAAAGCGCTTTTTGGGCCTCTTCCTGGTTTTCTACGTACTGCGTGATTACGTAGGAGGCGTGATGATGTCAGACGAATCTCCGCCCCCACGGGTTTCAAGCTCATCTCCATTACAGTAAATGGAGAAAAACAGCTTCCAGTTATGACCATTAGAATTTCGAAATGAAACCTGCCCAACTTTTGTAAGGAAGCTGTACGGAATAAGCCTGCCAAATTTCAGCCTTCTACCTACACGGGAAGTTGGAGAATTAGTGATGAGTCAGTGAGTGAGTGAGTGAGTGAGTGAGGGCTTTGCAGTTTATTAGTATAGATTCACGTCAACCATCAGAAGCTTTGCAACTAAAATGCAAAACAGCTGCAATGGCTTGTTAACACACTAAAGACATTTTCATGTTCTTAATGCAACTGATACCTCCAGTTAAACATTTCGTCATTATGTCATTAGATTTCAAGAGCTCTCATTTAGATAAAGAAGTACATGGACAAATATTTAGAGTTACGAGATGTGAAAAAGCTAATTAGATTTGTTCCACGTCAATTAAAAATGTTCTTTTACCTTTTAACTATTTTTTGAAAGTTTTTAAATTAGGGCTTAATTCAAATTAGAAAGAAAAATAATCCTTTTCCAGCACTGGTTACATATCCACATAAATCATAAACATGCAATGACATAATGAAGGAAGGCTTCTTTTGTAATTCATAGTAACTCATAATGCAGTATAAAAAATCCTACAGCAACTCACTTTGATGGGAATGTCTAGTTGACTCCTCTAAATTAGCATCTCCTGATGCCACTGAAAATATATAAATCTGAACAGGTGGTTTATTAATGAATTTTACAAAAAATCTAAACATTCCATAATAAATGGATACAGTTATTGGTTAATGAATTTTACATCTTCGGCGATAACTCTTTTGAGAGTCCTAGCATCTCTGTATTAAAAATTCAGCATGCCTGTGTGGATGAAAAATTGGACTTAGGGGTTTTGATATGCTTTCCACATTAAAATATACCATCTATCTTAGAAGTAGAATAAAGGGTTAACAAGTATAGTCTAAGCATATCAGGATAAAGTTCAAGTGAACAACAAAGAACAAGAAGATTCTACCAAGGGAAATCATGTCTTTTGAACTAATCAGAGTAAATGTTAGATGAATATGTATGTAAACTCAAATGTTCATACAACAAACACTGCCCTTATCATTTTGACCATTCTGATCACTTTGTAACAGTCTGTTGTGATGAGTGCTCCCCACTTCAAGAATTTGCTAAAGAGAAAATTAAAGATGCAATGAATGGGTTTCCTCCTGCCTGGCTTTTGACTCTTAGGTTTGATCAAACTTGTCCTAGTAGAGGATAAGTTTCTTTCTTTAATTAATATGCTGATGTCTACCAAACCTGTAATTCTGCACTGTATAAAATAAATCTGAGAGCAATTCTCAAAAGTGAAAGTTTGACTTAAAGCATGGATTATACCTTTTATTGAAAAATATACAGCTAAAAAGTATATGAATAATGAGGCATTTGACAACATAACGAGATGAACATTAATGTTTTATGCTGTATTTATTTCAACAGGGAATACAGAATTACTAATTATTGCACAATGCATTTGAAATTGGTTGGAAGCACAGTACTCTGTTCTCTCAAGTTTGTTATACACTGCTTCAAAGCTTAACTGTATGCTAGTTGTTTATTGTAAACTTTTAAACTGTAAGGTAATAAACTCTTTCAAGAAATAAAATCTACCTGGAGAAAATTGCCATAACTTTATTAAATAGTGCAAACAAACAATTAGAAAGTACATATTAAAGATAATTTATTTTGTAATGGTAGATTTCTAACATATACAGTACTAATGAGAAATAATTTATAACAGTTACTATTAAGTCATATACTATACTACATTTTATTCTGATATAAAACATATAAAAATGATAAAAAAGAAATGACTCTGACAATTTCTAGCATGAAATGATATAACCTATCATCAGATATATGAATGGGTATTTTGTTTAGTGTTTTATTTATTCAAAAGGTTCATTTAAATATTTCTTACTTCCAAAGAAGAATCAAAATGGAAATAGGGACCTAGAATGAAACACAATAATGTTAGTGCCATAATAATGCAGTAAAGTAATAATAAAAATAATAGAAACTGGAAGGAAACTTTTGACTGTAGAAAAGTATAAAAAGAATCAGCTGCAATATATAGTATATAAGCAGTACGGCTCTACTTATAAAGTGAACATAAACATTTTTACTAAAACAATAGTGTACTTTGCACTTTCTGTACATGGGCACTTAACTATAAGTTTTTTCTTGTCGTAAATATTCATTTAACACCTTTCAAATCACACAAGGTAACTTAAATCTATCCCTTTCTTATGAAATAAGTAGAGGTGTGAGAGACAGCCGCTGCCAATCCACCAGAATCTCAGGACAATAACAGCTTGAAACAACCTTATTAACAATGCTGGCTTACAGAAATAACCATCAGTTTCCTCTGAAAATTTGTGGTAGCAGAAGCAGAGATAAAATGCAAATTAGAAGTTGGAACCTAGGAATGGTTGGTCACTTTTGCAGGGCATTAACTCCTAGCATAGCAGGAACCTCATATTAATGTCAAAAACATAATGAATTAGGAGTAAGAAGTTGGGAATGGTGAGCATACAAAAATATAACAACTCTTAACTAAAAAACATGAAACGAGAGAGGTACAGGCAAAGGCCATCAATGGGCAGGCTTATTTCCACATGTAATTCTTAAGGGTTGAGAAGCTAGTCTCAACAAGATCACTTCTATGTGGACACTCTTTAATGAATAATCATTTTTTTTTTGTCTTACACCTAATCACAATCTTTTTAAAACTGCTTCAAAACCTTTTCCGAATTAGCTTGGAAATTTGTGTAATCTAATGCTTAATGTCTTAATAAGGTACTGACTTCCAGGACCACATAACACATAGAGTCTTAAGACATATGCTTTTAAAAACATATTCAGATGGAAAATTATATATGGACAATGTTTTGGGAGTATTTCGTTAAAATTCATCCCAAAGCAATATACCCTAATCATTCTAAAATGCAGTCATATGAAAACATAGACATCATTCAAAATTCTGGCTGACTTTCTCAAATTGTTGAATTCAGGATGATAGCCAGCTCACAGACTTAAAGTGAAAGCCCTCCAAAAGTGAGAAAATTAATTGGTGCCTCTGTTTAGATACTGCAAACACTAGAAGCTTTTAAATCTAACTAGAGCTACATTTTAAATCTAACTGCAAGAGCTATTTCTTAGTAAAATCAATTGTAGTATTACCCCAAGAGGAAGTTAAATCAGTGAAAAAAGTGGGATTATAGTGTTCAGGGAATGAACAAGAAGCAAAAAACACCAACCTATAGGCTGGTAATGACCTTACAAAAGACTTAAAACATTTCTAAATACTTAAGACAAAGCATCAGAAATATAGTTTGCTCAACTGTTTTAAGTATTTTAAAATAAGGTGTAACAAAACTTTATGCCTCCATGAAATAGTTCTGAACGTAGTTCATTATTTGTATAGTCATATCGAATGGGTGATGGGCATGGAGTGCACATCATTTTGTTCCTTAGCCACAACTTTGATCTTCCATTAACCCTTCCATGCAGCTCCGCTTGCACTCATCTGCCTTATCCACCGCCAGTACATCAACACCTCTGTCTTCACCCTACATCTCCGTTGGGATCTCAAGCAACACCATCTGCCTCACCTTTCCCAACACCATGATCCGATCCAAACCAGAATCCCTACGGAGTCAGCGGACATACACCGCCTAAGTGCTTGCAAGTAAATTCTCTCCATCCATGTTCAAGCTCTGTAAAAACTCTTTCCATGGCCATGCACTAGCCCAATGATCCAGCTATGTGGTGTATCTTTTCTTTAGCTTATATCCTCTTTCTAATTTGCACTTCAGTTTACTAAGACATAGTGGGCAATAACAGGTTCTACTTAACAAAAATATTAAAATAACTGCAATATGCATGCAACTAAGTACTCATGGATAATAAGTTTGTATTCTACATTGTTCTGACTATCACTGAGGTCTGGTACTGAACTTAAGTATGTGCCACACATACTTTATGTAGACTTCATTATAAAGAAGCTCTGTTTTCAGTGAATTCACTAACAGAGGTATTACTGTATACAGTATGTGTGTATATATACTGTACATTGTAACAACAACATTACCATGATACAAAACTGCAACGTCCTAGTTACATTAATTCCCTTCTCTAGCATTCCAAGAACAACCTACTGTATACATAACACTGCAGAACTGGATGAATCAATCACCCAGAATGAGTGGTTTTTGCTTTTACAACCACCATATTAAGCTATACTTCCACCTTTAGAAGCATATGCACAATGCTAATTAACCACACTTTGGTGTGCTTGCAATTTCTGGTTATAATTGTGGTTCCACAGACTTCAAGGAAGAGAATAAATTCATTAAAAATATTCATATAAATGATGTAAGTCTGTTTCAGTAAGCCATCTTCCCAGATGATCTGGCTTTGGGAATATTACACCATCAAAAATATGTTTAATCGTATTGCCATATCTTCTCCATTTCTAGCTTACTACGGTTTTAGCTATATTTTGTTCTAAAATGAAGAGTCAAAACACAAAAGCATGGATGTATTTCCAGCAAACATCAAAGACAGGAAATAGTGAAGATTAAAATGATAAAGTGTTAAATCAGCTAAAGAAACACAACCTTTTATATTAGAGGAAATCCATGCAGACCCGTGTGAAAACTCAGGGAGCACCTGGGATGCGACCCCCAGAGTCCTTAATACGAGGCAGTAGCACCTACCGCTGCATCACTGTGCTCCTAATTCCTTGATTAGCATTTTTTACATTAACTGTGGCCTTAGAAATTGAGGAAAAATACCCCTGATTTATGACTTATTTTAGTAATACATTATGAAGGGAGCAGGCCCTCCCAGCCACTCCTTAAACTCAGCCAAATGTTAGTAATACCTCAATTAGCATTCAAGTTTTATTTATTACTTTCCAACATGGTTTGAAAGTAAAGTTGTCACTTGGGAACATGGCATAAATAATATGGTGATTAGATCTTGAATTTTCAAAATAGGCATTTTAATGCCATACATGGTTACTGGCAGGAGGTGACATGGAGTAGCTAAAAGCACATTCATTTGTGGATAGTATAAGTATAGTATAGTTTACACTGATTTGAGATTTATAAATGAACATGATGTACAACCCGGTGTACATATGGTTTTACAAATTTGTTTTTGTGTGTATGCCATTTTTGCCTCTCAAGTGTAGGCTAATTATTTTTATGGAACCTAAACTAAGTTTTATATGTGAGGTCCCAGGGCATAACTAAAAATCACCCATTTTAAGATTGCTAGGTTGTAGGACAGGTTGAGCACATTTCCTGGGATTTTAAATATTTTATTATCAAATTGTTGCTGTTCCTCATTAGTGCTGGGTATTGGCACTGATGTCCCAATTCGATTAGATTCTAATTCACAATGCCCTGATTTAACTCAATATTAATTTTATCTTGCCTGAATTAATGTGCACTGATTTATTTGAAGTGGTGGCTTTCTTTATAGATTACTTAACCATGCACAGAGTACATTAATATAATGTGATAAATTTCAGCAACGCTTTATTTGAAGGGTGTCTACGTAGTTATTTCATAACAGATGGAAAAGCTCGGAAAGGCATTTAAGAAGAAATGCTTGGGTTAGTAATGAACAGTGAACACTAGTATTTGAAAGATGTGGAACAAAATATCATTGCACTTTACAAAAGAAAAAGAAAAAAAAACTTTTTTTTACAGCACTAGAGCCATTCAAAATTCACCATAATTTAACTAACACATGTATTGCCACATCAGAGGGCACACACTTTATGGGGGGGGGGGGGGGCCCCTCCTTGTTTCCAATACAATGCAACGGCATTGTATATACTTTCAATAACCTATTTATGTTTTATGAATCCCCATGAAGACACCCTTCAGATAATCAAATTTATTCCCCTATTGGACATTTACAATAATCTTGAATTATTTACAATTGTTTACATTTACAATAGTCTTGAATTGATTGAAGATACAGTACATTGGGAAGACTTGTGTCTTTCTATAATTCTTTAAGTTATACATATCTTCATTTGCTCATGCATAGCAGTCGTATTAATCAGTCTCGAAAATGCGAACTTACAGTTCCTCCTAAGACAAAAAGGAAGTATTTTAAAATGAGAATCTAGTGCTGATGCTCGTTGACAGCAGCATTGGATGAATGGAACATAAAAGAAAAAGAACTGGCCATTGTGACTGACAACTCCACTAATATGATCTGTGTGGAACAGCTTATGGAGATGCTTCACACCGGCTGCTTTGTAGACACACACTTTGGTATTGGAGGCTGCTCTGAATATTCCAACAATTGTCCACTTGCTTTGCCACGCTTGGTGTGTTGCAAACTTTTCCCACAGAAGTACAGCTAGCCACTTGCTTAAAGAAAAGCAATGTTTATTGGACTTGCCAGCACACAAACTTGTGAATGATGTGGTCACGCGATGGATCAGCATATTAAAAATGCTGACGCGATGGATCAGCACATTGAAAATGCTGAAAGGTTTTTGGAACAACAGCCAGCCAGCCATCTCAGTAACTCTGCATAATGTAAAGGCAGTGAGATTGCTTGCATTGTTACTGGCATATAGCACACTCATCTGCAACACACCATTCAAAGGTACCTCATCGTTTCTAATGTAGTGACATGTGATTCATCATATAGCAATCTGCTGTAAAAGGATGTCATGCTGTTGCAAGTTAGGGCTACACTCACTGCTGTCCTGAGAGACCTGGCAATGTTTTGCTTAAGATCTTCATAAAGCCTAGGTACAATAACTTCACTCATTTGCTTTTTTTTTTGTATAGCACAGAACAGTTCAAAAACCTGTATCATTTGTCGAATTATTTTTTGGCACAGGGCAAATTAAACGGAAGCGTGGAGCTACTAGCTGTCTCCAATGTAGATTGTTTGTAGGCAATACTTGTTTGGATGTCAACTGGGATTACATTTATGGGTGACTTCAGGGTAAATGATTTCTTAAATTTGTTGTGTTACAACAATACTTCTGAGCTGCACAGCTTACATATGGCTTTGCTTTTATCCAGTTGTTAATTACTGATGCGCCGTCAGAATCTGTAGGAAGTCCACATAACTGATTTAAGTGTTGAAGGTGTTGATTCCAGTTGATGAGGAAACACCATTTTTTGCAGTGCTTTTTCTGGAGAAAGCCTTAGCAGGTGCATTAGCGACCTCTACTGGATCGGAGACCAAGAACGACGATAAGCAAAAATCTACCCATAATAAGTGAGCAGTATAGAAATTCAGAAGATTGATCTTGAGTGTTTAAGAATCAAAATTGAATCTTTTAAACCAAAATTTTTACTCAGCCTAATTCCTCATAGCTTCTGAGAATTCAAAATTGTTGCACTGTCCTCGTGTAAATGACAGACAATCTTGATGTATTAAGTACTTTTTAAAACATTATTTATGAAGGATATTTTTTTCCACTTTTAAAAATTAGCATTAATTTTTATTTATTAGTTTAGTAGTTCTATGATTCTATGGTTGAATGCTTACAAGACCCAAAATAAAAAGAGATAATAAAAGAACAGAGAGATTTACCTAAAGCACAGACTTTGTTTTTATTGCACCCATTAATAAGCTATATTAGAGAACATGGATCTGTTTTCCATTTGTGTGAAAGCTGGTGGGAGTTTATTTATCTTTTTTTGTTTACTTTCCTGTTTTTTAATTCATGTTTGGTGGGGCAGACGATACACTTCCGAATACTCTAACTGAGATTCTTCACTTTAGCGTTTAGTACAAATAATCAATGAATACTAAAAATTTCCAAAAGAAAAATAAAAGATTAGTGGGTTTTAGTTAAACTTAAAAAAATGTATCATTGTATTCCTTGTGAACATTGAAACCCTTCCAAATATGAATAGTTTCCATATACTGTAATGTATCACATAAAATGTTTTTATATAATTTGGTGCTTAAAAAAAATTGAATTCTCCTTCTGGAAAACATGAAGCAGGACCTTTGCTAAAGTGTACATTTAGAATACACTGTCTTTGCTATCAGAAAAAAAATATGGTTCTCAAAGCTATTATTTTTCCAACTGCATTGTTATTTATAGAAGTAACTTTAAGACTCTAGGTGGTGTCATAACACTACTTATTTGGATTTTTTTTTAGTAGCAAAAACCTGCTACTCCAGAAGAGTAAACCAAAAAAAGACATTACTGCTAACAGTTGGCACTGCCATAGGTTACTACAGGAAAGAGAATCTTCCATTTCTTCCTCTTTTCATATTCTCTTGTGAGCGTTTTAACAAAACCAGACTTACATGAAGAAGTCTATATTATTAGAATAGTTCTGAGAAATACAATTTGCTAATAGTAAGTCAGAAATTTTGTTCCTTTAAAAATCTATCACGTTTGTTTGTTACAGAGACACAAGTTTTAAAGACACCTATAACCATGTGTACACTTCTTTAAACAATGGAAACAAAATTAGTGATAGAAATAAAAACAGTTTAAACTATATATACTGTATGTAAATATATATATATATATATATCTATATATCTATATCTATATATATATTTTTTTTCTGATATTGATCTAGACTAGAGTGGCACAGATGCATATACAATGATCATAGTAAGCCCACACATCTGTCTCAGGCTTTCTCTGAAAATTTAGGAATTCAAGTCACGAAAAAATTGTGAATATCTGTGCTTCCACAACAAACATCAACTGATTTATTAAAATCAAGAAATTTTAGGTATCCTTTCAATATAATCTACCAGCTCCTCATAGTATTAAATAAGCACTACGATTCTTTTTTTTTTTTTTTTAACACACAAAGCGCATCCCTTGTTCAAAAGTACCCTCCCTACTTTAAACAAGCCATGTAGTAACAATCAGGTCAAGTCATGATACACCCACATAGCTCCTTATTAGGCACACTTATCCCTTAACCAATATCACTAAGCTATGATTCTTACCTACACTGCAGGTCTGACATTGTGGTCAGCAACACAGGAGCGCCGCAGGGGAATGTACTTTCTCCTGTCCTGTTCAGCTTATATACATCAGACTTCCAATACGACTCGGAGTTTTGCCACGTGCAAAAGTTCGCTGATGACACTGCTATTGTGGGCTGCATCAGGAGTGGGCAGGAGGCGGAGTACAGGAAGCTAATCAAAGACTTTGTTAAATGGTGCTACTCAAACCACTGACACCTGAACACCAGCAAGACCAAGGAACTGGTGGTGGATTTTAGGAGGCCCAGGCCCCTCATGAACCCCGTGATCATCAAAGGAGACTGTGTGCAGAGGGTACAGACCTATAAATGCCTGGGAGTGCAGCTGGATGACAAATTGGACTGGACTGCCAATGCTGATGCTCTGTGTAAGAAAGGACAGAGCCGACTATACTTTCTTAGAAGGTTGGCGTCCTTCAACATCTGCAATAAGATGCTGCAGATATTCTACCAGATGGTTGAGGCGAGTGCCCTCTTCTACATGGTGGTGTGCTGGGGAGGCAGCATAAAGATGAAGGACATCTCACGCCTGGACAAAGTTGTTAAGAAGGCAGGCTCCATTGTAGGAGTAAAGTTGGACAGTTTAACATCTGTAGCAGAGTGACGGGCATTATGCAAACTCCTGTCAATCATGTAGAATCCACTGCATCCACTGAACAGGATCATCTCCAGGCAGAGGAGCAGCTTCAGTGACAGACTTTTGTCACTGTCTTGCTCCACTGACAGACTGAGGAGATCATTCCTCCCCCACACTATGCGACTCTTCAATTCCACCCGGGGGAGTAAATGCTAACATTACTCAAAGTTATTGTCTGCTTTTACATGCATTTTTTATTACTCTTTAATTTAATATTTGTATCAGTATACTGCTGCTGGATTATGTGAATTTCCCCTTGGGATTAATAAAGTATCTATCTATCTATCTACCTACCTCTCTGCTGCATCTGATGACAATGCAACAGCTTTGGCCAAGTATCTGTCATAGAAGAAAATCAAGGAGGTCATTATATGGACCCCTTTTTCTAACTGGCACTTTGTTGAGTTTAAGGCCCACAACACTGAGGTTTCATCAGTGCATATGATGTCATACATGCACCCCTTCCCCCATTTCCTGACAACAGAGGCTCAGCAAAATATAAATTTAATATATCCCATATTCATTTACAAATAAAATCATAAATACATAAAAATTTATTAAAATTAAATGCTTGCATATACAGGTAAATGCATAAAAATAATTAAAACACCTAAAACCCAACTAGTGCATATATCATATCAATAACCACAACCAGTAAGAAGTCCGCAAAACAATTTTTTACACATGCTAACCCATGTTTAACCAAGTTAAACTGAGCAGTAACTTTATTTCCTAAACTGATCTAACAATAAGAAGTAGTACTGAAAGAAGCAATCACTCACCTCTTTTCTCCTATCTCCCCTACTTATCTCTAAACCAATAGCAAAAGGAAGAAAGACAGAAAGACAGACAATACTCCAAGAGTACGGGGTACAAGGCTCATTGTTACGAGCCATTCAGTCCCTGCACAGGAGGAGCAGGAGCTGGGTCCACATTGCCGGGAATAAGTTGGACTTGTTTCCTGTTGAGGTTGGACTCCGCCAGGGCTGCCCTTTGTCACCCATTCTGTTCATAAGTTATATGGACAGCATTTCTAGGCGCAGCCAAGGAGCGGAGGGGGTCTGGTTCGGTGACCTCAGAATCTCGTCTCTGCTATTTGCAGATGACGTGGTTCTGTTGGCTTCATCAGACAGTGACCTCCAGCTCTCACTAGAGAGGTTCACAGCTGAGTGTGAAGCGGCGGGGATGAGAGTCAGCACCTCTAAATCCGAGGCCATGGTTCTCAGCCAGAAAAGGGTGGAATGCTCTCTCTGGGTTGGGAACACATTACTGCCTCAAGTAAAGGAGTTCAAGTATCTCAGGGTCTTGTTCACGAGTGAGGGAAGAATGGAGCAGGAGGTTGACAGACGGATCGGTGCGGCATCCGTAGTAATGCGGGCTCTGCAACCGTCCGTCGTGGTGAAAAGAGAGGTGAGCTAAAAGGTGAGGCTGTTGATTTACCAGTTGATCTACATTCCTACCCTCACCTATGGCCACGAGCTTTGGGTAGTGACTGAAAGAGCAAGATCATGGATACAAGCAGCCGAAATGAGTTTACTCCGCAGGGTGGCTGGACTCAGTTATCCGGGAGAGACTCGGAGTAGAGTCGCTGCTCCTCCGCATTGAGAGGAGTCGGTTGAGGTTATTTAGACATTTGGTTCGGATAGACCCTGGACGCCTCCCTTGGGGTGGGGGTGGTGGGGGGTGTGTGTGTGCCATCTTTTCCCCACTGCAAGCTCTGTCATTTCAGCCATATCCAACAGCTTGCCTTCTCCACCAAATTAATCAGCCTTTTAACAAACTGCTTTACTTAATTTTCTAAGAACCCTTACTGTCTCAGTATCAACATCCCTTATTTAGATAAAAGCTATGGCGCATCACCTGAACTGTCCATATGTACATAGCCCAACCTGTTTGAGTAGGATCAACTGCCAAATCCACATACTGTATCTGGCTTTCTTCTTCTCATGTACTTCAGCAAATAGCCCCTCCCAAGGAACTGGTAGTTGTTTGTGTTTCATCTCTGGCCATAGGATCATCTCAGGTAACAGATTACTTAAAACTGTCTCTCTTACAAATGTTAATCTTGTGTTAGAGTCTAACTGAAATTTTCCAGTCATTTGCCACACTAAAATGCCTCCTGATTTGCTAAGACAAGCCTGTATGGGTATTGTTTACCACTTCTTTAGCAAACATCTGCATTTACGTTTTTACCCGTTTCTGTGAATTTATTATTTTTCTTTCATTCTCTGAGTGCAGCCATGCAACGGGTGACACCTCAGCACCACGCTAGTTCGAATGGAACAGCATGAGTTTTTTTTTTTTTTTTTTTTTTAAACAGTGTCTGCAGTGCCAATCCAACCACCAACCCCTAAAATTTACCTGCAAGTTGGAGGACAGTGGCAAAACATAACAGCACGTTACTGTGCCTCCATGTACTTCATATCTGCCTTGGCACAGACTAACAACACACCCTGAGAGGATGTGCCACAAAGCTGCAACAACTGTACACAATACAAACCTCTAAAACTATAGTAAACAGCAGTGGAGCCAAAATGTCAAATGTCAGCCACTGCCACTCCACTAAAAAAATAATTTGTAAACAAAAACCATTCATATCATTAAAACACTCCTTAACTAGATCCTGAATATTTTAGTGTCACCCATACTAAACTATGCAGCACAGAGTCAAAGGTGCTGCACAAAATTAGGAAGACAACATGCTAATCTCTACTTTCTTTCTTAGCTAACTTAATCTGGTTCCATATCACT
Organism: Polypterus bichir lapradei; assembly: GCA_026402145.1. Taxonomy (NCBI): domain Eukaryota; kingdom Metazoa; phylum Chordata; class Cladistia; order Polypteriformes; family Polypteridae; genus Polypterus; species Polypterus bichir. The sequence goes on from JANRMT010062793.1 coordinate 3,734,380, forward strand.
CTTACATGCTCGTGGCAACCTGAGAACCCAGGAACACCTTCTATTTTTATCCAATTAGCTTATTATCTAACTGAGAAGAAACTAACCTATTAGTTACAATTACTGATATGTAAAATATTTCTTTTTAGTGAATTCAATTCATTTCATTCAGTTCACCAAAATGAATCACTGATTCATTCACTTCAAAAACAACAAGCTATATTCTATCTTAAAATCTAGAATAGTATCATAACTGTGTAACACGTTTAACCAACAAACTATATAAACAATATAAAAAGCAAGCATCAAAATAATTAATTCACACATGATCATGATGATTATTATTATCATCATCGTCATCTTTATTCAATTTAGAAAATAAACTTTCAAAAATAAATAGAAAAAATACTATCGTACAAATAGAATAGTGCACACATCACAATAAAACTGTCAGAACATTGAAATGTGACTAAATAAAATTATTTTCAGCTTTGGATTAACCTCTCACAATTTCCTTCTTTTAAATCCTATCCTTTCTGATAGGAATACTGCCATACATACTTTATATCATCAGTGAAATGAACTGTGATTCAGTGTACTGCAAGTCTCTTGTCTGCAGTTCAGTACACAAACTGATTCTTTCAATAGACTAGTTCAGCAGTTGGTTCCTTGGTTCAGTACAAAATGTATTTCTTTCAGTGAACTAGTTCATTGTACTGTACGACAAGTGTCTTGTTGTGTAGTTCGTGAATGAAGTTGCAATGGTTCTCCAGATCTGTACAGAGCATACTGGTTCCTTCAATCAGTCAGTATACATACTGAGACAGTAATAGTCACTCAGTCTGAGTGAACCAATCAATAGGCGGTACTTGGTGTCACCTACCAAGTCAGTCGTTGGCTAGTTGTCATCATGAAAGACAGCAGCCATTTAAGTGAAGTGAAAATGACAGCTCCCGTCTGTCACGGTATGCAATATAAAATGTAGCATGCACTTCACATGCCTTGAAAAGATTCGTTCTTTAATGTCAGTGAACCAGTACATTCGTTCAGAGACCAATACAAGTACAAAAGAAGCAGTCTGTTTTTTTTACTGCATATCACTAGTTACTATACTAAAAATGATCCTGCCTTGCCTTAATTACTATCAACTGAGTGTTTCTCTTTGGGAATATTAACTCCCCATGCCCTATGCCATGCCACTCTAAAAAACTAACACAAAAATTTCAGCATTCCTGGTGCACTCTTACATAATCGGTAAGAAATGCCGTTTTGTTTCCTAAGGATGACCTAGCCCTGGCTTGCTGCACAACCTTTATGATTTCTGACCATCCAGGAGGACTAGTATCTATAACTACCTCCAGATCTTCCAATTGCAGCATATCAGGAGGCAATCACATCTTTCTCTCATCATTTGCATTCCAGAGTACATATTAAGCAGATGCTCCACTAATTCAGCTTTATACACTCTAAGACATCCACTTTTCTGAAACACAAACAATAACTTAGTAAACTTAAAAGGGTTGTTGAAAATGCTGCCCTTAGATATTCCTTCCTTTTTTTAAGATACTCTCTTGTGTGTTCCCAATTTCAACTTTTAATCTCTTTACTATATCTCAACGCCATGTCTCTCTATAATTCAACAACTCTTTTCCACTGCTTTCTAAGCTTTCTTCTCTCTGGCAATAATCCATGTATTTGTAATTGGCGGTGAGATGCCACTTTTTCCCTCATGTCTATCCTTTTAGGCTCATAAACACCAAATATTTCTATATCCTAATTAGAAACAGCCTCACCTATCTTCTATACTTTTTGCCCTATATTTTCCATAACATTTAAAAGAAGCCTTGTTGAGTCTGCATCAACTCTTGGTCATGTATGCTTTTCAGATGCTTTTGGTCATCTCACCCTAGCTTTATCATCAGAGCACTTTTTTCCTTGCTTTTTGCCTATTGTTTCTTCCGTGCCTTCTGACTTATCACCCTCTTCTACTCCTAATATATTCTGTTGAAATTGACTCTTTAGTACATTGACTCCATAATACATTTTTTACTTCGTAATTGTAGCTAGTTTTACTTAAATTTCATTGTATGGCCAGGAAATATTGGCTATAAAACATGAAATTAATTATTACCTAATGAATTTCCATGTGGTGCCTTCAAGTTTTCTTTCAGCTTTCATGGGTATCATTGGCTCAGATGCACTTATTTTTTGTTCAGTTATAGTTTCTTTATTAATTTGACATTGGCTTTGATCAACTGTGTCATCTTTGAAAAAAGGAAAAAACAATTCTGAATAAATCTTTTAGAAATATTTAGCATGTTAACAGTTATACCAGCCTACATGCCAGAGTTTATCTGACTTTGTTTTTAAATATACATGAAAAATAATGGATCTATGACTGCAAAAACTGGTAGTGTGGCCAAGTGTTTAAGAAGTAATATTGTGAAGCATTATGATACAGATTCACCCTTACCCGTGAAAAGGTATGTCAGTGAAATCTAAGCGTTCTGTCGGCCTAGATAGAAGTGTATGAGAGTCAAATAAAACAAATGCAGTAAATACATAGTTTGCCTGAAATACCAGGAATTTTTTGCACGGACTTATGACACTGATCTAAAACCAGCAAATTATTTTCAACTATTATTATTATTCAATTTTAGACAACAGTAATTTGTTTTTCTATTTTGATTATTCTAACTTCAGAAAAAAAACACCTCTCAATCCAGGTTTATAAAGCATGGCTCTGAAGGTGTGAAGCAGTATATCTAATCACAATCTGACACTGCAGCTTTCCATGACTTTGATTCATTTTTATATAATGCTCAACTCAATACAGGCTAATATTAATTACAAAAATTTACAAATACAAGGAATAAGAACACACAAAATAGGTTAACATGCATTAAAACATATTTCAGTTTGAATAGCAATTAACACAACATTATGATAATAAAAGACCATTAACACTACAACTGAGATATGGGAAGTTAAAAACAGAAAAAAGGGAAGTAAAAAGTCTAGTCAATAGCATTAACTGCAGAAAATAAACCACAGGGGTGGCGCGGCGAGTTATTACTGAAATCAATAGTCATGGTTAGGTTCGGGTTCCATCCTGGGCATTTCAGTAATATTACAAATACATGTTCAAATTTCTAATTTGAAGATTAAAGCCTTTCATCCTTAAGATTCCAATGCTGACTAAATTTATGGTGTCACTTACCAAAGACAGAAGTACTAAATTGGGAATGCAGTACTGGCACCATGAGCCACAGAATAATTCAAAAAGGAAAACAAATAGAAGAAGCTCAGTAACAGCTTTATTAATAATTCATAATGATTGTAATGCCTTTTCTTTTTGCTGGGTTACTTCTTTGCCCATTAAGTACTGATCCAGGGCTGTGTGGTGAAGCACATGTCAACATTACCATCTCAGTTTTAGAAAACCAAGAACCAATCTGAAGTGTGTGAAGCTTATACATTGCTCATGTGCTTCTGTTACCTCCAACAACCCAAAAGAAGTGTGTTTTAACAAATCTGGAAACCCAATACTGGTCCACTGCAAGGGATATGCACCACATTGTATATTGGTTCTTGCCTTATGCCTCATGCTTCTAGGATAAGTCAAGGTCATGATCTAACCAACCAGGAAAAAAGAGGAGCTTGTTGGTCAGTATATTATTACTTTTGTTTTTGAATGCTGGAAGTTAAGTATACTGTACACTAAATAAACTTAAGACCTAATTGCTTTTGAAGTTCAAAGCTTGGTAATCTTTGCACACCAAGTCTTCTTTAAAAAAACAAAATGGGAGGAAACATCTTGCAAACATCCATCCTGCTTGCAAACATCCAACCCGCTATATCCCAACTACTGGGTCACGGGGGTCTGCTGGAGCCAATCTCAGCCAACATAGGGCGCAAGGCAGGAAACAAACCCCAGGCAGGGTACCAGCCCACCGCAGGGTGCGCACACACACACTAGGGACAATTTAGAATCGCCAATGCACCTAACCTGCATGTCTTTGGACTGTGGGAGGAAACCGGAGTACCCAGAAGAAACCCACGCAGACAACATCCAAACTCCACACAGAAAGGACCCAGGAAGCGAACCCAGGTCTCCTAACTGTGAGGCAGCAGCATTACCCACTGCGCCACCGTGCCACCCTCTTGCAAACATCAAAAACTTAAAATAGTATGCTACTTGATTTTCCCTTATTGTTCTCTGAATATTTGGCTGTTCCTGATATCTGCTGTGATGAAAAATGTAGTTGAGAAAAATTAATTTGTTACTAAATTCAGAAAAATAGTAACAGTTTTAAGACTGTGGTAATAGGCTTTGTACACACTTTCTTCCTGATTGTGTGTTATCAAAATGGACTAGCTATGGTGTTTTTCACTGATTGCTTCAAGATGTGTCTAGACTTACAGTAAATGATGCAAGTTGTATTATTCAAACACTGTGGCAAATGTCAGGAACTAAAAAGGAGCATTACAAACTACATGTTTCAAGCTACATCCACAAATACTACTATGAACTCACATGGGACAAATATGTGATTACGTCAGACTTCTTTAAAAAAAACAAAATTCCAATACTTAGTCATTAAACTTTATTCAGTGACAGGTGAATATGTACATACTGTATGTTTAATACTGCAACTGTACTGGGCAAGTTATATTAGCCAGGAATGAATCATGAAAAGATAAGACGGCATTACATCATCAATAGCAGGAGCGCCTATAAAAAAATGTCAATGCACAGTTGCATGTGCTTTTCCAACTAGTTCGGCAAAAGGAAAGCAGTCCTTTTAAGGATAGCAAGCCACCTTAAAGAGCAGAGAATCCATCCATTGTGGCGCTCTGTGACGATGCTACAATACATATCAACATGAGTCTGTTGGGCATCTTTTCTTGCGAAAAAGCAAATGTCTCTGTCTGAGCCAGCAAAATGGTGAATGCCAAACCACTGCTTCATTGAAAGGGTCTCAATTTATTTCCTCAAATGGAGGATCTCTTCTCTGAGAGACATGTTTTCATCAAGTGCTCGGAATGGCCATTGTACAGCACCCCTGGAGCAACTTTGAGGTTAAGGGCCTTGTGCTACACTGTATTGTTTAAAATCAGTACACAGGCAAGCATTTTTTGATTTAAATCAAATGTTTTACAACTTGTTTATAAAAGGAATAAGTAGCTATTCACAGCAAACTATAACCTTTTTCATTAATAAGGTAAATAATCTAAAGTATATGATTTAAATTTTATTAGTCAATAAGTATATGTTTACAATACACTGTTAATCTTAGTGGAAATTTAGAGCAGTAATGGGACCTGGGTAAAATATATTAACATAGACACTACAGATTGCATAAAACAGCAACCACTTCTATGAACATACTGCAACAACTCAAAAAAATCAAGAGGAAGGATCTGACTAACAGTGTAGATTGTACAGACCAGATTACACGTACAGAAGGCAAGACTGTAAATGTCTTTGCATTAACATGAAAACATTCTTAATAGCTCAACCAAGAGTCTCTTCATGCCTTCCTATGTCTTTACCTTTTGAATCACTCCAAATTACAGCAAGACATCCATTGGTCATGTATTTTAAATCTATGGTTCTCATGGTTCTCTTGGCTTGAATGGTCATATACAATTTCCAACCATTAACAGGTTTTCTCATACCTGTAGTAACGTTTAGGGACACCATGCTACAGTGCTTCCTGGTAACACTTTAAACCACTGTGCTTCATAGGGTTTAAAGGGCATCTTTTCTTTTGGTAGCTTTTTGGCTGTCTTATTTTAAAAGGGCAATACAATCCTACTCCCTCCTACCACATAATAGTCTGGTAGGAAACAAAAGGTCTGCAGCTAGACTTTACTATTAAAATAGCCACATTAAACCGACTCCATCAACCTAGGATAATGTGTTGCACTCTAAACTTATAACATAATCCAGTCACCTGGCAGCCTTGCAAAGTTTCTTTCTCACTTTAGTAAAAGGCTGTTGTCAAGCATTCCAGGGTAATATTAACAGGTTCTACTCATGTCAAATACCTCTTTTTCTCACACACTACCTTTCCCTGGGACCCCTGCCTGTTGCCCTCCTGCTGTTATCCATTAGAGCAGCTGGTAGTAACCACTTTCCTGCACCGAAATGTCAACATACATTATTGCAGCAGACGTGTTATCTTCTCCTTTCCATTTACTTTCCCCTCTCCTTTTTTCTATCAGTTCTATGGCTATTGCCAGTACATATCTCAGACTAACCTATTCTGCCAGGCAATTAATTGCTTACACAGAAACTCATCACAGTATGTAAACAACAGTATTGTACAGCTGTATAAAATAAATTATACCTGCTATCTTGGAGGGTCACTACAACTAAGACATTAATAGCCACAAAAGCTTCAAATAAACAAAATATATGTCTTTGTCAGCCACCATTAAGTAAAATTGATTTAAAATCCACAGCAAATTAATGATCAAAATACAAACACTAAATTACTTCATCACGTGTGTTTCCCTGCGTGTCAGTTGCTTAGAGCTGTATAGAGTGAGAAGTCAAGCAAAATGACACCTTTTATAAATACTATATCATTATTTGGAACACATGCATTTCACATGTATTTTGTGTCTACAATAATCTGTGTAAACACATCATTAAAACAGAAACGATTTTCATGTTTTAGTAATAAACATGAAATGTAGCGAAATGTAGACATGAAGTGTATATTGTGTGAAGCTTGAATCCTGTTACAGACTGAAATCAAATGTGTTTTTATTCTAAGATAGTAAGAATAAGAGCAGCTCACTTCTCAAAACGGACTCGTCCGGGGTCGAACCAGTGAAGTCTTGATTACCAGTCAACAGTTGATACCGTTGCGCCACCAAAGCAAATGCTTGTCAATGTCACACCCTAATGTGGGTTCTTTTTCTGCAGTTATATTCTTGAATAGAAGCACACTTGTTCTGTTATATTTGTACCTTTTGTGAAAATGTTTACAGTATTTAATATTTGGAATTCAGGCTTCACACATTATACACTTCATGTCTACATTTTGTCAATTATTACTAAAACATGAAAAACATTTCTGTTTTAACGATGTGTTTACACATTGTTGTAGACACGGAACACACATGAAATGCATGTGTTCCAAATAATGATATAGTATTTATAAAAGGTGTCATTGTGCTTGACTTCTCACTCTATACAACTCTAAGCAACTGACAAGCAGGGAAACAGGTTTGACCTGAGAAAACTGTGTGTCGGTGGGGGGATGTAATAGTAGGCTGCTTATCGACACATTTACAGGACAAAAGGCGCTGATGGAGAGGTGTGAAGCGATTTAAGGTGGGACGGATCTACGAGTTTTTTCATAGGCTATGGTAATTCCAGTGTTAACAATGTGGGCTCCTATTTCTTAACAAAACCCATGCTTTGTTGTTCCTTTAATTAATGCCTTTTAGTGCCCCTTACTACAGTGAAAGCCTCTTGCTAGTCTGCCAAATCAATTACAAATGTAATTACTACAGTGTAAAAAGTACAAACCCTTTATAAGACAATTGTCAGGACTCCTGAAGAAAAGTCCAAGTCCTCTGCCACACTGAGCCTAGGAAAAAAAATAAAATTTTATATATAACTGACTTAGCTTATACCTTTTATAAATATACAGTTGAGCCTAGTGAGGAAACTAACTAAACCTACCTGAATTACAAATAACATTCTCAAACCAACTTTGAAACTGGCTCTTAACATAACCTGTACATCTGAGACTGTAGGCGGAAAACTGCCAACAAGGTGACATGAAAAACATGCAAACACCACACAGACAATGACTGGGTGCAGAATTCTAACCCAGGACACTGGATACATGAAGAAACAGGGCTGAAAACTACACCACCCATAAACTAGAGTTTAACAAGAAAGTGCTTTATGGAATAAAGTGCTTACATAAGTACTTTTAGTCAGTGTAGCTGTGACTTTTCCAGGTTCCCAAATTCGAGCAACTGCTGAGTTGGCAAAGTAGGATCCAGCATTAGTCAAACGCATAACATAAGAAATTTCTCAGTCCAATAAAGTTCCATTTTAATATGATTCCGTTAAAATTTAAAAAGGAACACATTACAAAATTTGTGAAGTTATTATACATGCAGAATAAAAGACAAATAAGGAAAAAAGGTTTCTTCTACAATCTTAGCTTTCTTGTGTTAAACATCTATTACTTTCTATATTTAAAGGTTGTGTTATTTCTCAATGGCAAGCTTACATCGGCTTCACTTAGTACATTCAGTACGTTGTGTACATACGGTTTGAAACTGTTTGCCCTCCATGCCTCACCAACTGCAAGGCAGATCATGGAACTAGTCTGTAGTTGGAAGGACAAGAAATAATTACAAAATTCCATTTTCAATTTAGCTTGTGAGAGTTATGATAGAACCTCCCATTGACTATTCACTAATAAATAGGCATAGATTCTAACATAACTAAGAAAATATTTCTTTAAATTTAACATAACCTAACTAGCTACAAAATTACTCTTATAGTCAGTTTAGAATTGGAATAAGATCTGCCTTTAGAATGGACAAGGGTTTGCAATTTAAACCTCAGCTCAAATGTAGCTTCAAACCTATCATAATGAACCAAACTCCGCACTTTGTTAACTGACCAGTACTTAAGTGGTCTGTCTGAATGAGAAACTGTGCTCTCTACCAGGCATGTTTCGAGTTGTATGGCAGCAACTACTGGGACAGAGCTTATTGATGCCACTGAATGTTCATCTACAATCTCATTAAACAAACGCTCCAAACTACTACTCAGCAGGTCATTCCAGGGACTTTTCGCAGGTAGTGCCGTCTGATCCTGTCCCGCTGCCACTACTCCACACAATTACTGCAGCTCCAGCAACACCATCAATTTGGCATTCTTAGCTGTATAGATATTTGAAAAGAACAGATCCCTATATCTATAACAGGTTCTGATTATATGCATGCCAGTTATGTCCAATCAAGACAATTTTGATACTTAAAGACATTTTATGTAAGTAAATGAAGAGATTCTTCCAAAATGCTTTATATATTTTAAGAAATTCTGGCAATTAATGATTGGTTTTTTTTTTTAATTAGCCACTCCAGAGAAGTAATTAATAATGCATTCTTCAAATGAATTTAGACATAGTCATGGTAAAGACAGAAATTTGTGAAAATCTATTGCTAACACATGTAGATTCAAAAGTATATCTATTTATCTATAGTGAGAATATGATATATTCCATTGAAAGAATTTTTAATATTGAGTATATGGAACATTAAAATAATGAAATCCAGTAAAATAATCAATTTGAATGCAGTTGTCAATATTGATGCAGACACACATAACCAATAAAACCAACATGTACATTTTATGTTCAACTCCTGTTTGCAGTGTTAAAAGTATATAGAAAGATTCTACAGCAATAATGCTTCACATTATGAAACAATGATGAAGCACAGCATGGATTTCTATTCCGTCACTCTCTGTCAGAAAACAGATGCATCACATACTGTGTTTTGCAAAGAAACACATTCAATGTTGATAAAATAACATTTACTTGTAATATGATCTTGCAAAATTATCATATATACATCAAGTGACCCATGAGTATTTCATTTAATTGATTAAAACACAAAGTGACAGTTGGGCATTTATTATGCCTAAAACAAACTCTTCAATTACAAGAAGCTTAGAACGTAAGAAAATGTTTGCAAATTAATAAAATATGTCAAAAATACATAGTGTAGTCTAAATAGTAAAGTTCTTTTTTTAATTAATTTTAAGTAAGCCATCTTAGTGTTTTACCATTTAGTTTCCCCATTAAACATAGAGTATGTGACCTAGGAAAATCAAACAGTGTTGCGTCCTCACGTGTAGCTTTTACCTAAACGCATCACATAGCCTATTAAATTGGAATACCTTGGATCAAGCAGAGTGGTGATGCTGATTGTCCTCTAAACTGGACTAGGTAGAATTCCTATTTTATGCCCAACTGTCACAGCATCTGCAACACTTTACTGTACAATGCCCTCTGCTACTTCTAGCCAGAGTGTAAGAGCAACACAGGAAATGCTTGGGACTCCAAGAGTCATCGATACCTTTTATCATTTTTTGACACTGTCACAGACCACAATGTGCACATAATTTTTCAGAATGGCCCAAGTGCCAAGCATTTACTGAAATGCATCTGCTATTGAGTGGCCTGGAATGGGAGTCTCAAAATTGTTTTGCATGCAGCATAACCCGTTTTACAGTGAACTTCTCATTTATCAACTGTGCAGTTAAGGTGATAAGACACTGGACAAACACTGCTGCTCCGAATGTCAGCTACTGATATGCTGTTTTACAAATATGTGCATCCTTGATCTCCAGATGATCTCTGTGACGTTGACACAACTAGGAATGTTGTAATTGGGTTCTAACGCATTCAGGAGGCACCAAAATCTTACATTATCAACACCGACAGTGGTTGATCGTCAAAAAAAATATACTGAGCAAGCACTTATTTTAACCGCCTGCAGGTTATTGTTTGGCATTTTTTCCTCTCCTTGCTAGAGTCTGCCACAACACTGGCCAATGCTGTGAAACACTAGACACTGGGAGGAAGAATGCCAAAGGTTAATTGTATCCTCCTACTGTTTACAGTGTAAACAAGGTCAGAATAAATGCAAAAAAAAAAAAAAAGAAGAGGACAAGGTGAGCTATTCTACTACTGCTTCTATACCAGTTACAAGTAAACACTATGAAAAGATTGAACAGAAAGTAACTTTTCAAATATGCCAAAATATATTTTTCAGTGGATTAAATATAGGAAATATTTTACAAAGTAGCGATGAAGGAGGAGACTGATCAGAACCAAGTTGAAAAAAGTAACCCACTGAAACTACTGTATGCACAGAGCATCCAGGAAAAAAACAGATAATAGCAGCCCTTTGTTTTCAGGCAAAACTAATTTTAGAATTAGTATTATTTAGCAAAGGTGAGAAAGTACATTGACATTAGACCGTTTACTATACTAGTCAGCCTGCAAGCTCTAACAAAAATGATGTAGCTCCGAGTCATTTTGTGAAATGTAGAAAATGGATACAAAAATGTACACAAAAAAATGCAGGAGGTTAACTCTTTTCAACTAATACTAACCTAAAGTATTCAGTAACTTGTTGATCATACATGTGACGGTGTGAATATTTCAACAATGCTCCTGATACAAATTGTAAAATGTTCAGCATTATATACAGCTTATAAAGTAATGAAGCTTAAAGACTGTAAGTGATTGTGTGACTTTTAAAGTGATTATTGCCTAGTTGTTTTTAGAAGAGGCAGCAATTCATATATGGATATCAGCATTCACTAATATCACTAGCTGTGCTCAGAGATGATTTTTTGATGTGAAAAGTATACGCTACAGGAAACTATGTCTGTGGGGCTGAAAGGTTTCCGGGGAGGACGGTGAATAGTTAGATGAAGTGCACTGCTGGTCTCCTTTTAAAATGGTTTAACCTCCCAAAAAAAATATTTTTTTTTTCCTTCCCAAAATTACATGGATATGCTGCTTTTGCAATGTGTTCAATCTCAAAACTTGATCAATACCTGATAACAGTTTTGGCTTAAAAAATGAACACATTTGTTAAGTTTATGGCTTTTGTTTTCACGTTTGGACCCCGGGCATTTTCAGACCCACTGTTAAATATAAGAACAGTGTATTTTTTCAATTTTATAAAATAAGCTTCAATTTAGAATACAATTTTATGTTAGCTGCAGTAGTAGACTCCACATTTTATTCAGTGAAAAATGTAACAGTTAAGATCTCCAAGAAGTCAGGTGCTGAAAAGCAAAAAGCCAATATACAATCTGCTTATCAGGTAAGGTTTTCTTTAAAATAATAAGCAAGCAATGGTTTTCCATTCTGATTAAAGCTGGAATTCAATGGATACTATAACCAATATTGGAAATGATCAAAGGCAAAATGCAAAAATGCCCCCAGATTGATTAAACAATTTTGCCACATAAAATGCACTGGAGCAAAAAATGTACCAACTGCCAATTGACAATCAGATGCAAATGACAAACAAATCAACTGACTGGTTTCATATTACAGTCTTAGTTATATACCGTAGCTGCAGGTTTTCAGTCCAACCAACTTCTGCTATAAATTGAACTCCTGTCTTAATTAAGCAAGCTGTTATTTCACAGAAGACAAATTGCAAAACCGGGTTAACTGAATTTTTATTGGGATGAAGCAATCATTTATTTATGTTACGTGGGTATAATATTTTTCTTTTTATTTTCATCTTGGTTTGCAAGATGTTCAGCATCATTACCACAATTTTCTTTGTGTTCTTGTTATTTAAACAATTATTTACTAACAAGCCTGCTAGATGTAAGTAGTTGTGTCATTAATATACTGTAGTTAAATGAGCAAACTCCACAGAAAAAGTTAACAGAAAAATAAAAAAATACAAACAGTTCTCAAATTGTTAAAAATATAAATCTCATGCTATCAAACGTTTCTGAATTCAGAATTAGACAAGAAAAAAAATAACATCTAATCAAATAACAAGATCAGTTAGAGGTTAAAAAGGGTCTCTGATCATGAAACTGGTGGTGAAAGAACCTGCAGCCACACTGTTCCTTCAGGCCTGAACAAGAGAAAAGCAATCTAACTTAGTCCCATTTGCCAACTGCATGTGGTTGTTGTGAAGTACATGGTTCTAGAAAAGGAAGAGAAAAAAGTGAAGAATTAACAATTACTAGGCTGAGTGATGTTATGCTATGTTAATAGCTGTGGGGTTATTATAGGTCACTAGTGAAATCTAGGGCGTTGAAATGCTAACACAGTAGCAATGGCTTAGAATTTTTGTATTTTTCATATATATCTCATTAGTTAAATAAATGTGGCAACTGTAATGCAGAATTACCCTAACAAGTGACTGTTGGCTGTAGGTGGTCTAGTATAAGTTTTACTATAGCAAATTCTTCTGAAGCACTTTGGGAAGTATCACTGACTTTCATGAAACATGGTTTCTTTTGACCTCTTATGTTTGGACAATATTTTCAATAAAAAAGAAAAGAAGGTAAATCTATAATATGATGTGTAATTCTTTTCTGTTACTGACGAGACTAAACAGTTGATTTCACTTTTTTGATAAGGTAAAGTGTTATTTTGCATGTTTACAAAATTACCCTATTTATGAAATGCCCCTGAATTTCAGTCAGATGGGGCAAAAACTATTACCTATCCTGAATATAACATTTTTTTTAAATACTAAAAAATACATTGGAATTTAGATCCAGAGTTTGCAGGTTCAAATCCTGCTTCTGACACTGTGTGACCATTAGCAAGTCACTTGACGAGCCTGTACTAACAGGAAAAACAAAACAAATGTAACTAATTGTATCTTAAACGCTGTAAGTCACCTTGGACAAAAGTTTCGGCCAAATAAATACATGTAAATAATACTGGTATACTTTCTGCATACTTTTTTCAACAATGACAGAAAAACTACAAACAACCTAGTATTACTAGTCTTCAAGAAAATGCAGCACAAAATGATGATTAAAAACATTTTTCATATTTTACACTTACATTTACTCTTTTTAATTTTTTTAAGCAAAACTATCCTTATTGACAACATATAATGGCAATTTAGGATACAGAAAACAAAATTTATATCTACTTACCATGTCACAGCATCTTGATGATTCTTTTTCATTAGCAGTAAGATCAAGTTCATTTTCATTGCTAAAGTAAAACCACTTTCATTATTTAATCATATAATAACTACTGTAAATAAAATGGCATGTTCACAGTTCATCTTTTAGTAAAACAGGGAAGTATTATTTAAGTTGATATTGTATTGTATTTCTGGAATTACCAGTTAACAATATTATGGCTAGAGGTTACACAAAACTTTGCACTTCGGTTACCACTATGTCATAAAACGGTTGGTAGAGATAAACACTTTTCTATTTATTAACATATGCCCATTTAGAGAATTTACAGCTGGACAATTTTAATTCTTAACAAGGTAATATGCCAAACAAGTATCTTATAAGCGGTTGTCTGCTTGACAGTCACAGGGGTTAAATAATATCAGGCAAATGTATAATCAGCCGTCAACTTGGCTGTTGAGATGTGGTAGTTTGTAAGAACTGAGGATTCTGGGAAGTATTTTTTTAATTATTCAGTTCCTTGGAGTTTGTACAGTTTAATTTAAAAGTGTCTATTAAAGCCATATTACTACCAGCCCTCTGGCTTACTTATGCCCTAAAGTAATAAATTAAAGCAGTTTTTCCTTTTACTAACACAACATAATTAAAAAAACACAGCTTATATGGGTTGTAACACTACTCTGGTGCACTAATACAGTGGAAGTTGGAATTTTCTTCTGATTTCTGTAGGTCATTAATCATTTTCCATTTATTACTTTCAAATGTTGGTGTATAATACACAATTGGGTCTTTATTAAATTCAATATGTAGCAGAGATTTTTAGCCACGGTTTGAACCTTTAACAGGTGATTATAAATTTAAAACATGCAAATACAAAAAGGGAACACTGACATCATGTACTGAATGAAAATGTGTTTGATATTATGAGTCACTCTTTGTGAATAGACACAAAACCATTTGGTCTTCTATAAAAAAAAATGTAAATCATATTTTGCCATCAAAATCTCTGTAGATGCACTTCAAATATACAGTACATATACAAAGAGACTGCTTAAGTTGTGTACTTAAAGCTCCTTAACATTACGAAGTAATTAGTGAAGCAGGGAGCTGGCAGTTGAGAAGAAAAAGTAGAATTCCTAAATATATACAGTAAAACTTTCATTATCAGTTAGTCTCTGTTAACCGTCAGGGCGCGCAAAAAAAAAAAAAAAAAATACCGTACTACTACTGCCATGTAGTACAATGCAAGCTGTGTACAGTAGCACTTTGAGCTACTGTTTGTATGAAAATGTGCTATATAAATTAATGTTTTTGTTGTTGTTGTTGCTGTACACATTCTCTCTTTTGCTAGCGTGTAGTGCTCTTCCCCAGCACCACATGTCAGGCCACATTTTGAAATCACAGTGTCCGTTACATACCTTCAATTTTAACAGCTTCTCATCGCATTTTTCTTTTATTATAATTTGTCTACTATACATTGTTATGGCTGACAAACGTAAGCGTGTAGTGTTGGAACTGTCACAAAAAAATTGAAATTATTAAACATCTGCGAAACAACAAAAGCACTTCAAATATTGCTTCAATTTACACAGTAGGAAGAACAACAGTGAATGATATAAAGCGTGATGCCGACTTAATTGAAAAATATGTTGAAAATGGAAACCACTGATGGTAATGTTAATGTATTAATTTTAATATTCTCCTGTATTGTAATTTTCTTTTTAAATTCTGTTATATTATGTTTTGTTAATATATTGTGACGTGCAGGCAGTTTGTGGCACGCTGTTGAGGAGCAGAAAGTGTATAATGAACGCTGTGAGTAATGGGGCCAGGTGAAGGGCTTCTGTTCTGTAGGGGGCGGACACGTCTGTTAGGAGATGAGTGACAGGAGAAGTTAGGAGAAAAAGGTAGGTGAAACAGAAGGACGTTTTGAGTAGGTAGCAAAGAGACAGTAAGCAGGAGTGTTTGCGGTATAGAGAAAAAAGGAATGTGAGTAGCAGGCGATAAACTGATTGGAAGGGAAAGCTTTCTTTTATCATTTAGAGGTGTGCTCCATAACCCAAATATGTATAAGACAGGGCACCATTTGTTACGGTACGAAGACTCAATGTAAAACATAGAAAACTCCAGTACCTCGGAGTTGTGTTTCCTTATGACACTGGTCATTAAAATATTATATGAATTAATTTTGTTAATACTATGTTATACTGTTTTGTAAATAAATATGAGTATTCGCTAATCTACAGTATATCATTTTTAAAGTAGCTGTTCTGTTATCCGTCATTTTTATTATCCGTCGTGGTCTCGGTCCTGAACCCTGACGGAAAATTGAGGTTTTACTGTATGCAGTATATACAAGTAGTTTACAGAAAAATTAGCCTCTGTAGCCCAACTCTTCGGGGTCAAAATGTTTCTTCTCCTCAGTAGACGATCATTCAGCTCCTCCCATGGCATTCTGCAATGTACTACTACTACTTAGGTAAGTGACACACTCTGTCCCATTCCAAGATCAAAGAATCTGGACATTTATTCAATTGAAATGCATGATAGTGTTAAATAAAAACAAAATATTTCTACATATTATTTTAGCAAAAAATAAAATAAAACATTGAAATGGAAATATATCAATCAATACAGAGATTTTATGAAGCACAAAATAATAAATAATTAATATATAGCATATGTCAAAGTTTGGTAGAAGCAGAAAAAGGGCAAACTGAAAAAATTCAAAAAGATGAAAAGTCTGGAAAAAAATGACATTTACAAATGCTATTTTTTTTTAAAAGAAAAATTTAGTAGACAAATCCCAGCTTAACATACAATCATTCACCCACTATTTCTAAAAGGCAAAAGAGTCCGGGCAAGTATTTGATTTTTTAGAATGTTAATATCTAGATTTGAGTATTTAAATAAAGCACCATCAGTACTGACTGTAAAATCGTTAGGGACAATAAACACAAATAAAAATGTATTTATTGTTACAGGCATTGGCTCATTAAAAATTTGATGTAAGCTTTTTAAGAAGTTCAATGATCCAAGGTGGCAAGGCTTTAAATATTAAAAAAGTGATATGAAGGATTTTACTTTAATAGCTATAGTATTGTGACCCAAGAAAATATGGCCCTAAATATCTACTGTGCATGTAAAAAAGGTCTTTGCATGCAGGGCTTTTATCACTACAACATCTTTTTATTTTAAACTTATTGAGAAGCATTACCTTTTCATCTTGTAAATAAGCTTAGTTTCATCTTCTGACTGATTTACCCTAATATGCTTAGAAGGTCTTTCCACATTTTCATTCTCTTTTAACTGTGTTCCAGATGTTAGCTATCAAAAATAATTACAATAATTTATTTTAATATCTATGAACACTCTGCTATCTTTATATTGTAAAATAATGTCTACATATTAAAAACAAGATTTCTTAATAGCTTGCTCTATATTTATACATACTGTAAAAGAGAAACCATACACAGGGCATGTCTCCATGCTAGGAATCATGCCAAAGAGTTAGAGTATCTCTCAAACTAATTGTTTATTATCAGAATAAAGCACTTACAATAGAGTGAGAAATAAATAAGGATTAACAAAAAATTATCAAAGAAAATGAAGTGATTATATCAAGAATTCTGTACCATTGGTCCTTCCTACAGAATGAAATGTCTAGTCCATTTGGTATGTTTCAAAGCACTGCTCTATACTCTCCTTGTCTATCTGACCTTGGACTCTCTACATTATATCTCACTACCTAGCCTCTAACCTAGACTATGAGCGCTCTGCTTCCACAGGACTCTTAACTTTCAATGATCATCAGGGTCTGGGGCAGGCTGCCTTGGCTACAGGAAGATCAATGTAGATTTCTTTTTAATACAGTATATTTTGCATTCCTGAGCTCTGAGAAGATCTTGATAAGTTAGGTGTCCAGGGCATCTCTTCTACTTCTTGCTCTCACTCTTTCTGTCTTTTCATAACTCAGTCTAACATTTCCTACCTAGAACTCAGTCCAACATTTCTTACTAGAAGAATTTGCTGTCACTTTTCAGGTTGAGCAGTACAGTAATTGTTTGTTTTTTGCCAGTTTTCCAGAGACTTAAACTTCAAATGACAACATACTCTTTTTATTGCCTGTTCTTCAAACTAATGACCTTGAGATTCTTTTCCAGCATTTCAGAACCTCTCACTCTCTCTCTGTTTACATATAAGTGCAAGAATGCTTAGCTCTTGGCTCTTTACAGTTTCAGGGACCTTCCTTTAACTATCTTTAAGTCAATGGAATATTCCTTTACTTAACTACCAGTGACACAAGAAAGGTCTACTACTCCCTATCAACTGGATACTTTCACACAGACATAAGAGATGCCAATGTGGCACTACTTCTTCAACTGCCATTTGCCTGTGCACCCTGGAGGCATCTATCTCTGTGGCAACCTCTAGCACTTCACCAAAACATTCAAAGGTTTACAGTGTTTGTGATGCTTATATAACTAAATTAATTGGCAATACTTACAGGCATAAAAGTTGACTCGGGTCGCTTGGCTGAAAAAACAAAGTTTACTTTAATTCAGTACTGTAATATACAATATTTGACACTGTAAGTAACACACAGTGCTCTTATACAAACAGAATCATTCATTTACATTGTAAATTCCATTGTGATTTATTGAACTTTTCTGATTACAGTGAAAGGGTTTTGGAAAACAATTTTAAACCAAAATATATAAAGATATATCATTTAGCGTGTACTTAAATATTCAGCTGACATACTACAAATTAAATGTTAACTAAAATAAACTGATATAATCAGTGTTAGTAGGGGGAATTATTTATTTTCATCTAGTATCAACAAATACACTAAATATTAACTTCTACATTATTGGGAAGCTACTTACATTTTTATTTGTGCTAATCAATGGAACAAAAAAGTAAAAACTGGAAGCACAGGAATCTCTAGATAGATAGATAGATAGATAGATAGATAGATAGATACTTTATTAATCCCAAGGGGAAATTCACATAATCCAGCAGCAGTATACTGATATAAAGAAACAATATTAAATTAAATAGTAATAAAAATGAAAAAAGTTAGCATTTACTCCCCCGGGTGGAATTGAAGAGTCGCATAGTGTGGGGGAGGAACGATCTCCTCAGTCTGTCAGTGGAGCAGGATAGTGACAAAAGTCTGTCACTGAAGCTACTCCTCTGCCTGGAGATGACACTGTTCAGTGGATGCAGTGGATTATTCATGATTGACAGGAGTTTGCTTAGTGCCCGTTGCTCTGCCACAGATGTTAAACTGTCCAACTTTACTCCTACAATAGAGCCTGCCTTCCTCACCAGTTTGTCCAGGCGTGAGGCGTCTTTCATCTTTATGCTGCCACCCCAGCACACCACCGCGTAGAAGAGGGCACTCGCCACAACCGTCTGGTAGAACATCTGCAGCATCTTACTGCAGATGTTGAACGATGCCAACCTTCTCAGAAAGTATAGTCTGCTCTGACCTTTCTTACATAGAGCATCAGTATTGGCAGTCCAGTCCAATTTGTCATCCAGCTGCACTCCCAGGTATTTATAGGTCTGCACCCTCTGCACACAGTCACCTCTGATGATCACAGGGTCCATGAGGGGCCTGGGCCTCCTAAAATCCACCACCAGTTCCTTGGTTTTGCTGGTGTTAAGATGTAAGTGGTTTGAGTCGCACCATTTAACAAAGTCTTTGATTAGCTTCCTGTACTCCTCCTCCTGCCCACTCCTGATGCAGCCCACAATAGCAGTGTCATCAGCGAACTTTTGCACGTGACAGGACTCTGAGTCATATTGGAAGTCTGATGTATATAGATTGAACAGGACCGGAGAAAGTACAGTCCCCTGCGGTGCCCCTGTATTGCTGAACATAATGTCAGACCTGCAGTTCCCAAGACGCACATATTGAGGTCTGTCTGTAAGATAGTCCACAATCCATGCCACCAGGTGTGAGTCTACTCCCATCTCAGTCAGCTTGTCTCTAAGGAGCAGAGGTTGGATGGTGTTGAAGGCGCTAGAGAAGTCCAAAAACATAATTCTTACAGCACCACTGCCTCTGTCCAGGTGGGAGAGGGATCGGTGTAGCATATAGATGTCTAGTACCATAATCTCTCAATTATCCATAACAAAGAATAAGCAAGGTTTTCAAATGCCTGTGAAACAGCCAATATGAACTAGAATTCAAACCTTCTTGACATTCTGTGACTTAATATTGCTGTAGCCATAATACCTTCTACTTTCTCCTTTAAAAAGACAGACCTTGATGTCATGCTACCAAAAATGCAACTACTAAAATACAGAGTCAAGCTAAGATGCACAATTTCTCATTTGTGACACCAGCATACAATCGATCTAATCAGTAGTGTAATATATTGTAAAATGTCTAATCTTCTTAAGAAAAAGACTGCTGTGCTAAGGTGTTGATCCTACATGCAGATAAGGGAACAGTTGGCATTTCTTCAGATTACCTGCTCTTTTGTGCACTTGCTGCTTATGCGAATTTGGTTCCACATACAAAGTTAACACATATGGATAGATGGACAGGAAGCAGCTGCCTTGTTTAAATGTAAGTGTTGATAATCTTTTCCATTTATGTTTATCTGTTGGATCAGTAAAGGAAGTTAAATAATTCCAGATTAATGCTTAAAATTATCTTTATGAGTAGTGAAACTCTTGTTACAAAATAAGCACTTTAAGAACACAAAGGTTGTCTATCATCATGACATACAGTATACATGTTAGTACAGTCAAAATCATTAGCAGTTATCTTCTTTTCCATGAATATACAATATTTAATGTTTCCACAGAAAATGTATAGCACTAAATGTACACACATTTACATATTTTACTCCCACAACTTTTTATTACAAGTTACGCAATTTGTGTCCAGTATAACTTTTGACACGCACATACAAACATACACACACGTACACACACAGTTGTGTTCATATGTTTGCATCCTTCTTCTTTTGGCTGCTTCCATTAGGGGTTGCCACAACGGTTCATCTTTTTCCATATACAGTATTCCTCTCATTTAAACACATGTATTCTATCTTGTTCCTACTGACCTTCATTCCTCTCCTCTCTAGAGCATATCTCCACCTCTCCAGGGTCTCCTCAACCTGCTCCCTACTATCTCTACAGATCACAATGTCATCAGCAAACTTCATAGTCCACGGGGACTCCTGTCTATTCTCGTCTGTCAACCCGTCCATCACCACTGCAAATTAAAAAGGGCTCAGAGCCGATCCCTGATGTAATCCCACCTCCACGTTGAATGCATCTGTCACTCCTACCGCGACCTCACCACCATCACACTTCCTGCATACATATGCTGTGCAACTTGTACATACAGTACTTCTCTGCCACTCCCAACTTCCTCATACAATACCACAGCTCCTCTTGAGGCACCCTGTCATATGCTTTCTCTAGGTCCACAAAGATGCAATGCAACCCCTTCTGGCCTTCTCTACTGTATATTTCTCAATCAACACCCTCGGAGCAAACGTCGCATCTGTGGTGCTCTTTCCTGGCATGAAATCATATTGCTGCTCACTAATCATCACCTCTCTTCTTAACCTAGCTTCCACTACTCTTTTCCATAACTTGATGCTGTGTGCTCATATGCTTACATACCCTGGGAGAACCTGTTAAATATTGACCATTGTTTGGAAAATACAATCATTCAAAAAGCTTTCCTTTTAATTAGGGAGTATGTTCAGGTGAAGCAATTTAATTATCACATAATTGTGTGTGCCCTTTTTAAATCATAATGATAACTGAAATCACCCAAATGGGCCTGATCAAAGGTTTACATACCCTTGAATGTTTGGGCTGATAATATACACACAACCTGTCGCACACAGGTTCAAATTAAGGGTAATTAAGGGAGAGTGTCTAAACCTGTAACTTCTTTGATTGTAATCAGTGTCTGTTTATAAATAGTCTAAATTCATGCAGTGCTGCACTGACTTTGCTGGATACCAAGCCATGGGGAAAGCAAAAGAAATGAGAAAGGACCTGCGATAAAAGGTTGTTGAATTGTATAAATCAAGAAAAGGATATAAAAAAGTATCCAGAGATCTGAAAATGCCTGTCAGTAGTGTTCAAACTCTAATACAAAAAAGTGGGAAGTTAGTGGTTCTCTTTTTACAGTCAGGTAGACCAACCAATATTTCAGCCGCAAATCTTCCAGATCATTTGTTGAGATGCAAAGAGAAATCCACAAGCCACTTCAGCAGAAATGCAGGTGAGATCCACCTCCAGGCTTCACAGTAGGGATGGTGTACTTTTCGTCATGGGCCTTGTTGCGTCATTTCCAAACATAGCACTTATGGTTGTGACCATTAAGTTCAATTTTGGTCTCATCATTCCAAAGGACTTTGTTAGAGAAGTTTTGAGACTTGTCTAGATGTTGTTTGGCTGTTTTGTGGTGTTGACACAGTAAAGGGTTTTTTCTTGCAACTCAATCATGCATCCCATTTTTGTTCAAGTACCTTCTTATTTTAGGTTGAAATTTCTTTGTTAGTTGTGGTAATTATACTTCAAAGACAAATGATATTCAATATGGCATTCCACAAGGATCTATCCAAGGCACTACTCTATTCAATCTACTGTACAGTATATGCTTCCATTAGGTCAGATTATCTCAAGACATAATGTGAGCTACCAAGATAGTGCTGATGACACACAACTGTATATATCAATAGTGCCCGATGACCCCTACTCTCTTAGTTCACTGACCCAATGTCTTACTTATGTTTTTGAGTGGATGAGTAGTAATTTTCTTAAACTAAATAAGGAGAAAACAGTCTTATTTTTTGGCAAAAATGGACATAGTTAGGGTATTAGAAATAAACTTGACCCATTAGGCTTAAAAATCAAGATGGATGTAGAGAATTTAGAAGTAATTATTGATTCTGACCTAAACTTTAAATCATTTATTAATCAGATTACCAGGACAGCATTTTTTCAGTTAAGGCATATAGCAAATGTTAGATCCTTTATAACCTTGCAAGATGCTGAAAAATTAGTTCACGCTTTTGGTTTTAGTCGACTAGATTTCTACAATGCACTCATTTCAGGACTACCCAAAAAAGACATCAATTAGTTACAACTACTGCAGAATGCAGCTGCCAAAATCTTAACTAGGAAAGTAAATCAATTTGGTATCATTACATTGGTTACCATTTAGAACTGACTTTAAAATTTTGCTTATGATTTACAAAGCCTTAAATAACCTCGCTCCATCCTATATTTTGGAATATCTGTCACCTTAGATCTTCAAATGAGTGTCTGCTTGTAACTCCAAGAGCTAACTTAAACGAAGTGGTGAGGCAGCCTTCTGCTGTTATGCACCTAAAATCTGGAATAGCTTACCGATAGAAATTTGCCAGGCTAATACAGTGGAGCTTTTAAAAAACTACTAAAAGCCTATTATTTAACACAGCTTTCTCATAGCTACATTTTAGTGTAGCCCTGATAAACTATGTGTGTATTGAATTATCATTATTATCATGGCTCCGCAATACATATTAATCCCTACTTTTCCCTACTGTTCTTTTTCTGTTTTTTCTGTGGTGGCAGTCTGCACTACCACCACCTGATCAAGACACCATGCAGTTCCTACACTGATGGATTAAAGGCAGTACCCCAAATGTCCACATGACCATCATCATCTAATTCTTTCATGTGAAGCTTGTAAACCATGAGGAATGATTTAGATCATTTATGTTATGTAGAATGCCCAGTGGGGGATGGGCGGTCTCGCGGCGTTGGAACCCCTGCAGATTTTTTTTCTCCAGCCCTCCGGACTTTTCTTTTTGTTTTTTCTGTCCTCCCGGCCATTGGACCTTACTTTATTCTTTGTTATTTAGTATTGCCTATTATTTTTATTTTTTTATAAACTTTTCATTCTTCACCTTGTAAAACACTTTGAGCTACACCATTTGTATGAACGTGATATACAAATAAATGTTGTTGTTGTTAAAGTGCATCCTGAAACAGAAACAACAACAGAAACAACAAGGTGAAGTTATTTGTGGGTTTTTCCACTGCGGCTGGTTCGCTTACTTGATAGGGTTCTAGGGTTCTCAGAGAATGGTCTGAAAAAGGGAAAATTTCCACTGAGCAGCAGTTCACTGGGCAAAAATATCTTATTGACGCCAGTGGTCAGAGGAGAATGACCAGACTAGTTTGAGCTGATAGAAAGGCAACAGTAACTCAAATAACCACTAATTAAAACCAAGGTATGCAGAAGAGTATCTCTGAATGCACAACACATTGTTCCTTGAAGCAGATGACCTATAGCAGCAGGTGCCACACCCTGTCAGCTAAGAACAGGAAACTGAGGCATCAATTCGCACAGGCTCACCAAAATTGGACAACAGAATATTGGAAAAATGTTGCCTGGTCATTGTGATTTGTAGGGTCAGAATTTGAAGTCAACAACATGAAAGCAAGCCAACAGTTCAGGCTGGCGGTGGTGGCATAATGGTGTAGGCAATATATTTTTGGAACACTTAGGGACCCTTAGTACCAGCTGAGCATCATTTAAATGCCACAGCCTACCTGAGTATTGTTGCTGACCATGTCCATCCATTTATGACCACAGTGTACCCATCTTCTGATGGCTACTTCCAACAAGATAATGTACCATGTCAGAAAAATCAAATCATCTCAAACTGGTTTCTTGAGCATGACAATGAGTTCACTGTACTCAAATGACCTCCACAGTCACCAAATCTAAATCCATAGAGCACCTTTGGGATGTGATGGAATGGGAGAGTCGAATCATGGATGTGCAGCTGACAATTCTGCAGTAACTACATGTTGCTACCATGTCAATATGAACCAAAGTCCCTATGGAATGTTTACAGCACCTTGCTGAATCTATGCCATAAAGAATTACAGTAGTTCTGGGTGACTCCAACCTGATACTAACAAGGTTTACCTAATAAAGTGACCAGTTAGTGTATATATAATAGGCAGCAAGACCATTTCAGAAATCATGGCAAAAATAGAAGATTTTTAGACTGCTGTGTTATATGTTGCCTGTGCAGACCAAACATATCAATAAAGATACATTAAAAATTGCCCTTTCAACTATTGTGAAAGAGTAATTACTAGAATTTAAATTGCAAAAGCTAAACCCATTCCCAAGCTCATTATCTCATATTCCCCGAAGAATCAAAAACTTTTACTTTGACCATTCACATTCCTATTTTTGACATTCATTGATTGTATAAATAATTATATATATATATATATATATAATGTATAAGGTATGACTGTGTGATGTATAAAGCACATTGAAAACAATCTCCATTTTCTAAAGTGCTAAACAAAATGAAAAACATATAAAAATATTAACACTTATACAACAAAAAATAAAAGAATATACTGGACAGGATAAACTAGAATACTAGGATAGCATCCAAAAATGCTAAAAAGCAAAGAATAAAACATTTATTTTTAGAATGAGTTCAAAAATTAAATTGCATGGTCTGATCTAATTACAAAAACCTCGGGAAAACTACAGCAAGGGCACAAACACTCTTGAACTTTACTTGTATTTGTGGAAGAGCTAGTAAAAAAACCTTACATCATAGAGGTGGAGTGAGGACAGAAAATATCAGAAATATATAAGGGAGTACACCCATGAAATGCTTTAAAAATAAAATCTTAAAGTTAACACTATGGCTAATTGGGAGTCAGTGCAGAGAGAGAGAGGGACACAGAAGAAATATGGCCTCTCTTTTTAGTACCATTCTTAAGTCCAGAAGCAACATTTTGTACTGGCTAAAACTTGAGACAGAGACTGGTGATCTGTCATCAAGATGTTTGACAAGTGACTAGGGGTATAATGCTGGAAAACCCATTTTACTAAAGATGCTCTTGAGGCGAGTAGGGAGGCCAAAAAGAAGGACCTCAGTCTCGATATTAGTCAGTAAGAGGAAATTACATGACTTTCAGCTTTCAATAGATTTAACACAGTTGAGGAAACTGGTCATAGTGCCACTGTCATTGAGCTGTAGAAGAACATACTTCTAAATGATCTCTGTGTAACAGAGTTGGAAGACATTATTTTTTGTAGCATAGTTAAAAAAAAAAAAAAAGGTGACATATATAAAGGGAAATGAACAGGGCTCAAAATGGACCCTGGAGTGACACTGCAAGTGATGAAGATGGAGCAGGATGAGGAATTACCATTCAACAGAAAAGAGATTTTAAATAGGCAACAAACTATTTAAAGAATGTGCCTCAATGTCAGTTGATGAGAATGTATTGAATGCTTAACTAAGGTTTAATAAGATTAAAATAACATATCATTCATCACTCAAAGTGACTGTCTGAAAGGTCTTCACTATTTTTCATCTTGGCTTTAGTGAATATTTTTCCTCACTGATCTAACTTTCCATTTTTGCCTAAATTTCTTTAAGTAAAACTTTGTTGTTCAAAACAGGATACATGGAAATATTTTTAAATGATTCGTACAAAATGGCTCCAAGTCATTGAGATTTGCTAAAACAGCTCGCACAGCATCCTACAAAAAACATAAAAGCACAACATGTATAATAAGTCATTTGCTAAATAAAGACAAAAAAAGCATTTAATTGTTGATTTGAATCGCCTCCTTAAGTAGTGTTGGAAATCACACTGATCCTACAGTTATAGGACAGTTTTATCCATTACATGTTACTTCATTTGAATGCATGTTAACACAGCCTTCTGGCATACATGTAAGATTATCAATGAAAAACCATACCTCCAGCTCTTGATCAATGTATTTCTCATTCTGTGACTTTTCTTCCCTAAAGAAAATAAATGATTTAGTAGTCAAATCATCAGTTTTTATATTGCACACTTGTTATTATTAAGCTTAGAGTGCTGTACACATTTATAAGAATGATATGGTCAAATTAAAATAGCAAATTGCCTTTATTCTGCATAGCACCATTCCACACTTAACATTGTTCTCAAGGTGCTCAACAATATAGAATTGTACTGCAACACACACACATATATATGTATTCTATATATAATTATAAATACATACATATATATATATATACATGCGCATATATATATATACACACACATAGATTAATAGATATCATACACACACATTGAATAAATGATGGGTTGAATTAGCATGCATTTACAAAAGAAAAAGGAGTTTATTTCTATGCTGAAAAGTTATGAAATTAAAGAAATGTTTTATACTAAGTTTTCATTTTTCTTTAGTGTAATCTTTTCCTGTTGAGGGCCGCAATTTTCCATATATACACACACACACACACATTCTGCGATACAGTAACCACCCTTGCCAAGGCATCATAAAAAAGGAAAAAAACAAACTATGTCCCGACAATTTCCAGAGAATATAACCTCAACAGTGCGTGCGTAGTCATTAGGAAAAGACAAAAGTAAAAACGCCTGTGAACTAAGCCAACTTAAAGCAGAAAAACACTGTCAATACGGTACAACTGAACAGTGCAAGGCTTTTAGCTTAATAAAATATAATTACCTGGATGTGCCACTGGGTTTAATTTTAAATTTATAAATAAAATTACCAGCGTGGAAAAATCTAGTCTCTGGTAAAGGATAATTGAACGGGTGTATCGAAGGCTCCATTCTTCGTTCTGTAAACATAAATGTTTCTTTTAAGAAAACAGGATTTATTTAGGAACAAACTTTTTAAGCTGTAAATTGCTTTCCACTATCTCCTGACACATTATAGCATACAGAATTTAGCTAAACAACAAAATTGTTCTGTAACTGTACAAAGCGTGAAAAATGAACAAATACTGATTACGAACATAAAACGACCAAATTTCACGATAACTAAAGCATTTAAAAAACAAAAGTGTGTACAGACTCTCATTCCGTGTAGCAGAAGCTGTTCACGTGCCAACTTACAAAACGAGACTCGATTCGTAGTCGGTGTCCGCCGCGTCTCGGTCGTCTCCTGCAGGACTGGGCGGGGCGAACACACACGTGACCGTACCAAGCCGCCTCACAGCCCTTCAGTGTAGGCGTTGATATTGTGTGACGGGAATGGGGTACGCTTATTTTTTTATTTTAATACAGTATATGTATCTTAGTTAATAGAAAACACAATTTTAGCTTATAAGAGCTATTTTACATGAGTTTTTTTTTCTTTTACAATGCGAGTAAAAAACGGATGTTTATACCAAAAACGCGCCCTTTGATGAAAACAAGGACGTTTGTGTTAAACTGGGATGATAAACGAATACATTTTATATCCATTTATATTTTAATGGAACTGTCAGTTTTACGGAAATGGCGAGTTAAATAAGCTAATTTGTGATATAGACTCACTATTTTAACCATAAAATACGAGTTCCTGTTCTGCTCTTTCTTAAATGATTGCCAGATACAGCTTTTACACATCTTGTATGTATTTTACCAATCATAATAGATCATATAGTGTAAGTAGCGTGTGTGTGCGCGCAAATTGTGGATAGTTAATTTACCATCGGTTACTATTAAAAAATGTATACAATAAACCGGAGTCACAGATTAAATCCAAAATATTGTAAGATCCTCAGGCCGGAGCATGGAGAGACGCTGCTGACTCCTGGCGATCAAGCACGTAAATGACCACAGAGAGTCAGGCACTCAGTTTTACATCTCATCTACAGTATGGCACCATTTTTACAGCACAGTGTCCCCATCACTGCACTTGCTGTATTGAGGTCCCCACACAGACCACAGGGTAAGCACACTTTGCTGGGCTCACCAACTCCTCTTCCAGAAGCAACCCAAGCTTTTCCTGGGTGGTTTCCCATCCAAGTACTGGCCAGGCCTGAACATGCTTAGCTTCAGGTGGATGACCTCTTCTGAAGTGCAGGTGGTATGGCATTGCCAGATACTGGACGTGATTCAGAAGTCTCTTCAGAAGGTAACAACATTTTCATTTCTAGGTGGCCAACCCCTCAAAGTCTTGGTAGTTTAGAGCAATGAGATTAAATGAGATGAATATTCCAGATGGTATAAGATTTAAAAATGTTGGAAAAGCGTGCCCTAATGGAGATGGTGAGCTCAGTCTAGCAGTGAGAATTTGTATTGGTAGAGTGTAACGGGCTGCATTTATATTTTTTGTTTGCATTTCTTATTCCCTGTGATTCCCCTGCTTTGTACGATTGTACATACTTCTAACAAAAAGCCTTAAATATTTATGAGTTTTTCTTTCATTTTGTGCCAAGTCAAAGTACGCCTTGATGCTATCTCTGTTTCTCTGTATATAAATATATAAACACACAAAAAAAAAAAAATTGAGCATTAACAAGGATAGCTTATGCATTACTGAATTTACATGTCAGCTAAAATATCTTATTTGAAACATTTGTATGCCAACTGAGAGAAAATATTCTTTGATCAGGCATAAGCAGTCTAGCAAACTGGCAATCTGTCCATTTTCTTGAAAAAATCTTACATAGCTCGATGTTGTTTAGATTTTTAAACAGCAATCTGTCCGCAACATGCCAGCAGTTAATAGTGGCTTCTTCTGTCCATACAGTGTATACAGCTTTGTGCTGATGTCATTTTGTTGTGGAGCACCAGAAAAGAGAAAGTGGAGAGGAAGCTAGAAGAATGGAGAAGGGTTTTGGAGCATAAAGAGTTGAAGATAAATAGGAAGAATACAAAATATGTGAAATTTAATGATGATCAGGGACCAGAAGGTAGCCTGCTGGAAAAACTATTAAAAAGATATGGGTAAATTTAAGGTGTATTTGTTGCCAGATTTATGCATACATCTGTTTTCCTTGTGTGTGCATGGCTGTTGACAAGTTTTGAAAACGAAGTAGCCACTCTTGGTTTCGCTTACCCAAGCAAGGAAAAGTGAATGCAAATAGTTGTGCCACAAATGAAAGTGAGCGGTGTGTGGCAGAACGAGGCTTAAATTGGTTACTTAGAGCCAGTTTCGGGGGTTGTTTTCTCGCCATGATGATATCTTACACTGCCACCTGGTGGAATCTTCCAGATTTACATAAACTACGCATGCAGGTATAAACAGTACAACGCTTGCATAGCAGTAGCATCCACAGGCAAAGGGCTGCGTCACATGAAGTATAAACCCAGCCTTATTCTTATTTTTCGTTCCACCTTAATTTTGCAATATTCTGCACTGAAAACCTACAGGTATTGTTGAAAAGAAAAAAATCGTAAACTGACTAATTCTCATCAGTTGCTATAGCCTTATGCATATTTTGTGTTATCTTTATTTCGCCTTATACAATTTCTTGTATTAGGAATTTGTTATTTTCACATACCCCTTGGAATCAGAGCGCCAGGTCAGCCATTGTGCGGCACCCCTGGAGCATTTGCAGGTTATGGGCCTTACTCAAGGGCCCAGCAGAGTAGGATCCCCTTTTGTAGGGATGGAGATTTGAACCGGTAACATTTCCAGATACCTGTGGAGATCCTTAGCCTCAGAACCACCACTCCACCTACTTTTATACACTGTCTCACACTGGTGACATGGGGTTTTGAAAGTACAAAAAAAAAATAGCCCAAAATACCACATTGTTTTTTAAAGAGCAACCCAACACCTTAACCACTTTGGGGTATCAATTTAATTTCCTAGCAGAATTACAGCTTTTACCCCACATTACATGTTTTGGTGTCCTCATGGATTATGTTTCACCATGTTGCATTTACAAAAGACACTTTTTCATGTTAATTTTATTTCTGGGCCATTTTTCTAGAAAATATATGGACCCAAAAGAGGTTAAGATAGTGTTGCCATATCCTTAAGGAGCAATGTATCTTTCCTTCAAAAAATGAAAAGCTAAAACCTCCCAAATCCAAACAGCTGTTATTAGTGAGTTTCACAATGCAAATTTTCACATGAAATGTTATGTATTTGGGAAAGTAAAAAAAAACTCAGCCATTTTGCTTATCTCTACTTATGGTGCTTATGGTGAAGTTCTATTTGACATAATCTACAAAAGTAGATTCAGGTCAGCATGATGCACTTGATTTTACTAGGCACTCTGAAATTAACTGATTTGGCTACACTATGCCTTTTTATCAACAACAGATGACATTTATTTATATAGCACATTTTCATACAAACAATGTAGCTTTAAAAGACATGAAAAAAACAATTAAAATTGTGCAATAATATTAAAGAAGAAGTAATAAAAAGAAAAGGTAAGGTCAGATGGACGGGAGGACAGAAAAACATAATCTGCAGGGTTTCCAAGATCAAACGACCGCCCAGCCCTCACTGGGCATTCTACCAAAAATAAATGTTCTAAAACCAATCCTCTTTGTTTTCAGGCTTCACATGATTTGATGAAGTTGGTCTTGTTGACAGCTAAGACATCCACCTTCATTCCATCATCACAGGTGGCTACATGGTGTCTTGACTAGGTGGTGGTGGTAGTGCAAATTGCCACAATAGAAAAACCAGAAAAGACAGCAGTGAAAGCAGAGCTTAGTAAAAATCAATGTCTGACCTTGCATATATGAAAAAGGCCACACTAGGATTACACTGTGGCATAGTTGTAGCGCTACTACCTCGCAGTAAGGAGACCTGGGTTTATGTCCCAGGTCTTCCATGTGTGGAGTTTGCATGTTTTCCCGGTGTCTGTGTGGGTTTTCTGTGGGTGCTCCAGTTTCCTCCAACAGTTCAAAGACTTGCAGTTTAGGTGAATTGGCAATGCTAAATTGGCCATAGTGTGTGGTTGGGGTGGATGTGTATGTGGGTGTTCACCCTGTGATTGACTGGCACCTCGTCCAGGGTTTGTTCTTGTTTGTGCCCTGTACTACCTGGGATAGACTCCAGCAGACCCCCACAACACTGTTCAGGACTAAGTAGGTTAGAAAATGACTGACTGTTTTTCACCTGTATATCATCATTAAGTTTGTAAGCCAATAATCAGTGTTAAGTGCTTCTTGAAATCAAATTTATAACATTACCAAATACTTGTATTTGTGATGTCCAGTAATACCTGTTTTACCACACTGTGTAAGTTCAGGCTCAGCCATAAGATCATACCACATGCACTTCAGAACAGGTCATCCACCTGAAGCTAAACATGTTTCATCCCGGCCAGTACTTGGATGGGAGACCATGAAATAAAAGCTTGGGTTGCTGCTGGAAGAGTTGTTGGTAACGCCAGCAGGGGCCGCTTTCTTTGTGGTCTGAATGGGGATCCCAGTCCTCCAGTGCAGTGATGGGGATACTGTGCTGTAAAAATGGTACCTTACTTCGGATGAGATGTAAAACAAAGGTCCTGACTCTCGGTGGTCATAAAACATCCCTGGGCATCCTTCATAAAGAGTAAGGGGTGTCCTGATGTCCAGGCTAAATTGTCTACCACAGCCCAGTTATTCTGACCCCCAATCATTCCCTGTCTCTAACTGTCCCTCTCTCTCACCACTTCCCCACCTTACAGCTAATGTGTGCTGAGCATACTGGCGCAAAAAATATTTGTCGTAGCATTATCCATGTGGATGTTGCACATTAGTGGTGATTGAAGTAGCTCCACAATCACTGAAGCGCTTCGAGTAGTGAGAAAAGCTCTGCATAAATGTAAAGAATTATTATTATTATTATTATTATCATAGCCATAAAACACATGTACTCAAATTCTTAAGCCCCGACTTGTCCGGATCTGGGAGGAGATTCCCCAGGACACCATCCATCGTCTCATTAGGAGCCTGCCCTGACGTTGTCAAGCATGCATACAAGCACATGGAGGCCATACAAACTACTCAGTACGATTTGGAGTTGCTGCAATGAAATTTCACCAAAATGGACTAGCCTGCTGCATCATTTTTTCACTTTGATTTTCGGGTTGTCTTTGAATTCAGCCTTCTGTAGGCTGATAATTTTCATTTCCATCAAACGATATGGCATCCTTTCGTTCCTAACACATTACCCAGTCCATATCAGTATAGATATCCAGCAGGATTTTTTTCCCATTGAGATCTGATGTGTTTTCAAAGTGTTCCTTTAAGTTTTTTGAGCAGTTTATTTTTTCTTTAACTGACAGGGGCGCCTGGATACCCAACTCCCCAGAACTCTACTCCATTCAATAACTCCTGGCAAAATTGGAAATTAAGGTTAAACCCATCTTATGTAATACTCAAGGAATAACTGACCAACTACGCCACCCAGTTAAGGAAGGGAACTGGGACCCAAAATTAAGCTAATCTCCAGACTGCTACTAAACACAGTTTCTTTTCTTTTAAAAGGGATGAGCAACCTGGAGAAACAATTAAAAAATGACAAATTTAATAACCCAATTTTAAAAACAATACAATCACCGACATCTAAGACAGAACAGATCATTCAAAATCCAATGCAATTGCACTTGTCCAGATACTCGCAAGTTTCCATCTCTGTTCATTGTCATCAAATCCATGCAAAATACTGGAAATTAAAGGCGCAGCCGACTTCACTCATTCAGCTCGATCCTGCATCCACCGGAGATCCTTCACATAGTGTTATCTCAGTAGTGTGGCCGGATTGGTTCCCGGGTGATTTGTGATGCAGACGGTCCTCACTTAACTGTAAAGGTGAGGAGTCATCCGCATCCATAATTGTTGCCAGGAGCTGCTAATTGCCACACCTGATCCACGTCCCCGTAATATTTAATAGAAGCACGAGGCGGATGGAAGGGGAAAAGAGAAAAAAGAGGAGGAGAAAAGAGAGAGAAAGAACGGGAGGTTAATGGAGAAGAAAGCAGGAAGGAGAAAGCTGGTGCGGGTGAGCGAGAGCAGGCTCGTGAAAGTTTGATGCAGCTGGTTGGACATCCCCAGAGGAGTGTTTGGCCAACTCTCGGACGGGGCAGATTGAAGCGGTCACTCCAGCTGAGCAATTTTGATGAGCTGGAGTGACGGCAGAGGGATCGACTGGCCGTTGAAGGAAGCAGAGTCATGGAGGCTTTGGGCATGTTGAGCCCCAGCGTGAGCACCCTGACTGCTGGGGAAGGAACCCAAGTCTCGATCTGGCTGGAGCCTGACGTAGCTGGGGATCGGAGGGCTACCGGACCAGAAAAAATGTAGCTGCATTTGCTGGTAGGGCGACTCCCCTGTTGCGGGGCCCGAATGGGAGAAGCAGGGGAGCCACCAGTAGAAGAACGCACCTGGCTTTGGTTTTAAAAGAGAGACTGCTTCCAGCCGTTATTTTAACCTCGGTTTTTAAAGGCTTTTTTTTCTATTGTATTTTTAACCTCCACCCTTTCACCTGTTTTTGATTATTTATTTATTAACTTTGGGAGACACTGCACTTATCTATTTGGACACTTTGATTTTGTTGATTTTTTTAATAAAAGCACTTTGCACTTTTTGCACCATCACCTTGCTTCATGGTTGATGTCTTTACTGCCTAGCTCATCAGTGACATTACTGATGGTGTTGGGTTCAAGAGCTCCCAGAAGCTGGATAGGAGCATGGAGCAGAACCTGCATTGTCACCCTCTCAGGGTACTGCACACCACATCCCCAAGTTCAAACCAGAGTCCCACACCTCAAAACACTGCTGGCTGATCCTTTAAAGTAGAAGTCCCGCCTCCCAGTTAGTCCCAATTCGGCACACATGAGACAGGCTAAATTAGATCTATGAATGTGATGGTGATGAATGTCACTCCAGAAAAGAATACAAAACCCACACACAAAAAACACCCAAGTAAGAGTGATAAAACCTCAAAAACACATTTAAGCAATAATCCCAATAACTGTAAAAAAAAGTGAAAAGAACAATTCCAGAAACAAAATAAATAAATAAAACACACAAATCCCTAAAATTTCCACTGGGTCACAGTTAAGTAGACAACTACTTAGCCAATTCTGCTTCACCAGAAATCTAAACATTTACCCACAACATTCTTTTACCATCCAGTATTTCTTTGATTCCAATGTAGAATTTATTTTTTCCTTCCTTACATACTAAGTCAACTTGAGGACACAGTTTGTTACTACCTGAATGCTGAAATCTTATGGTGTCATTCTAACTTTCTCTCTATTTTTATTTTACAAGTCTTTGACTAATATCAATATTGTAAAAACCTAGTGGGTGTTGAGAGCTGGAGGGCAGACTGTAGACACTGACAGCAACGATGAGAGTTGGCCCTTTAAAAAATTATCAATCCTTTGCAGCTAAACCTGCCATCTCCTTCCTCAACTACCACCAACCCAGTCTTCCTGGACTCCTTCCATGTGATTCCACCTACTCTTGGCTGCCTTGTCCATGGCCTGCATATTCTTAACACTGGTTCTGTCTTACTCTGCTCACGTGGGGTCATTGGCAACACCTGCCATGAGCCGATCCACGCCAGGATCCCTGTCATGGCTCACTAGTAGCCACGCACCTAGGCCAATATATTTTAGGATCTGAGAAGCACTTGCTTTCCAACCCTGAACCCCCCATTTTTGCATTCCAGATCGGTTGTTTTAATAGCCTGCTTCTCTAGGTGTTGCTGCCTCTTCTTGGAATCCATGGGCAAATGTTCTGTGGCTCCCAGTGAAATAAAATCACAGGTTTCACTCAGTTGTTCTCTAATATATTCTTCCTGCTTTTTCGGTATCATGCAGTCTGAAGTTTCTCCTCATTTGATAAATTCCATTCAACTTTTTTTAAACCATCAATATCCTTCTTTTTTCCCCAACATATTGGTGATATCAGATATTAGTTTTCACATTTTGATAGAGAAATTCTGTAGCTTCCTTTAAGAAGTTTGTGCAGTCACAGATTGGTTTGATCTGTTTATTCAGAGTTTCAATATTCTGGCTCAAGCTGTTAACAATATTGTTTTGTAAATCTGTGACCGTGTGTTCTGTTTTACTTATCTTGGGAAGTGGAGTGAATAGTTTGAAGCCAGGCACTCGAATACTGACTAGCTTTTCACACAGAGCACAGGAGTGTAAGTCCATTATTTGCACTGTCTTCATTCTTGTAGTGTGGCTTTGACAGATCTTTGACTTTTAATTAACAGTTAGTTGGTCTCCTCTCTGCTATTAGATTGATTTTTTGCATTAAGTCCATTCTTAAAAGTATTAGCCAATTACACATCGCAACTACAGATAACTAAATGGTAGAAATTTTATACAAATAATCCAATACTTATTTTTCCCTCCTATTTCTTTAATCTTTACATTATTTCCTGTAATGAGGAAGAAATTCTCAAGATGATCTTTGGGCATAAAATCTCAGACGTTGCACATAAGCATATAACCTAGATGGCAATCTGACTACCAGGAAGAGAGATGATACCACAACAACAACTTTTAAAAAGTACAAGAAATAAGTTAATTTAATTTCAGTAAGAGTTAATAACCCACTGGGCTTACATCCCTAAACTCATGAGGGTGTCTGTAGAGCAGTTCAAACTCTTACTTGTAAATGGTACACTTCTTTTCCAGGTGATTTTCCTGATGGCTATGATCCCATTGTAAGCAAATTAGGCAAAATGTTTTGAACTTTGACTGCCGCCAGATAGGAACTAATGTCGTCTCTTCTGGTAACTCCTTTTAAAGGTCCTTCTTAGCTCACATGGCCAGAACAGGTGGTTCTTTGGACCTTACAAGATGTGTCCTGTGTTTGGAACCTTCAACTGTGAAGCTAGTTCTGTGTACAAACCCAGAGTTTCCCTCCATGCCCCTAGGCCTGAAGTCACAAGAAGGTGGAAAGAGCTGTGGCAGCATGTAATATTATATATACATTAGACATCTTCTATATACTTGATATCATCTGATAATGTGAAAACCTCCTTTTTACATAAATTCTGTGATGGAACTGGAAATTTCCCTATGAAAGTTTGCACCATGTACTCCAATCTTTAGTGCCCAAGACTAGTATAGACTTTCTGGATGTTGTCGAGTATATGTGGACTGAGTTCTCTCCTGCTGCAAGTGGCAGGTACTGTACAGTCTCTTGATCACTTCACATGAGTGGTATGCATTCTAAAATAGACACATGGCAGATAATAATAAAGTGGAGAACGACAGGTACAGTGGCGTGTTCTGATAAAAGAGCAGCTTGAGGTTAATGTTTTCTTCTCAGTCCTAGGGGAAGGGCATTTGAAGAACTGATGGACAATACTGGTAATTTTTAATAATATATTTTAAAAGCCTATCTTAAATATGCAATAAGTTAAATCTATACTAATAAAAGGCAAAGCCCTCACTCACTCACTCACTCACTCACTCATCACTAATTCTCCAACTTCCCGTGTAGGTAGAAGGCTCATTCCTTACAGCTTCCTTACAAAAGTTGGGCAGGTTTCATTTCGAAATTCTACGCGTAATGGTCATAACTGGAAGGTATTTTTCTCCATTTACTGTAATGGAGTTGAGCTTGAAAGCCGTGGGGGCGGACTTTCGTGTGACATCATCACGCCGCCCACGTAATCACGTGAACTGACTGTCAACGCACTATGTAGAAAACCAGGAAGAGCTCCAAAATACGCTGAAGAAAACATGCATTATATAATTGAGAAGGCAGCGAAACAATAAGAAGCGAGCGAGTGACATATACTACCATATTCATC
>JANRMT010062793.1:3791608-3812937 GCA_026402145.1 Polypterus bichir lapradei
ATATATATATAAACATATATCTATATATAACATTATATAAATATATATATAGTTGGATTGGTACAGAGGGAACAGAAAATTGTTCCTGGTGGTGCTCCTGTGTTGCTCACATCTGTATCAGAAACACAGTTCTTGAATCTCACAAGCTGCAGTCTTCCTGACAGGTAGTCCATTATCCAGCACACCTTAGGCTCATCCACCTGCATATCCCGGAGCTTACCTATTAACAGAGATGGCTGGATGATACGGAAGGTCCTGGAGAACTGAAAAAACAACATTCCCACGGCGCTGCCAGCTTTGTCCAGGTTAGAATAAGCCTTGTGGAGCAGACCGATAATTGCATAGTCTACTCCACTCTGTCTGATAAGTAAACTGCAGTGGGCCCCAGTGGCTTACCACAATAGGACTCATATAGACCAGGACTAGTCGCTCAAAGGTTTTCATGATGTGAGATGTAAGTGCCACTGGCCTGTAGTCATTAGGTGAAAAGGCATCTGCCTTCTTTAGAACTGGAACATTGCAGGATGTACGTATTTCACAGCAGTGGCACTTTCTGGAGCCTTGGAGACAGACAGAACAGGTGTGAGAAGACACCACAAAGTTGGTCAGAACAAGCTATAAGAACTTGAGGACTGACTCTATCTGGTCCTACAGTTTTTTCCCCCCTATGTGTAGCTTCCTCAGTTGTCTCCTCACTTGGTCATTAGTTACAGACAGTCCACAATGATGGACAGCACTGGAGTAATCACTGGCCATTCAAGTTGATATGGTAGGAATTGTTGATGTAGTAGGGATTGGGGGTGGTCATTGGAAGAAGGTGGCAATGGGAGAGAAAATCTATTAAAAATGACAACTGTAGGTTATGTTTTTGTTTTACATTTTTATTTATTTCTTTACAAATGTATACAGCTTTAAAAATTGTATTACAACTTGCTTCATCTCTAAAACAAGGCATAACTGGTTTGATATAGAAAAATCCCTGCAACAGTTTATTAAACAACTGCTGTGCTCTCTAGAAACCTAAGCATGGAGACTGTACAGTACTTCATTTTGGGTGAGGCCCAGGAAAAAAAATTATAAAGAACCTTTGGAGCATAAAGAACTTTTTACAAATCATGGTGATCATAAATAGATAAGCAGTTTCTCCAGCTGACTGGTAAGTTTTTCTTTTTCATATAAACGGTACTTACCTTGTAGAAATCAAAACTTTCAAAATGGAGAAGCATGTATGCCATGTAATTCTAAAATATACACTGATGTCTGCCTTTGTAAGTGCTAAAGTAAATGATTTTAATCACAGTAATACCACCCATTTATTGCTATTTACATCTTACAAATAACATGTCTGAATTTAAACAATGTCTACCTAAAGGAAAAGATAGGGAAGAGTTGCGAAAAGCCTGAAGGTTTGACATTTTTACTGACACTTCCATGTAAACTGAATTGAGTTGTTGGCTTCAATAAACAAAACCATTTGTTACGACCTAACTCATTAAATATATGGTAGGATTGCAGTCTACTAAGATTTTTTGGACTTTTTTTTTTAATCTCACAATTTCTAATGGGACAATTTAAGAAAGAAATCTGTTTTAGGTAGTCTGAATTTTATAATGGAAGACAGGTTTCTGTACAGGTTGTATACATTCTGAAAAGAAAAGTATTCATGCCCAAAAATACAAGCCATATAAACAAGAATAAATCGGTAAAGATATTTTAATCTCTACTTAAAAAATGGTAAATAAATACTTATCTGGTAGTAAACACAA
Source organism: Polypterus bichir lapradei (assembly GCA_026402145.1). Taxonomy (NCBI): domain Eukaryota; kingdom Metazoa; phylum Chordata; class Cladistia; order Polypteriformes; family Polypteridae; genus Polypterus; species Polypterus bichir. Next base: position 3,793,375 of record JANRMT010062793.1, read on the forward strand.
GCCTGCAACATTAATTACAATGAACAAATAGTGCCGACATATCTTAAAGTCGCTGATTGCTGGTAAAATCATAAATGATCAATATTACAGTTCATTAAGAGAATGAATGTAAAGCTACTTTCAAACGATTAGCAAATTCACTCTATTTATTGCTTATTTTTAATGAAATTATTGCAAGAATACAATATGCCATGAGATGAGCCCACCACAAATAAAAAAGATTTAATCTCCTCCGTAAACAGTCTGCATGCTAGGGAACATCGTGCTTTGGTTACCATATCTACCACAGTCTTTGGACTATTGTAAAATAATGTGTGCATCTTTCCAAAGACCTGTTTACTTTTTTACCAAAAGATTACACAATAACATCTAGGAAATACTGGGAAACAAAAAATTGCCTAAAAGCAAGAGTTTAATTTGGGCAGGGATACACATTTTCCCCTTACACATTTTTAAGAAACACTTCACTATTAAAATGATTCCCAAGAGCAACAAACAGGAGGTTTTATAAAACTTAAGTTGCAGCAATGGCTGCTTGAAGTAGATTGCAGGACTTTGCAGCCTATCCTAAAAACAAGAGATTCAGCAATATTTAAACTCAAAACACTCAGTAGATAAGTCTGGTTGAAACTCAAGGAAAGTTATTCTGCTCAGATGGATATGCCCCAAATTTTAGGAGAACAGTTTTTTTCTGCTGTGTAAACAGGTATGGAGAATTATTACAAATTGATTTACTAAAAAGCAATTACATATGGTCAATTCTGGAATTCCTATAAAATGAGGTTGGCAATATTATAAAAAAAAAAACACTTTAAAATACATCTTTGTAATGTTTGATGTGCTCCAAATTTGTTTTGCTTCTCCATGGCATCACTGACAGTTTTATTTTACCTTGTTATCATTATCACAAGTTCTTGGTGGAGCAGGGCACAAAAAGGCATGAGCTGAGCTTCAACTTGTCAATACTCTAACTGGCTCATTAAATTCTGGAAAATAACAACTTAGTTGTCATACAACTCTGTAACGTGATACATGGGGCACCTCCTTGTATTGTACACATTCATAATGCAAATACAAAAGAAAAGCAGCAATCAGCTAGTCTTTCAAAGTCGACATTAAGTGAATGAGATCTGTCAGCTCACTGAAATCCAGAGGAGCACAAAGTGAAAACATTAGATAGCTTATGCAAGTGATAGCTAACTTTGGAAGATAAACACGTTATTTTGTCTCAAAACAAGGTAAAACATTTTTCATTAATCCTATCTGCTCCAGGGAAAAAATCCAGAAGATATGAAGACTCGTATCAAAAATCTCTGCAAGAATGCTAGAAGATAAGAAAATCATTGGACCAGAACAGCCTATATTGTCATGGCAAAGTAAGGACACTTTCTTCGGACTCACAAGAGGTATTTAATGGGAAGAGCGGGAAAGTCTGGATATAAAAGAGGTAGAAAGGGCACAACCTTAGTCTCTCCAGAGAGTGCAACCATTGGTTAATAGTTTCAGGAGACACATTTAAAAGATAATGCAAACATTTACAAATGCAAAAAAAAAAAAAAAAAAAAATCACCCCCTCTTTCACAAAGACACATACGGGTGAGATTAAATTATTAAACACCCTTGCATAGAAGGCTCACTGTATTAACCAGAACCATTAAAACAAGGCACCGGCTGTAGCACACAACTTAGAAAGTTCAGCCTATCAATAGACAAGGAAGATTAGTAAACAGAGCAAACCCTGTCTCTCTTCCTGCTTGAATTTCTGCCTTTTCCTTCTCGCCACTTTGAAGGGTAGAGTTTCAGGAGGCAGGACTTGTTTGGCAGTGCCTCTTCTAGGACCATGTTGGGAAGCAGGTAGAGTCCTGCTCTGTATCTCAAGTCACTTAATGTATTCATTTTCAAAAATTTGCCCTCAGCCTTTTGTTTTCCTCCTTCAGCTTCTCAATTTCAGCAACTAGAGTGTCATTAACTGAATATTTTTCAATGAGACAGTGTATTTCATTCTGTAAAATAAGAAAATTAAACAGAGGAAGGGATTAATAATCTTAAAAAACTGTTAGTATGCATGTATACATGTAAACAAGCACCTACATACTTCTGATATACTGAAATCAATTTGTTTCAACTTTATGTGCTATCTTATGAATTATAATAATCTAATACTTGAACAAAGTACTCGTATATCCCTAAATTAGTTGCAGGTGTTGTTTTTCAGAGGTTTGTGTATGTCTACTTCATCATGATTTAAAAAAGTTTACCAAATTTATGTAAATTATAGACAGAGGTTACATTGTGCCTCCTATTCTTAGATGCCTGTGTTTGAATCCTGTATCATGTGCTATGAGAAGTGGGTATGTTCTATCATTGTCTGCAGGAACTTTTGGTTAAGATCTTGGGGTTGGGGTGTGTGTGTGTTATGTGGTAAAGGTGAATCACCACTTAGTTACAATAATTTTAACAGTTTTCTAAGAACACAGACAAAGGATTACATATTAAATATGCACAATATCGTATTACCATACAAGTATCTACCACCATGAACTGATTGATAATCATTTTCAGTATTTTATTATTTCCTTAAAAAATGTTCTCAAAACAATTAATTTGTATACTGCAACATTCATGACACTTAACAATTGAAAAGGAAAAAAAGGTAACTCAAAAGGCCAGAGTTACAATCAAAAATACTGAACACCCTCACCACCTTATAGTGGTATGATTCAAGGTTAAGTAAAATATACAAAAAAAGTCTCATTAAACAACAAAAGAAAATCTATTGATATATATTTGAGCTATTCTGAGAACATAATTTGACTTAAATTTGAGTTCAAATAAAAAATGTAATTCTTTTCACAAATGCGCATGCGGACTATTATTCACAGTGCAACTTCAGTACTGTGTGGAGCATCCATTTGCCTATCTAACTTCTGATAAGCATTTTTGGGAAGTGCTGTCAAGCTTCTTGGATCTCTCTATTGGAATTATTACTCCTTCTCCATGTGCAAAAGCCCACAGCTCATTTAAATTTAATGCTGCCTTCTTTAAATCTTGCCATTTACATCTGGGGATTAAGGAGGTTATCCCAGGATCTATTTTTCAACTAGGCTTTGGATGAGTTAGAGGTGTGCGTTGGATCAATGTCTTGCTGAAGAGTCCAATGATCACCCAGGCTCAATTTCCCAATAGAAGGCATCATTGTTCCTCTTTTTAATATGGCCTGGTACTTCATGAATCCATCAAGCCATTTACACAGTCAAAACAGCCAGTTACTGCAGCAGAAAAACATCTCAACATCATCAATAGCCCACCTCTGTGCTTGTCCATGGGAATGCCATTCTTCTGGTAATAAGCCTGGGCTTTCTCACGCCTGACATACTGCTTGGTCCAAACAGTTCCAGTTTGGTTTCATTAGTCCACAGAATTGTCTCTCAAAACTTTACAGGTTTATCCAAATTTCTCCTAGCATATTCTAGTCGACCTTTGATGTTCATTGTAGCCAATACTGGTGTGTTACTTGGAGTCAGGCCATTAAGTCCTTGAGTGTTCAGTGTTCATTCTAGTACTTATCACTGAAACTCTTGTTGTGGCCTTCAGCGGGTCGCCTTGTAGGTGTTTTGCAGTAACACAGGGTTTCTCTTAGTTGTCCTGATTAAGCTACTAGGACTCTTAATGAAATTTTGTGCTTTCTACCATGGCCAGGCAGGTTTGTGACTGTACCATAAGTTTTAAACTTCCTTATAATGCTCCAAATGGTGTTTCCTAGAATGCTAAACTTCCAGGAAATCTTTTTACACCAAATGCCCTTCAGGTGCAATTAAATAATTTAATCTCTCAACTTTTGTGAAAGAAAGCTCTTAACCATGACTACAACTAACCTTGAATGCATTCATGGGTGGGGTGTATTTATGCATCACAGATGAAGCAAATTAAGGATCATTATAAAAATTCCTAATTGCTTAATTACATTTTAACACCACTTTAGACAACAAAACTAGCAGAAGGTTTTAAAACAACAATACAGGGATTGAATTATTGTGCCATGGCTTAAAAAAAAATCCTATTACTCAAGAATATTACATAATACATTTTCTTTGTTTATTTTTGATATTCAACTGATGAAAAATGTCATCCAAGCCAAAATCTGTCTTTTTGAAAAGAAAAAACTCGGTAAATCCTTATAATCTGATTCCAATTGATTATTTCCGATTGCAACTGTGTGTGTGTGTATATGTGTATATCAATCACACACACAGAGTTACCCCTATCATTAATACGGTGCAATGTTTGTTTTACGTTTAACAATAATTAGAGATATGTTAGCATAGTAAATTAAAATGAAAAGGACTTAATGAATTTGATTTACAACTGAAAATTATGTTAAATTGTGTGTAAACAAGTTTTTAATCTATTCTGTTTATTCCATTAAGGAAGTGTTTCTTAATTTTTTTTAAAACTTTGTTAAACTGTCTGCTAGTGCTTTTGAGACCAAGTCCATGATAACCATCAGAGTTGGTTTCCCCTATAGAGAATTGCCGCCGATAGCAATTATTAATGCCAATTGCTTAAATTTCCCGCGGCAGCCCATCACAAGACACTTCACCATTGAGTACAACATTGTGTCATGACCCTATGCGAACCAAAAAGCTCCAACCTACACTCTATTTTGCGATCCATAGTTTAGTGAACTATGCATTAAGGAGTCAAATGGATCCCCAAGTATACCCTAAAGAAGAAGCCAAACTTGGACAGAAAGACAGAGTCATACAACATATACATTATGCACTACCACTATGACTCACTCTGGACAAATTGAGCTTTGCAGGTTAATCTTACAAGAACATTTAGTTAATGTCAGCAAAACTTGCAGTACTCTTTGAAAATCCATGAGTTAATGGGGGAGATTACACAAATTTTAAAAAAGGAGATTGCTAAGATTTAAAGCTAGATCCATGGAGTTGTGATGCAACATTGCAAATGTAATATTTACGTTTTATACACCAGATTTTATTTAATATGCATAAATGATTTTTATTATAATCTCATTTTAGTTTGAACATTTCTAATTTGTTGTTTTTACCTGTAAGCATGTCATTTACATAACAAAAGTAGGTTTGAACAGCTATGCGTTTCTTGTTTAGAAAAAAAGAAAAGTTTCTTTTTGTTTTTCATGCAAATATGTCTAAGTAATATTGTACTTAATATTGACAGCTAAAGTATACATACATTCAACACTGTGAATAGCTATTAAAAGTATATTTAAACCACCAAGATGCTTTTGAGGATGCTCATATACTTCTATTTCTGATTAGCACTCAATTTCTGAAACAAATGAAACACATCAAACAAGGTCCAATAGTACAAGCAATTATTTAATCTTAAGTAAATAAAGGTAAACACACACTAGCAGTTCTATATTTACGACACAACACTTAAGTGCCCATGTGACATTTTCAAGAGCCCAGATTTTCCACTTTCCTTACCAACTGAATGTAGAACTGCCTTATCATCTCCACCTGCAGGTTGACAATGTCTTTATGGCAGGCTTCTCTGTTGAAAGACAATTCCATATTGTTAACACTCACATTCAGGATTCTCTAAAGACTAAAGCAAAAACAAGGGATATGACCTTGGCTATGCTGGATATTCTATTAGAGACTCAAAAGAGAAATTCTTTCAATAATGCATTTTTCAATAAAGAATCGTGTAGTGGGAAACAGTTCTGGATGGTACAGCAGTATATCCTAGGATAGTCTCAGGCACACACCCATAAATTACATAGAAAAAGGCCAACTTGCACTCCTATCATATCAAATTCTGGGCTAATGCCAAAATCTGATAATGTCTATGTACTTTTCTGCTGATTACAATACACACATTTATAAGATACAGTGAAAAATGAGACTTGATCTTTCTGGATAAAAATTACAGAAAAATGTAACATTTCTTTGTATAAAAATTTTGAATACCATGTTCAATCATTAAAAATAAATGACATCTGCCACATTTGGCTGGCTACCTTTGGTTATATGGTAAATAGTTTTACGTGCTGTTGCTTTAAATAATTCTCTTTCTTTTTATAGAACAAATTAAATAATAACTGAAAAAATGAAAATTGAAAAAAAGGGAAAAATGATACAAAGACATCAGCATACGCAATACCACTTAATAACTTTTGCAGATTATTTACAATCGCTAAAATAAATGGCTTCTGCTCAGCCACATTTAGCTGGGTATCTGATCCTTGGTTTTACAGGCTGTAGTATTAAAAACTACATAATAACTTTTTCTTTGTTTATGATGGAATAAATCTAACCACACCTGGAAGATAAAAATTGAAAAAAAAAAAAATGGAAAAGTATATAGCAGTAAGAAAATAAATAAGAATAATAATTTTTTTCTGGAGGTTTGTCATTCTATTCTGTTTTTTTTAGCATGATGGGGAGGCTTTTCTTAATAAGCAAGAGCATCTCTGCCTTGTCACTAGAAATTCTGTTTCTTTTTTTTCACTGATCACATTAGAAGCCTCATTAAATAATCTCTTGCTGTCCATGCTAATACATGGGGCTGACAAGAACTTGCGTGTTACTTTGACAATGGTAGGAAACCGACTCCAGTTGTTATTCCAGTATTTCAGTGGATTTTCATTCATTGGGATTAGGGCTTCTGACAGAAATCCCTACACTTCACAAATATCAGGCACACATACACAACATTATATTCAGTGCATTCTTTCATATCTAAAAAACCTGCATTTGGGCTTTTATACATGTGAAATTCCGTTTCAACGACTATCGTTATAACAAAATTTTCATTACAACAAAGTATTTTTAGGGTCCCAACAGGTTCCCCATATGGCAGATTCTATAGAAATCTCATTACTACGAAATACATTCAACACATACTTTCATTACAACGAGGTGTCCAAAAGACCATGAAATGCCTGAATGAATCGTCCACAGAGCAGTTAGTTCTGTGGTCGCAACTCAGTTCTGCACAACAATCCCCAAACATTGTAAGAAAAAAATTTTCTTCAAGCTTTCTTTGTACTGTTTTTTTGCTGCGTTTGTTTTCTGTGGTTTTCAGTAATACCTTTTGCTTATTGCTCATCAACATTTGAAAAACAGCCATTGGAATTTAACTCATTGTCACCCTCCTATAGAAATGGCAGGGCAGATGCTCGTTCAAGAAACATTCCTATTAGTGCGCCACTCATTAAAAAAAAAAGCAAAGTCACTGTTGTGAGGTTTCTGAACTCTTTTGGGACCTCCCCCAATGGGACGACACACCAAACAGCATCCTGAAGCACAATCACTGCATCTGTGAAAGACTGTTTATCTGTTGCCGGGGCAACAGCAGGCTCACTGTGCTGCAGCGGCTTGCCGCTAATGCAACTCTGAAAAGATCTCGATGGATGATGCAAGGAACATTATAAATGCAGGGAACAGTATTACTTGGCCACTAAACTGGCAATGTTTTCGGACTTTCTTCCGCAGTGCTCTCCTGCAGCGCTGTGAGCCTGCGGCTGTCCTGCCCCGGCAACAGACAAACAATCTTCCACAGATGCGGCCATCGCACTTCAGAAACCTCACAATATGAAGAAGAAATGGATGTTTCTGCTTCTGATTGATAAATGTGCTGCCAACGACATGCTTCCACATTTAGATAATGTTCGAGTTGAATTCCTCCTACTCAGTTGCACGGCAGTGCTTCAGCCATTGGATTTGGGCATCAGTCACACCCTGAAAGTGTGTTATCACAAGGAAATGCTGAGAAAAATTCCCATCAGCATAACTTGTAGACAAGAGGAGTTGAAAACGAACGTGAAAGAAGCTATTGAAATGATTGAAAACGCCTGGACGCAAGTTAAATCAAGCACTATAGTGACAAATATAGAATCTCATTACTACAAAATTTTCATTACAATCAATTTTTTTGGCCATGGCACTTTGTTGTAACGGAATTTGACATGTATATTAAAAATAAGTATATGGTATTTGAACATAGGGTAAAAGAGTTTGGTGCTCAAATGGATGTCTGTACTGTATTTGCTGATATTTGAAATATTTTATTAATATTTTTAATTTTTCGCTATAAATGATTATTGCTTAAGAGACTCAAGTAAAAACAGTGGCTATAATGAAAGTGACTAACTCTCTCACAAAATACAATGCAAACAAAGAGAAATAAGGCACGCATGGTACTGGCACTTTCTAACAAAAATGTTCATAAACAAAATTGTCCATGATTACTTACTCCAACAAAGGAAATGCAGATTTTTTTTCTGTCCCCGTATCACTGTCTCTTTTTTACAGTAAACAAATTGAAGCGCAGTGATCCTTTATATGTTTTACAAATGAAACTAATGTATTAAATGTTGACTTGTGTTGGTCTTTAAATATTTCTGTGTATTGTAATCATTTATTTAGAAGACAGTTTTCAAAGTAACTTATAAAAGAAACTGTAAAATTAGTGTTTATTTCCAAAACTACTAAGTTTACATGAACCAAACAAAAATACAACGGAAAGAAGCATAGACTATAGTTAGCTCAGTTGCTAGATGAAAACTAGTGGTCTTTAAAAGGGGTGTGTTTAACACAGAGGATGCTGACCTTTTAACTAATGACTAATAACAATTTAGTACTCATAGGCTGATCCTAGAAAGTTATGAGCAAAAACAGATCTGTAAAATCTCACAATATTGCACAGCACGTGTTATGTAACACAATGCCATATGTGATGTGAGGTAAAACCAAAAACCGTCCTTTTACATTTTTTTCTCGTATTCCAAGATTTTTTATACATTCGAATTATATTAGAATAGCGATAATCGATCTGACAGCCTTAGTTATTACGTATAATAATGCTGTAAAGATCTCCTTAGAGCAATTTACTTCTTCTTTCTTTTTTTTTTAAATTTACCTTTGTTGCCATCTGGCTGTTTTTCCAAGATGTCACTGCGTTCACTTCAAGAATTTCACTGCACATTTCGAAGAACATGCATTTCCCCTCATCATTTACCTTGCCCTTTTTCTGTTGTGGACAATCTACTGTGAGTCACTTGTTTTCATTTTGTTTGATGCAAGTTCTGTCTGAGCTTGCAACATTTCGAGGGCCAATGATTTTACCTCTGCATCAAAATAGCGGTCTTTGTGTCTCAGGTCTACAACAGTGGCAACACAGTACATGGGTTCTGTGTAAATCTCAAAGAAACAATTGTTTACAGCCTCCAAGACAGTTCTTTTACTTGTTTTGACTCTGAAGTCAGTATGAGAGCTCTTAGTCAACAGTCATTTTAATTCATTAACTGAGTGAATAACTTGAGAAGACAAGGCTTCAGATTGGCAACTTTCTTTTGTCAGTTGGTCAAATGGAGTGAGGAGTATGATTATGTTCTCAATCAAACCCCACTGATTAGGCGTGTTGCAGGTAATTTAAAATCTGAGGCATAAGCCCCAAGGGCTCATTTCTTCTCTAGGAAGCTTTGCAGCACATTGAATGTGCTATTCCATGTAGATGAAATGTCTTGCTGAAGCATTTTCGGCTGCATACCAAGTTCAGTTTGTATAGTTCTGAGATGAGAACTGGCCAATTTTGAATGTTTAAAATGGACTATTTTTCTGCCAATTGCTATTATATCTGTGTCACTGAGATAGTGCACCATCATTCACAGCAAGCTGTAAAGTATGAGCCATACATGGCAAACTTGGGATCCCGCATTCCTCCATAGCTTTTGCAGTGTTACGTGCATTGTCTCATAGTACTACATGAACATCCTCTTTGGGTATTTTTCATATTTCAAACATTCTTTGAGACACCACAGACAGTGCCGCAGCCATGTTTGATCCAGAGCATTTTTGTCGTGCAAGATTTCTTTCTGTAAATCAATACTGTGGTCGATCGACTGAGCCTTCAAAGTAGACATACTCATTGGACTCATATCAGATGTCCATATATCATTGGCAAAGCTTATGGCTGTGACATAGCAAGGATTTTGCGCACATGCCTTCCCGCAATATGCTGTAGCTCTGGAAGCACTACTTCAGAGAAATAACAATGACTGGGTATCAGGTAATGGGGCTCAAGATGCTTAACCATCCTTCGATAATCCTGTATCTTCTACAACAGAAAATGGCCGATTGTCCAGAGCAATAAATTCCATCACTTTTGCACTAACTGTTTGAGCTTTAGGGCTATTTTATCAAATTTCTCTGATTTTTCAACTGACTGAACAACAGGCTGAGTAACTGCAGTTTTTGATTTTGTGTGTGGTGCCATAGGATTCTCCTCTTTTGCTCTGAGGTATTCTACATATTTAGTGTCTTCAAGCGTAAAATTAAATTCAAGCGTAAAATTAAATTGGTGATATTGAAATTTCACACTTTGGTCCCTCCGTGCAAAGACATTAGTTGAAACAAGTGTTACAAATGGCATATTTTATGTCGCTCTCACTTACTTTGAAAAACTTCCACACTACAGACATTTTCATGCAGTAGCTCAGCATTGCCTAAACGTTTTGCTCATCCGGAACACAGTGAATGCATCATCAAATATTGGTTTGAATTATCGCTCAAATCTAGGTATTGGTCTTATGTCGATAAAATTATTTTAACCCTTTATCTGCTGATACATATATTAATCTGATATTACCATGCATCTCTAAATCAAACTAACCTACTTGTCTTAAAAATGTGGGATTAACCCAAAAGACAAAGAGGAAATTTAGGCGGACACTGTAAATAAACTCCAAACCAAAAAGTGCTTCCAAAAATAACAAGACCAGGATATTTTCTGGTCAAAACCTGTACTTCATAAAGAAAATCAAACCCTCATCCCCTTTTCACCTGCTATAAAGAGATTATTTATATCATTAAATGAAATGGTTATTTAAAATCTTTAAATGAAACCCTTCCCAGCTAGAATTAATACTGAAGACTAGAACTATCTCAGAAATGAGAGAGTTTAGACATCTAAGATTGAAAATCATGGAGTTGTACTAAGGCATTCATAGCTGGGTATTACAAAACTTCAATGGGTACAGCCACCTTTAAAGCATATCATTATTTTGTTAGGCAAATCATCTTATATTTTACAGCCTGAACATACCCCCCCCAAAAAAAAAAACTGTCCTATGAAAAATGCACTTTAATGATACTTCACAGCACTAGTAGATTTACAGAGACGATACAACTTTTAACAATGAAACTGGTTTTTTTTTCTTTCTAAGATTTGCACAATTAGATTGCTTTGGAAATTGGAGAATAGACCCTTACACAAGTTATGTTTTAAGCTTATCTTTTTTCTTCACAACAAGAAATGAGAAGGATGGAAATGTGACTAAAGGTATGTCTTGAAGTGAATAAAAGAGTAAATGAATGACTTGATAAAATAATCATGCACTGGTCTGACAATATTTAAAATAGCTGATGTGTGTATGTATGTATGTATGTATATGGCATTACTAACTACAGCTTAAAACATAGGACCGAAGAAGAGTCAAAATGTGTTCAATTATTCATCAGGGGACTGAACATTACATATGTATGGCCCGCTTTTTGTCCCCCTTGACGATTGTAAAACCTCTACTGTTTCAAATTATCTAATGTTATTGCTTTGAAGCACAGAGGATTAATTAGGAAAATATGGTAAAGATTAAAATAATAAACAAATAATTTGTTAATGTTAGCTTTATTTGGTAGTAGTATTACTACTTCCTCTTGTTTTATTTTTATCTTGTTCACTGTTGCTTTTGATGCTTGCACCTTCTATTCATTCTTGTATTAGAATTTACTTTGTTAGTCGTCTTGGATAAAAGCATTGCTGTCTTCCTACAATAAACCTGTGCACCCTTCACAAAGTGTACCGTGGAAGCAACATACCCTGATGCTGCGTTCAAGTAATATCTGAGTATTTGGAACTCTGATTTGTGATTTTCACCTCCCACTTCAGCATGTTCACGTGAATTTCTGGTTGTCAGACTATTCAGAGAAATCTAAGTTTGATGCTGATTTTTTCCTTAGTCAGTTAAAAAAGTAATTAAAAATATATACGGTAGACCCTCAGTTAACCGGCACACACAGGGTTTGGTAGATGTCGGATAAATGTAGTTTTTGGTTGCTTGAGAGTGTTGTCCATAGTAATTAAAGGCAAATTAACTCTTGAGGGCTGAATATTTTTTCAGCAGCAGGAATGCACAGCAGAGCAGCTACCAGCCACCAGAACTAAAGGTGGATCTGATGAGAAAATGTGCAAAGCAAAATACTCTGTGTACAATGTTTTGTTAATTATTGTTGAATCGGATTCTGACTTGTCGCGCACTGATTTTGATGCAAGTGATCTGTAGATCGAAAAAGAAACTGATGTACCAGAATCAGTTGATTGGTTCCCAGCTGATCATATTGCTGAATGCGTTCGTGTAGCTGCATGAGGACTGGCACAACAGTTATCCAGGAGCAACAAAACTTTACTTTTCTCTGCCATTTCTTTCTTTCTTAAATTTTGTTTGACACTGGGAACAAACGAATGGTGGAACCACTTTGTAAAATTTCAGCACCCATCCAACTATTCCTCTGTGGATGATAATCCACAGGGAGATTTAGTTATGTCTTTAAGGCACTTTGGATTGGCAAATTTGCCAATCACATATAACTGAGTTCCTGATGCGTTTTCACATATTAGCAAATTATACGCTCTTTATTTAGATTGAACCTATGAGCTACCTTTTCATTACCACCAGCCAAAGTACAATTGGACAAACACTTTCACATTAACCCAGTCTCATCTGCATTATAAGTGTGCTTTACAGTCAAGCCATTTTCTTCAACCAATTCACTAAACATATTTCGAAATGAAACTGCAGCTTCAAACCCTGCCGATTTCTCCTCACCTGACAAGTCTAGCTTACGGATGCCATGGTGAATTTTGAACTGAGTAACTGAGCCACTTGAAAAAGGCTCTCAAAATTTTAAATTAAAAAAAAAATACCAACCGACTATATTACAGACAAAGAAAGGGTGGATGAGGTTTGATCGTATATTTACACATGCGGGAGAGGTAAACAAATATGTGGTGTGTGAGTACTGGTGAGAATTTAAGAATTAGTTCTTCGATTTTTTGCCAGTTGCTTTAGAATGCCGGTTGTTTGAGTTCCAGTTAACAGTGTACTGTACATTTTTTTTAAATAAAGAGCTAACTAAATGCATTAAATATGTTTTCACTTTCTTCCAAATGCAATTCAACCACAAAAATGGCATTTCTCGCTAGCCAGGTAGTATTTTTTATTTTATACAATCAATAAAGGCAAAATGACAGTGTTATGTCACATGTATAGCTTAACTAAGAATTGTCTTTAATGGCTCATATGCGGTTACAATCTGAACACCTTTTCTTGAAACATTCCTTTATTCATACTTCATATGCTAAACAGGAGCACTCAAAAACTGAGTTACAGTAATTATAATGAATTATTAAAATTTAAATTTAGTTTATATTTACACTATATATCTCTCTATTATAAAAGGAAATCCTGAGATGAGACTTTTTCAGAGAGATAATTTCAAGTCCCGCGAGACGAGACTTTTTGCCAAGATATTTTGACAAGTCCTGCCCTCCTCTCAACCATTTGCAACCATGCCCATGGGGCACTCACCTATCATTCGTGTGAATGCTATTGTCAGACACAGTTCCTGTGCTCTCAGCTCTTATAAATTTTTACGTTTTCCTCATTTTAATACATGACATACAATCTATTTGTTTCCTTCAAAGTAGTCCTTTTCTGGACAATAATTTTATACGTACTTGATGACATATCAATGACTAAGCAAAGAAGAAAAGGCAGCGTGTTAAAAAGAAGCCCAAAAGCGTTGGAGAGAAAAGAATTCAAAAGAGAACAATAATAATCTATGTGCAAATTTGAAAAATAAAGAAAGTAATAATCAGTCCGGACCAAGGGAATTGAAAACCCAGCAGGTCCAAGCAGGGTCGGAAATAAAAGACAAAGTATAACGTCATAAAGAGCTTCAAAAACGTTTGCGCGATACACATGCAGAGCAGGTTAGAGATTATGAAAGTACTAAAATTCGAAAGTATCAAAAGACTCATAGCAAAGATTACATTAGCACTAACAAATGGAAATTATGACTCGGTGAAATAACGGAACAGCAAAAACAGATCGAATTTATAGACATAGGTGACATGACAGAAGTATGTAGATATTGTTTGGCTTTAAAGTTTAAGTTGGAGACTTGTAGACTGTCTAACTCATGTTGCCATCAGAGAAAAGTAGTGTTTCTTCTCAATGAAAAGGCGTATCCGCGAGAATTAAAACATTTCTTATTTGGTGAAAGTGAAATCCATAAACACTATAGGCAAAATATCAGAATCTGCAATAATCTATTCAAGTTCGCATCATTCAATGCTAAAAATGTAGATTTACACGATTCAAAACCAAATGCTATGAGAATCTGTGGTCCTGCAACAATTAAAGCTACTACAAGTTTAATTTCAAAGAAACCACAATTCGGTCAGGTTTATATTTATGATCACGGAGAAGCGATGCAACAGAGAATCGAAAGAGTTAAAACAATCAGACGTATTAGAAATTGTACAGCCAATAATGGATACAAATCCATACGTCCAAAATTATTGCACTTTACAAAAAATGTATGTGCAAAACACGGATAAAGAAGTTTTCTTGGATTTCTATATGAATCCGAAAGATCACACTCGCATATATAATAAACCAATGTGACAAATTGTCAGCGATAACAGTTTCAAAAGAAGGAGATATCAAAGACCGAGTTGATATTCATGTTTATCCAAAAGCACAGCACAATTTGTCGTTCGTGTCTAATAATTTGCCTCATATTGATCCTTTACTCTATCCTTTGCTTTTCCCAGATGGCGAAACAGGATGGTCGTATAATATGAAACACACGAATTCAGAAAAACGAATAACACCCACACAATATTTCGGGTCAAAATTAGTGATACGTCCCAATGTATTTAACACACTTCTGTCATATCAACGTCTATCGCAACATTACATTATTAATGTGTATCTAAAAGTCAAAGCAAATAGTCTCTTTATTAAATCGAATCAAGCAAAACTTAGAACAGAATCTATGCAAGGTCTCACTGATCACGTTCAAAATTCAATAATATCAATAGTTCCAACAAATTCAAAGTAGGTAAAGCAGAAATATTACCATCATCATAACAAGGTAGTCCAAGAGCATTGCAACAGTTATATTACCGGTTCTGGACATTCCGACTTTCGTAAGTAGACTGTTTACAATTATACAATTCAATTTCAAAAATGGGGTTTTTACTTGGTTACTTTGCAAAATAAATTATTAACTGCTGATGATATAGATCGGTTTGTCTGTGCTGAAATTCCAAACAGAGAAACCTAACCTGAATTATGGTACAAAGTCATTAAAAACATGTCTTGCGGACCTCATTTAAAAGATTCAGTATGTTGAGACTCAAAAGAAAAAAAAAAAATTTCCTAAAGCTTTCGTTAATTTAACAGATATGACTAAGGCTGGCTTTCCAGATTATCGACACAGAGATAATCGTCGCGAACAACACACTTATCAAGGAAAGAAAGATGGTAAAATTGTGCTGATTGATAATTCAATGATTATACCGTATAACCCGTATTTGCTCAAACGATTCAATTGTCACATTAATGTCAAGTATTGTGCATCGGTTATGAGTATTTAGTATATCTACTGTACAAGTACATTAATAAAGCCCATGATAGAGTACGCATTAACTTTATCCAAAGAACAGTCTCAGGACGAAGTTCGAGCATATATAGATACTGGGTACGTCAGTGTAATGGAAAGCGGGTGGCATTTAATGGAATTGTGAATGCACAGTTGAAGTCATTTTGTTGAATTATTACCCAATTCACTTACCAGGTCAGAATAGGATTCAATTTAAAGAAGGCAAAGAAGCTGAAGCTTTACAGGTAGCGAAAACAAAAAATACTAAAGTACTGGCTTATTTTGAACTTAACAAAACTGACGTAAATGCAAAAGCATATACATACGTGCAAATTCCTCAACAATACATGTGGCAGAAACAAAAAAGAGTGTGGTATCCAAAAAAAAAAAAGAAAATAATCTATTTAAATTGTACATACGATTCCCCATACGCAAGCAGCAGATCCGGGAAGTGACTATTGCGTAGGGTCCGCACAGGGGTTGGTGAGGGAAGCGAGCAGAGGGCAGAGCCCCCTAGTATTTTTAAACAAATTGTTTTGTTTAAGGAAATCAAACATTTTAACTGAAAATTCAGGGCCTAATCTGTTTTCACGTTTTCAATCTTTATAAATGCTTGATAAATGATCACTACCACTCATTTTACAACATATAATGTAGAGATCAAAATATACCTGAAGTCTTCCAGCGTTTCCTGGATCATTTTTCGGATAAAGTGAATCTGAATTGAGGTCAGAGGAGGACCACTTCCATTGTTGTTAATAGTTCCTGCTATCTTTTCAGATAATGAAGAGGCTACACCTTCTGTTAAAGCAGCAGACAACATGGGTTCTGGAGACAAAGCTAGAAAAACATTGATTCCATGACAATATCTTAAACTTTTCATTATGCAGTTTTTTTGTTTTTAAATTAGCAGATCACACTGGTGTTTCACATTTTGTAGAGAATGATGCAACTTACCTGTTCCACCACAAGGAGCTCCACCTACTGGAGAGTCATACAGCAGCTTTGTTTGTAAATCTTTTCCTAGCCTTTCATTTGGTTCAAGAGTTTTTATGGATGAAATCACAGGTGTGCTTGTGTTACCACAACCACTTGAATTGGCTGATTCAGATAAGGCACGATTCACCTTGATCAACTGAACACAAGTACAACAAAACAATACTGGTTAACACAAAGAAGTAAATGATTTACAACCAATAAAGAGATTTAATTACAAAAAACAATGCCACCACAGTATAAATGTGTTACATTGTGCTCTCATTCCCCTTTTAACCATTTCATATCAATTATAACTTCATAAAAATAAGCACATTTTAACTTACTGTATAACCATTTAATAAATAGATCAAATACATCAATTTTTATTGCCCTAAAACAGAAATAAATCAAAGCAAAACGCAGGATTTTGTTAGAGTCAAGGACATTTGCAATTTTGATAACATTTTTCAGGAAGCCTGAAGAGATTTAATTAAAAGCACTAAAACAGACAGCTGAGACATATTTGGGGAAAAATGTAGAATAACATGACTGAAGGATGTCATATTTTAGCACCTTTTTTTGTTTTGTTATGACTGCAATAGTGATGGGTGGTTAAAAGCTTTGAAGGATAGGTAGGTTTAACTGGGTGAGCCCATCTACAGTAGATGTAATAATTTCCTGATTGTAAACAAAATATGGATTCTAACCACAAAGACTTTCAGTCTTGAAATAAAATCTAAATATTTTTTTTTCTATTTTAATGCATGAGCTGCTTGCTAATAAAAAAGTAGCTCATAAATGATTAGTATCAAGAAAACATTGGAGAGCCAAATCAGTGCTGGATATTGAAGGAGCTGGATTCATTTAATTTTTTACTAATTATTTAAATTCTATCATCTGCTTCTTTAACGAAATCGAGCATTTGTGATTAAAACACAAGCAAAATACACCTTACAACTGTGGCAGTCAAGCTATATCACCACGACTGTATAAATACTGCACAGTCCGAAATATACAGGAAATATTACAAACTACCTATGCATTATTGATCAAAGAGTGAAACAAGATATCAAAAAAAAAAGTTAAATGAATTACTATCCATCCATCTTCCGAACCAACTTCTTTCAATTCAAAATTACAGGGAAGTGGGAACTGTCTCTGCAATATTAAGTGCATGGTGAGAGCTAACACCATATGGGGTACCAGTCAACTGCCTGTGATAAATTATTAAACAAATGAAACTTAATTTACTCTGCATATTTTCCAACTACATTTATTTATTTATTCTTATGATTATAATATTGCAATTAGTGGAATTTGCATTTTCTCCCTATGCTTCAGTCCATCTGACTTTCTATCACTTCCAGGTCAGGTAAAAACTCCTTTTCTTCATCCTGGAAGCACGTCATTTCTTCTGTCCATGTGACTGGGACGTACTTCGGGGTGTAGGGAAAATAGTCCCTGGGCCTTCCTGCAGCGACTCCTGGCGGCTCCCATGGTATCCAGCAGGGCTGTGCATTAAAAGTCCACTGTCCATAATTCCCTGCTGGCATTCGGGGCATCTCCATGCTGCAAGGAGGGCTCCATCTGGCGGCCTGGGGGTATTGGCTGGGATGAACGGCTGGCCATGTACCACTATATATATATATATATATATATATATATATATATATATATATATATACATATACACTGTATATATTAATTGCATTCGTAGTCTGAATCACAATCTGATTTTATGGGTGGTTACCTACCAGGTAACGCTTGTGGTTGGTCTGCAAGTCGGCAAACATCCGCCATGGTGCCCTCTTTCAGTTGCGAGAAGCAGATCATAGAATGGTTGAATAGTTTACTGTCAAATAATGCAAAGGGTACGCGACACGTGTTTCACCCTAATTCTGAGCTCATCAGGCATACACACTCTGTTTGCTGACTTGCAGACCAACCACAAGCGTTACCTGATAAGTAACCACCCATACAATCAGATTGTGATTTAGACTATGAATGCCATGAATGTAACTACCCCGATCTACATGCTGTCAAATAAACGAACCACACGCCATGGTGCAACGTAAAGAGGCTTCGCCCCTGACGCTGACGTCCGAGGTTCAGTCCCCGAGAGGGGGTGCAGTGAGTGTGTACGCTTGATGAGACCAGAATTAGGGCGAAACACGTATTGCCTACTCTTTGCATTATTTGACAGTAAACTATTCAACCATATATATATTTTGCAAAAAAGCTACACTTACGAACACAAGTCAGACCAGCTTTGAAATATTGGGAGTTTAATATTTAAAAACTCCATCTAGTACTTACAGTGCAACGGGTTAATACATTTAGACTATAGCTGAAAACAGTACAGGAAAATGCTAGAATTTACATTTGTGAACAGAAAACTCAAAGAAATGTGGGTCATCCAAGCACAACAATCCCAGAAGACGAATTTTTGCATCAGAAAGATGCAAAATTAGATATTATTGAGTTAAAGCAGTTCTATAAAGAGGAATTTCTAAAAAAAAAAAAAAAAATGCAAGCAGAGTGACACTGCATTTTCTAATGAGAATGAGACATGTTGTTAATTTAAATAGACACAGGAGGGCAGTGTGTAGCCACTTATGCACAACAACGGGATACAGCCATATTTGACAGTTGTTTGTGTTTATTGTAGTAAAAACACAAATCAATCAAAAGCAATACCAGCTCAGTTTCAGCCAATTCTAATGATATACAGTTGTCTATGATTGGCCATTCATAGTAGTACATGCCACAGTTATGTGTAAAAGACAATAAAATAAATTAATATATAGTGAGTGTGTGTGTATATATATATATATATATATATATATATATATATATA
>JANRMT010062793.1:3815231-3919139 GCA_026402145.1 Polypterus bichir lapradei
GAAATTTGGTAGGTGGCTTCCCTGCGCTAACCAAAACCGATGTACATACTTATTTCGGTGGTATGACACCACTGTCGGCCGCCATATTGAATTTTCCAACATCACTAATTCTCCAACTTCCCGTGTAGGTAGAAGGCTGAAATTTGGCAGGCTCATTCCTTACAGCTTACTTACAAAAGTTAAGCAGGTTTCATTTCGAAATTCTACGCGTAACGGTCAACAACGTCCTCCATGTTGAACTTTCTTATTCATGGCCCCATCTTCACGAAGTTTGGTAGGCGGCTTCCCTGCGCTAACCGAAACCAATGTACATACTTATTTCGGTGGTGTGACGCCACTGTCAGCCGCCATCTTGAACTTTCCAACGTCGCTAATTCTCCAACTTCTCATGTAGGTAGATGGCTGAAATTTGGTACTTATTTCGGTGATATGATGCCACTGTCGGCCGTCATATTGAAATTTTCAATGGTCTTTGTTACTTATGGGCCCATCTTCAAGAAATTTGGTATGCGGGTTCCCAACGCTAACTGAATCCTACTTACGTACATATATACGTCCATAGCCTGCAGCTCGGTCACCGTGTGAGGTGGCGTTGGGTCCCCCATCCCAACGCCTCCCACGTTGTTGGCTGCCTGCCTATATAAGGCCGTCTGTCGCTCCAGTCTCTACATTCCCTTCCTTGCTTCGCCATGGTATTCACGTCTCCCTGCTGATAACTACAGCCTTTTTATTTAATCCACGGCTTCTCGGCTGTTTTATTGTTCATTTATTACGATTATTGTTATTGTGTAGGTATTTTAGACTTACTTTACATTGTTCAGGTACCCATTTCCTTTATCATTCCAACCGTACCCCCATTAACATGTCTATCAAGGTGATCACCGTCGATCAAAGAACTGTCACTCACCAAGTGGTTTCCATGCCTGGAGATGGCACCTGCCTTTTCCATTCTCTTTGTTACATATTGCACGGCCATATCAGGCTCACTCTTGATATCCGGAGGAACATTGTGTCTTATGTATTGAATGACTGGGACAGGTTCAAGGTGTGGACTGATGACGGTACAGGAGATAATTATACTACACAGGAGCACTAGAAGAGTGAAATGCTTAAGTGTACCGAAATGGCCAAATATTTTACACCTTTGGACAACCGCCAATGCCTCTTAAACATCTTAGATTCACAGGTGACGATTTCAGTAGTGGACACTTTGATGTTTAGAAATGTTTAAACTCTCAAAAGCTGGATGTGAAGTTATCGATGAAACTGGTTGTATACTTACAACGCTTGACAGATGCCGAATGTCTCTTCAACACAAATCCTACAAATACTGTCGTAATTGAAACAAACCCTGAAACTCAAACCGATTATGACAGCAGCAATCCAAGCTGTGAGATCTGAAACAAGATTACTGTTCATATGATCATCTGTACGTTGCATGCTCAAGAGTAAGCTCAGCGCACAGCTACAGCTTGGTCATATTACAACTGGAGGGCCGAACTGACAACGTGGCATACAAAGAGATCCTTAACAAATAATTATTGGTATATTTTCCCTCAGTTTTAAAAAGGTTTAATTGTCTTCTTAATAAAAATTTTAATGCAGTACTTCGCCGCTGCGAAGCGCGGGTATTTTGCTAGTGTATATATATATATATATATATATATATATATATATTAACAGTCAGTACACAAGGGCTGGTGTTCCTGCCGGAATGGGTTTCAGAAGGTCAGAGGAAGGAAAAAAAAAAACTAGGAGAACTGAAGGATGTTCCCTGCAAGACAAAAGTTATCAAATTATGCTGGCGTGCCTGCTGGAACAGGTTCAGGGTTCTTACCTGGCTGGGAGACCAATATAATGATAGAATCAGAAGAGTTAACCTGCTTGAACTGTTTTCTCCACCCAATGCACTAGGTGGCAGCATCTCTGGGCTAGGATTCCCACACAGACTGCCACTGGGCATGCTGGGACTGGTAGTCCCATAGAGCATTCCTGTTGGGTTCCATGGGGGCCACCAGGGGGAGCTGCCAGGATTTGCAATCCCTACTTTCAGGGAATTCCATTTGACCCCGAAGTACTTTCAATTCCAAAGTTAAAATTAAAGAAGAATTAGATGAAATACATATAATATTAAATGTTTATTACTGATTTATTTATTAAATGGTTTACTGTTTCATTGTGCAATTTTCTGCATTTGTTTTATTCTTTCCACAAATTGTCCCCTATAGTGTACTTCTAACATTGCTGCACTACATGCTTTTCTTTCAATGTCATGGTCTATTTTAACAATCTATATTTATTAAAATAAAATTATGTTAGCAATAAAATACACTTATAGTTCATAACTTACATTCTGTGTGTCATGGCTCCCAACTGTTGTCTGTCCTACTTTAAGACTGTCACTGTGAGTCTTGTCTGCATCTTCTGCTTTCGGGGGTGATTCGCCAAATGAGAGAAGAGTGTTTGAGGTCTGTAAGCCACTATTAGGAATCTTATGAGATGTAAGGTTACCCGAAAAATGCGACATAAAATCCATCACTGAAAAAAATAAAAGAAATGGTCAGTTGAAATTAATCAAACACACATTGTTTAATAATGGTTATATAAGGGATAAAAAAATACATAAAAAATAATGTAGCCACCAGGGCGGTAAACCATCTCAACTTTGTGCCAGTCCCAAGCCCAGATAAATAGAGAGGGTTAGTGTCAGCAATAGTATCCTTCTGTAAAACTTAACTATAACCTTAATGATGGAATAAATCTTGACTAGTTTTTTTTAGAAGAATTAAGTAGATAGAACTGGCGAGCTTTGTTGGGCTGAATGGCCTATTCTCATCTAGATTGTTCTAATGTTGAAACCAATCAGCTTCAAAAAATGCTAGGGGGTACCCCGTAGGTGACATGCAGGGGTCTAGAATGTTCCCTGTTGAAAGTAAGCAAGAAATATCGGGTCAAGAATGGGCTCTGTTAAAGAAGTTTGTCCAGAAGAAGCAGAAGAAGAAGGCAACAAGTGAAAGGAAAGAAAAGGATAAGTTAAAGGTAAGAGTGGGAGAGTTGGCAGATTTGATGAAAAGGAGGAACGTGGGAGTGTTGTGTTTGCAGAAAACTAAACGGAAGGAGAATAAGGTAAGAGAAATGGGAGGAGGATTTAAGTTTTTATATAGTGGAGCAAATGAGCAAGGGAAAAATGGTGTAGGTATAGCAGTATCCATAGAACTAAACGATAACACAACATGGGTTCTGGAGACAAAACTAGAAAAACATTGATTCCATGACAATATCTTAAACTTTGTGAATAGGAGGAGTGATAAGGTGATGAGTGTCAAGCTGGGCCTTGATGAGTCTGTAATTAATGTCACTTGTGCATATACTCCTAAAGTGGGCTATGCAGGAGATAAGAAGGACATTTTCTGGGCACAAATGGACAAAGAGCTTACAGCAGTACAAGAGGAAGAAAGGGTGAGTTTTGGTTGTGATCTAAATGGGCATGTATGAAAGAGTAAAGAGATAATAGAGAGAATACACAAATGGTGGGGAGTAGGGGATAGAAATTGGGAAGGGGTCAAGATAGTAGATTTTGCCGTGGCATCTGATCTGGTAATAGTTAACACATTTTTTGAAAATAAAGTAAATCGGCTTTTGACTTGCAGTAGTGGAGGAATGGAAAGTGAAATACTTTCTGATGTGTAGAATATCTCATTTGAAAGAGAAGGAATTGGAAGGTTATAAATGAGGAAAAGTGTGACAGTGCAGCATAAAGTGGTGGTGATAGACTGGAATTTCAGAGTCTGCAGGAGAATAAAACCAAAGCAAGCAGCACCAAGGATGAAGTAGTGGGGATTAAAAGAGGAAGGTGTTAAGGAGAAAGTCTTTAATGAAGTGCAGTCATTTGAGAGAATGGTGGGAGAAGAACCGCAAAGTTGTATTAAGAATAGGTGAAGGGGTGTTGGGTGGGACAACAGGAAAGAGCCCATATGGAGACAAAGAGACATGGTGGTGGAAAAGAGAGGTACAGAATGTGATAAAGGCTACGAAGGATGCAAAAAAGAAATTGTACCAATCAGGGAAAAAGGAAGATATAGAAACATACAGTATAGGCAGATAAAGAAGGAGGCAAAGAGGGCAGTGGCTAGATCTAAGACACAAGCTTTGGAGAAGGTATATGAAAAATTGGGGAAAATAGAGGGAGACAGAATGATTCTGAGAACAGCTAAGACTAGGAACAAGACAGCAAAGGTTTTTAGTTGAATAAAGTAGATGAAAGGTGAACAAAGCGTGGTCTTAAATGAGCAGGACAGATCAAGAACATATAAAAAAAGAGGCACTTTGAAAAGCAGTTGAATGAAGAAAATCCAAGGGAAGTATTTTGGGATGGAGTACCAAATGAAGAGCTAGCATATTGTATTTATTAATTTGGAGAAGGCTTATAATAGAGTGCTACGTCAAGAGGTTTGGAGGTGCACGACAAAGAAATGGGTACCAGAGAAGTATGTGAGGATTGTCCAGGATATGTATGAGAGATTGAGGACTCAGGTTAAAAGCAGTGTTGGGGTAACAGGCAAGATCCCAGTTAAAGTAGGTCTGCAGCAGAGATCCTCAACTCTTTGATCTGGCCATGGGTGTATTGAGTCATGGAATAAAAGCCAAAGCTGCCAGATGTATGCTTTTTGCAGATGACATTGTGATATGAAGAACAAGAAAAGCAGAGGTGGCAAGGTAGCTGGTAGAATGGAGAAGCGGTTTGGAAGATAGAGAGTTGAAGATAAAAAGGAAGAAGACTTAATATATGAGATTTAATGATAATCAGGTTTCAGAAGTTAGCCTGCAGGGAGGGCTATTGAAAAGAGTGCATAAATATCTAGGATCAGTGGTAGCCCAAGATGGAAAACTACATGCAGTGATAACCCATATAGCAGGGGTGCCCAATACATCAATCGCAATTGACCGGTAGATCAGAAAGGTAGTGCAAATAGATTGCGTTGCATTAAAAAAAATTTTTTTTAGATGGTAGTCTATCATATATCCTCCCTATGGCATTTGCCACTTGACTGACATACAGGGTGGCCAGTCTGAGATCTCTTTTCTTCTAACACACGGGTCATCATGCACGCACGATGAAATGTGCAAGCTACTGCAAAACTCTGGCTATCTATGTGATCTAGTTAGCCTTCCAATTTATATTGACTAAAGAAGGGATATGAAAAAAGAATTGGACATGTGGAATTGGAAGATTAATTTTTTTTTCTCACAATGTCACAATCGAAGTGCGTTTGTCTGATCTGTCAATCTATCATTGCTATTCTAAAGAAGGAAAATGTGGAAAGGCACTTTCGAACTGTTCATAAAAACTACAAAATTGTTTTCCTTCCAAAAAGCAATCTGAGAAAGAGAAAGGTGAGGGAACTAAAATCGCAGTTAATCGGACAGCCATCATTTTTCACTCTGCTGAATTCAAAAGCAAAAGCAGACACCGAAGCATCGTTCCAGGTGAGTCACTCGATCATTAAGCATAAGAAGCCCTTCCAAGATGGAAATATGATAAAAGGGGCCTTCGCCGAGTCAAATGGCTATGGTGAAATTCCTGCTGTGTGCAGACCCCTGGCCAGAGATAAAGGAGTTTCTCCTTGTCATTAAACATGCAGAATACAAGCAACTTAATGACGATCAATGGCTGCTAGACTTGGCATTTTTATTACCAATCTGACCAACATGTTGAATGAGCTTAATTTACAGCTGCAAGGAAAAGACAAAACCATGGTCAATATAATTAGCTCAGTTAATGCTTTCAAACGAAAAATGCAATATTTGTCCTCAAAGCTGCAGCGCCATGATTTGGGGAACATCCAAAACCTCGCGTCAGAGGTGGAGACGCAATGGAAGGTGTGTGCACAACTTGACAGCATACGCTACACAGAGCAGATTGAAAATTGTCTGTCTGACTTTGACAGACGATTTCAAGACTTTGCTTTACTTGAGCCAATCGCTACATTTATGTGTTATCCATTTAGGGAAGATGTTGAGGATGATTCACTCGCATCAAAAATTGCAACACTGTTTCACCTAAAACTCCTCTACAGTGGAGGATGAGATTTTGACACTACAAGATGACATTCAGCTGAAATCTGGGGCTCATGGACAGTTTTGGAACTTACTCACAGAGGAAAAGTACCCAAACATGAGGAAATGTGCAACCTCTGTATTATTCGGCTCTACTTATTTATGCGAGTCAGCCTTTTCCCACATGAAGATTATTAAGTCCAAATACCGTAGTGACCATAAATGTATTGAATTGTTATTGTGCCATAAGGGTTATTCAGTTATGCAAGGTACGGCAACATATATTTTATATATAAAGTATACTCCGTGTGTGTAAATATATATATAATTTTTAATGTAGGTAGTTCATTTTGATTTGGTCATTTTAAAAGTAGCTTGCAAGACGAAAAAGTGTGGCCACCCCTGCCGTAGAGTAAAGTGTGGATGGAATACTTTAATTAAAGGTAAAGCAAAGGTTAAAGGTAAGGATTTTATGTCAGTGGTAAAACCAACAAAGATGTATAGAGCTAAGACATGAGCAAACAATGTATAATACATTAATTTCTTTGATGAAACTTTGCATTCCATGACAATATTAGATCTTATTTATAAACTATAAATATATGGACAATGCAAGTTAATTCCCAACTACAACAAGCTGATACACCACTTAAGTACAAAGCACACAATGCACCAGAAGGATGAAAAACTAAAAACACATATGCTATGTTGAGTTCTATGGCCATCACAATAATATTTTTGTTTTCTTATTACATATTTTTGTTTTTAGTCACAGTGAAAGCACATTTGTGTATCTACACTGAAGAAGCACATTAATGTTAATTTTTTTTACTTTGTTTGGTGGGTGAAAAACAGGAACATGAGTACAAAAAGTTAGCAGAAGTTAAAATTGACATACCATGGATGTCCACATTTTACGAGATATGATGAAATATTTGGAAAATGTGCCAAGGTTTTTAGGCAGTAAACTACACGCTTAGCCAACTCCAAGTATTATATGTCGCCAACTGTTAACAATGTCACAATGTCATGTTTCAAACACAACGCTATATTTCTTGTTTTATGTTCAGAAATCACATTACAATCTGTCCCAGTTCAGATATTTGCACTGTGGAAACCGCTGGCAGCAAGCTTTGAACATGCAATGTCACTTAAACAGTGGATGAGTGGATTTTACTGGCAGACAGTGAGACAGAGCTCACCTGATGTCAACAGGAAACATTTCCTGGTAGTGTGTAAAGGTAGTGCCTCCACCCACATGCCTAGAAGAACCCTTAACTAGTTCATGGAGCAAAACAGCCACTTCTGAAGCCTTTGTAATCCTGACATTGTAAAGTCATGGTTGGCAAACAGCAGCTGGCCATCATCAGCTACAACAGTGCAAATGTTTGGACTAAGATCGACAGTGGTGTGATTGGACAATAAACCATCTGTAAGTAAAAAAAAAAAAAAAAAAAAAAAAAAAAAAAAAATTAGGGGTGGCACATGAATGTAAAGAACCTGGCCAAACTCTGAGATTATACTATGGACTCTGCATGGTGCCATTTCTCTTCTGCTAAAACATTCTTTTTAAAGGCAGGCTTCAGAACACCAACTATAGCATCATGATTAACGGCTGTTGTTTCCCACACTTTCAATGAACACTGTTATTTTGAGTCAGTACCATGGCAATAAAATATGCCAAAACACTTAACAAGCTACTCTAAAGCATTTTTCAGTTCTGGGGATTAGTCTGGACTCTCTTCAGCCAGAGGGAGAGAAAATATACTTGACTATGATGCTGGATATTATAAGCAATGTCTCAAACTCTCTGCATGAAGTTCTGCTCAACCTGAACAGCACATTCAACACAAAGCTAAAATCTAGGTGATGCTTAAGGGTTGGCTACAGATGCATTTTTTTTAAATGAGCTGCTATTAAAGTTTTTTTTATGGCTAACTAAGGTTTCTTTTTCATTTAAATATGTTAATATAATTGTGAACATTATCTTAATTATTTCATCATTTCGACATTTGTATTAAGTACAGATTTTGTGTAATTTGACAGCTGCTGTAATACAAAAGAGTCCACTTGGGACAAATAAAGTATCTATCAGTACTGCCTTAAAGCTTTACTAAAGTAAAATGGCACATGTTTGATTTGGAATGCAACACAGTATACTGTCCTACTTGTCATCTGATGGCTATCAGTCAGTCAAAATGTATGTGCTTGTTAAAATATACACAAAAATACTTTTCTTTAACACAAAACAGAATACTTACCATCTCCTTTAGCAAGATCAGCACTTGACTTTTGAAAACTATAATCTTAAAAAAAAAAAAAAATGAGTCTTACATTAAAAAGTAGTAGTAGTAGGAATTTTCAGAATGTGTGTTTCTGGCTTTTCCGGTGGCATACAAAACTAAAACCTTGTTCATGGAGTATTCCCAGAAATACAACTTCACATTAAATTTTGACATATACACTTTTTCTCTGGTACTTAAATAATCTGAGAAAAAAATAAATGATTGGTACCAAGCTCCTAAATTTGTACAAATGGTTTGTTCTTCACTGTCCCAGCCAGAATAAAAACATGGAAAAACTGGTTGCTGGTAGGTCTGATTAAGTGTCTTTGATTTGAATATGTATTTCCAGAACTGGGGGTGTTCTGTAGAACAATGCTACAGCAATTGTGAGTGAGAATGGAATTAGAAGATTACTTGGACTGGTTTGAACTCAAGCAAAGATCATAACCAGGAATACTATTATTACACAGAGCTAAGCATGTACTGTATAGCCATGATGCTGGTCAAAGAAACAGAGTGTTAAGTCAGTAGCCAAAAACAGTACATTTAGCCAAAAAAAAAAAATTAATACTCAGAGTGCAGAAAAGGTTGTTGTATTAAGTAAACCCAAAGCTTTTAATAAGAAATGGCACTAAGGTTTTTTTTATTATTATTTATGTTAAAGAATCCAATTTTGGACAATCAGGAATGCATGCCGCTGACATTCATATAGTACTTTCACAGTAATGACATGACATCACACATCACACACCCTAGCCTAGCAAGCAACCATCAACAAAACAATATCAAAATGGCTGATCCCACAAGCCAAACAACTTGCATCATGAATAATTTTATAATTATTTATAAATGAAATTTAATATAACAATTCATATAGGGCAAGCCAGGTCTTTTGTCTCTTGATGATCTCTTAGCTTCAGAAACCTATTCAACAACACACATGGCTTTATTAGCTGGTACTGTATTTACATGTTTATGGTTTCTGTAGGTTTTAGATAACATAATATCACTGCACAACTATATACTAAATAAACTGAAGATGGCTGCATTAGAGGCTTGGCAAAGCATCATCAGAGAAGATACTCAGCACCTGGTGATGTCTATGAATTGCAGGCTTCAAACAGTCATTGCATGCAAGACATATGCAACAAAGAACTAAATACGACTATTTTAATATACCTGTCATTGCTATGTCCCAAACAATATGGTGCCCTGGAATGGGGGGACCATATAGAAAAAGAGATGAAATTCTACATTGCGTAACTAAAATGTATAAAAACATCTTTAAATTAAAGTCTGAAGAATGTATTTTAACACTAGAATTACCAAAGCCTACCAAAAAACTCATACATCCGTCCCACCTTAAATCCCTTTGCACCTCTCCGTAAGCGTCTTTTGTCTTGTAAATGTTTGGATAAGCAGCTAGCAGCCTGCTATCACATCCCCCCACCACCGCACAGTTTTCTCAGCTCAAGTCTGTTTACCTGCGTGTCAGTTGCATCGAGTTGTATAGAGTGAGAAGTCAAGCAAAATGACACCTTTTATAAATACTGTATCGTTATTTGGAACACATGCATTTCATGTGTGTTCCGTGTCTACAACAATCTATGTAAACACATTGTTAAAACAGAAAGGTTTGTCATGTTTTAGTAATAATTGACAAAATGCAGACATGAAGTGTATAATGTGTGAAGCCTGAAGTCCAAATATCAAGTAAACACTTTCACAAAAGGTACAAATATATCAGAACAAGTGCGCTTCTATTCAAGAATATAACTGCAGAAAAAGAACCCACATTAGAGTACGACATTGACACGCTTTGGATACGACCGCTTTGGTGGTGCAATGGTAGCAACTGTTGACTTGTAACAAAACTTCACTGGTTTGACCTCACACAACTCCGTTTTAAGAAGTGAGCTGCTCTTATTCTTACTATTTTTGAATAAAAACATACATTTATGGTACTTGTAAAGGTTAGCTTTGTTTTTATTTTTATTCAGTTTTATTCTCTCAGTCGCTTTCACACTTCCCCCGATCTGACACTGCTGTTTTCACATAAAGGCATCCTATAACAAAGGTGAACTCAGATAATGACTAGAGATCTACATTGGAGAAAGAATGCACGTCGCACTTTTGCTGTCGCTGTACTTTGTATATGTACACGGGAAGCTCTGCAGTCTACTTGTGACTTTACGCTGTAGGAAGATAAGTAAATAAATCCAGGTAAATAGGTAAATAACATTCTACCTGGCTCTTACATACAAAGTACAGCGACGGCAGCTTCCACCTGCAGGTATAGACTCTTCAGTACGCAAGCGACTCTCCACGCTAGTGTTTAGATCTTTTTGTACAAGAAGAAATGAATTTGGGTTTTGACATCTTGCAAACAAAAACAATTACATATCAAAATATTATTAGTTACTTACCATCTCGTATTGGGGAGAACACATCACTGAGGCTATTTCGGCCAACTGAGTCAAATTTGTCAAGAATAGGAAGCCCATCAGTTCCCTTAATGCTGTCGGTTTCTTTTGAAGGGAACACGTCCAAACTGGTGCTATTAGGTATTCCTACAAAAAAGAAACAAATGTTCCCAAAATTTTTTTTTTTAAATTGGGTATGCTAAATGATTAATTATTCTAATGCATGACTAATTAGCAAACATAAACAGTATACAATTTAACACTGAAGTTGTTTTTTGATTACACGTTTAGTGTCAAACTGTTGCTTTATTTAAATAATCACTTTAGCCTATTCTGCTGTATATTAAACTCTAAACTATATATTTGCAGTGAGTTATTAGAAGATTGCTCATGCCCTGTATTTAATGAGCGATGGATATAACATATACATAATGGGTTTGACCCAAACCGTTTAATTTAAGAAATAATGCTACCACAAAACATTTATATTTGCGCATGTTCAAACATATAGCCTAAATATGCCAATTCTTTATTAAATTGATTAACCTTAAATGGATATGTCTTATCCATGTGTCAATTTTTGTTATCACATTCTACTATTCTACTACAGGATTACAAGTGAATTCTGGTAGCACCATTCTTAAGGTGGGAATTAAACTTAGATTCAGGACACTTAAAACTCACATACACTCAATTACTCGCTCACTCACTCACTCAGCCATTCATTCGTTCATACTGGGTCAATTTGAAATTACTCTTGCCTGCACATATTTATGATACCAAAGTAACCATAAGAAAACCCTCACAAAGATAAGCAAAACATGCAATATCCAAAAAGGCAGCCTCTTGCATTTTCTGACACTGAATTAAAAAAATGTTGTTAATGTTCCGTACCTCTATTGTTGAGGGGGCCGACTGGAGCTGTGGCCGTAAGGTGGTCGGTGCCTGTCGTGGCGGCAATCCCCAAACCTGTTGATGGACACCGGCGGTGAGGTATGCTGTCAAGCTGAAGACGGAGTCCTACTGGACCCTTTTGTCCTGTGGGACTCTGGAGGCAGCTAATAGGTACCAACAGGCCAAGCGGAATGCGGCATCGGTGGTTGCTGAGGCAAAAACTCGGGCATGGGAGGAGTTTAGGAAAGCCATGGAGAACGACTTTCGGAAGGCTTTGAGGAGGTTCTGGTCCACCATCCGGCGTCTCAGGAGGGGGAAGCAGTGCAGTGTCAACACTGTATATGGTGGGGATGGTGCGCTATTGACCCCGACTCGGGACGTTGTGGGTTGGTGGGGGGAGTACTTCGAAGACCTCCTCAATCCCACTTACATGCCTTCCAATGAAAAAGCACAGCCTGGGGACTCGGAGGTGGGCTCCCCCATCTCTGGGACTGAGGTCACCGAGTTGGTCAAAAAACTCCTTGGTGGCACAGCCCCAGGGGTGGATGAGATATGCCCGGAGTTCCTCAAGGCTCTGGATGTTGCAGGACTGTCTTGGTTGACACGTCTCTGCAACATCGCATGGACATCGGGGACAGTGCCACTGGATTGGCAGACCGGGGTGGCGGTCCCCCTCTTTAAGAAAGGGGACCAGAGGGTGTGTTCCAACTACAGAGGGATCACATTTCTCAGCCTCCCTGGAAAAGTCTATTCGGGGGTTCTGGAGAGGAGGGTCCGTCGGATAGTCGAACCTCGGATTCAGGAGGAACAGTGTGGTTTTCGTCCTGGTTACGGAACAGTGTACCAGCTCTATACCCTTAGCAGAGTCCTGGAGGGTGCATGGGAGTTTGCCCAACCAGTCTACATGCGTTTTGTGGACTTGGAAAAGGCATTCAACTGTGTTCCTCGGGGAATCCTGTGGGGGGTGCTCCGGGAGTATGGGGTACCAGACCCCCTGATAAGGGCTGTTCAGTCCCTGTACAGCCGGTGTCAGAGCTTGGTCCGCATTTCTGGCAGTAAGTCAAACCAATTTCCAGTGAGAGTTGAACTCTGCCAGGGTTGCACTTTTTTCACCGATTCTGTTCATAACTTTTATGGACAGAATTTCTAGGCGCAGCCAGGGTGTTGAGGGGGTCCAGTTTGGTGGACTCAGGATTGGGTCAGTGCTTTTTGCAGATGATGTTGTCCTGTTTGCTTCATCATGCCGTGATCTTCAGCTCTCTCTGAATCGGTTCGCAGTTGAGTGTGAAGCAGCTGGGATGGAAATCAGCACCTCCAAATCAGAGACCATGGTCCTCAGCCGGAAAAGGGTGGAGTGCCCTCTCAAGGTTGGAGGCGAGATCCTTCCCTAGGTGGAGGAGTTCAAGTATCTCGGGGTCTTGTTCACAAGTGAGGGAAGAATGGAGCGTGAGATTGACAGGCGGATTGGTGCGGCGTCCGCAGTGATGCGGGCTCTGCATCGATCTGTCGTGGTGAAAAAGGAGCTGAGCTGTAAGGCAAAGCTCTCAATTTACCAGTCGATCTATGTTTCCTACCCTCACCTATGGTCATTAGCTATGGGTATTGACTGAAAGTAAGAGATCACGAATACAAGCGGCTGAAATGAGTTTCCTCCGCAGGGTGTCTGGGCTTTCCTTTAAAGATAGGGTGAGAAGCTCAGTCATCTGGGAGGGGCTCAGAGTAGAGCCGCTGCTCCTCCGCATCGAGAGGAGTCAAATGAGGTGGCACGTCCAACCGGGAGGAGGCCCCGGGGAAGACCCAGGACACGCTGGAAGGACTATGTCTCCCGGCTGGCCTGGGAATGCCTTGGGATTCTCCCGGAAGACCTAGAGGAAGTGGCCGGGGAGAGGGAAGTCTGGGCCTCTCTGCTCAAGCTGCTTCCCCCGCGACCTGACCTCGGATAAGCGGAAGAAGATGGATGGATGGACGAATTTAAAATAAAAAAAAAAGCCCATGCTGTGAGAAAGTATTTGTGTGTATCATTCATAATTAGGTTCAGTTTATTGAACACAGCTGGACTCGACTACAGCCAAACTCGTTGAATCTAACCCTCCCCATATACCGACTCCTGCCATGACAGTGTGATAATCACCACAAGACTTCTAAAGGAATAGTATGCTTCAATCAAAGGAAATTCCAGAAGAGATGAGAAAAAAAGGTTACTGAAATTTACCAGTCCAGAAAGGTTGCAAAGCCATTTCTAAGGTTCTAGGACTCCACTGTACCTCATTGAGAGCCATTATTTCCAAATGGAGACTATACAGAATTGGTGAATCTTCCTAGGAATCTCCTGCCTGACAAAAATACCCTAAGTGCATGACTCTTTCCAAAAATCAGAACAACTGTAGGCCAAACTAGCCTTAACTAAAGGCAGTGTTCAAAACTACAATAAGAGAGAGCAAAAAGTCATTGGACAGTAAGTAACAAAGTTGAAACCTCTTTTATCCACAAGTAGTACGAGCACTTGTGCCAAATTTTCAAAAACACACCTGGATGATGCCTAAACTTTATACAACAATGTTTTATATGCAGACAAATCAAAAGAGAAACACTTTAAATGACACAAGTTTAATGTGACAAGCACAAAGCCAACACGTTTCGACAGTAAGAACATCATGTCTACAATTAAACATGGGGGTGATAGTTTGATAGTGTGGGGATGCATTGCTGGCTCAAGACTTGATTTTATTAAAGGAATCATGAATTCTGCATTTGACTAGAATATTCAGTCATTTCTCCGAGACCAGAAGGTAAGCTCTGATTGGGCTATGCAGCAGGACAATTACTTAAAACAGAAAAGCAAGTCTACAATTGAATGACTCAGAAGAAACACAAAGGTTTGTACTGATCTAGTCAAAGTCCTGACTTGAACAGAATAGGGATGGTGTAACAGGACCTGAAATGAGCAGTTCACTTTTTCTCTTGCATAACAGGGTGTTGAATAACTGTGCTGCTTGAATAAAAAAAGTTTTGATTTAAAAACTGGACTGTGCGTTCACTTAGTTCTATTACTATAGTAATGTATTTTGTCTAAAGATCTAAATCGATTTATTACAGGTATGTAAACAAGGCCTTAAAATATTAGGAAGTGGGCAAATAGTTTTTCAAAGCACTGGATCCAGCTATCAAACTCAGTATGCCACATGTGCTAACAACTGAAACCACACATAATCTTCTCTTTGCATATATCACATATAATTTTACTTGACATCAGAACTCTGAAAATATGTATTTTGTAATAAGGGGTGGACAAATTGTATATTCATATGGTAGTCTGCGGGTAGCTCAGCTTTATATACAGAGTGGTGTGTTACCTGAAAACAGCAATATTTACTTGAAATGTTTTGCTTAGCACTCTTTTACCACAATATAAACACAACTGCCATCTTGGAAGAGAATATTTTAGCAAATAGATCATTTTTACAGGATTATGTCATTTTGATGGATGGTCTTTTTCCTAGTATACACAAAAAATATTTTGTCAAAATTGAACTGAAATACTGTACCAATATTGTTTTCTTAATTTTAGTTTTCAGACCTAATTTAGATCCAACCAATTCATTTCCCTGTCAAAAACACTTTCAGAGTTATTCTAAGGTGCAATGTGTCCTATACTGTGCCATACACCTTTAGTTGACCACAGCCAGTGATCTGTGTATACACCTACATTAAAATTTGTCACTCTTTGAACATTAAAAGTGTTGTTAAAAGTGAGGCTTAAACCTGAAAATGCAGGTTCACACTATGCAGTTTTTGAGCTAACCTCGAATACACCTTTTGGAGCCCAGAGTACATATTGGTTTAAGACTCCTCTCATGCCCCATCTGTGACTGCATTAGGCAAGATCAGTTTGTAAAGGCCTATAGCCATTTGATTTCCAAAGGTTAATGTCCATTTCCTAAGGGTGAACAGTTGAAAATTTCTGGCATGAACATTGATGGAATATTCAAGATTCATGAGTAATCAACATAGTGATGAATATTTTAGCTAATTTCCTCAGTTGCAGTAAGCCCTGTAAGTTGAAAATAGTTACTGTTGAATCAGTGCATATTTTTGTTTTGATAGTTGTACTTTTATGTACTGTAATGACTCAGCACTGTATCAGCATTTGTTAAATATTGCAAGCCGAATAGTAAATAGTCTAATGTTACTGGGTTTTCTCACCTTTTCAATCATAAAATGATCTTTTCCAGAAAATAAAGAACAGCTTTTATATGAGGTTTCTGGATATTTTCTGCATACAGCACACTACACTCTCTGACTTGGTTGTAATGCTGCCCCCTCTATGCAGTCATCACTACTTTGTAGAATATCCTCTGTATTTAACCAGATAAAAAAATAGTTATTTCTTTTTATTCTTTCACTAGCAAAATACCCGCGCTTTTCAGTGGAGAAGTAGTGTGTTAAAGAAGTTATGAAAAAGAAAAGGAAACATTTTAAAAAAAAACATAACCTGATTGTCAATGTAATTGTTTTGTGACTGTTATGAGTGTTGCTGTCATCAAGGATTTGATTATCATTATTTCTTTTAATCAGGTTCGTATTTGGAGGATGTGTTGTGTTCAAGTTATATTCCGTGTTTGTCAACCATTGTAAAGATAACAGGTTTCATTCATCGAAGTGTTCACTACCCAAAATGTTACTCATGAATCTAAGATGTTTAACAGGCATTCTCGGTATTAAGTTGTCGATTTGCCTGCGAATATTTAGCGGCAGCGTGTCTATGAACTTAATTTAAACTTAAGCTTTACACCTTGCTTTCCTATTGATATGTCTACAAAGGCTTGTTCAGATTCAGAGGGTTGTTCCTTTCTTACTGCATCAATAAACAGCTCGTCTCCCTCTTTATCTGAGACATCACACACTGCATGGACGGGTTTACCTTTCCCAGTCCTGCAAAGTCAGTTCACGTGAGCTGCTCTGAGTACATGCATCAAAGCTTCTCAGCTGTGCTTGTGCTCTCTCGTGCGATCTCGCGATGTCCACGGCTTTATTTAATGTTAGCTCAGACCCGGCACTTAAAAGTTTCTCTCGCACTTTTGCTGAGTTTGTGCCAAACACTATTCTATCCCTGACCATCTCATCTTCGTTTGCATAAGTACAGTCCCTCACCAGCAATTTTAACTCCGTTACAAAGTGATGAAAAATCTCGTTTATACCGAGCGTCCTCTCAGTAAACTTGTATCTCACGAATATCGTATTCGTCTTAGGCATGACAAACGCCAGCGGCAGCGTGTCTATGAACCTAATTTAAAGTTAAGCTTTACACCCTGCTTTTCTATTCGTTTGCATAAGCGCAGTCCTTCACCAGCAATTTTAACTCCATTACAGCAATTTTAAATCTGCTACAAAGTGATCAAAAGTCACGTTTATACCCTGCATCTTCTCATTAAACTTGTATCTCACGAATATCGTATTGGTCATCTGAGACATCACACACTGCATGCACGGGTTTATCTTTCCCATTCCTGCAAAGTCGGTTCACGTGAGCCACTCGGAGTACATGCATCAAAGGTTTTCAGCTGTGCTTGTGCTATCTCGTGTGATCTTGCAATGTCCATGGCTTTATTTAATGTTAGCGAAGACCTGGCACTTAAAAGTTTCTCTCGCACTTTCGCTGAGTTCGTGCCAAACACTAGTCTATCCCTGACCATCTAATCTTCGTTTGCATAAGCACAGCCCTTCACCCGCGAATATTTAGTGGCAGCGTGTCTATTGGATAGCAGCTGACGGACGGCCTTATATGGGCAGGCACTCAATTACGTGGGAGGCGTGATGATGAGGGACGCAACTCCGCCTCACACGGCGACCGAGCTGCAGGCTATGGCCGGTATATATGGACATAAGTAGGTTCCAGTTATGACTGTTACGCGTAGAATTTCAAAGTGAAACCTGCCAAACTTTTGTAAGTAAGCTGTAAGGAATGAGTCTGCCAAATTTCAGCCTTCCATCTACACAGGAAGTTGGAGAATTAGTGATGAGTGAGGGCTTTGCCTTTTATTAGTATAGATAATGCAGCTTGATATTATGATTCCTTTCACTTGTAACTGGTGCTGAAGCAGTAGTGGAACAGCTGACCTTGTCGTTTTTTTTTTTTTTAAGTAAGTGTTAATTATTATATTCTTGTTTTCACTGTTCCAGTTGCTTTACAGATAATGATATTGTTTCTTTTACTTGTGTTATAGATTTGCTGCAAACTTTTGCCATATTGCTCACTACTAAGTGTGTGCATGAAGACCCATTAACCAAAAGCGGTGAAGGTGAGTGGGGTGACCTACGTAATGAAGAGATGCACTTCAAATATTTTTGCATGTCTTACTCGTGCTTTGATGATCTGCTGTGCCATATTCAGTCCATCATTCTTCATTGTGGGACTTCATAAACACGTTCACAAACGTTGGCGCTATACACATGCAGAGCAGGTTAGAGATTATGAAAGCAGTGGAATTTGAAAGGCTCAAAAAAAAAAAAAAAAAAAAAAAAAAAGTCGCGATACACATGTGGAAAAAGTTAAAGAAAATTAAAGTAGGAAAATTAGAAAGTATAAAAAAAGGAATTCAAAAGACTCAAAAAAAAAAAAAGTAGGTGCGAAACAAATGCAGAGCAAGATACATAATATGAAAGCAGAAAAAAAGACAGTGTAAAAACAAAGAAAGTAAACATTGCATTAGCACAAAGAAAGAGAAATTATTATTCAGAGAAATAATGAAAAGGCGAATCGAGATCGAATATATGGACATAGGAGACATGTCAGAGGTATGTAAATATTGTAAGGCTTTGAAGTTTAAGTCAGAGAATT
Organism: Polypterus bichir lapradei; assembly: GCA_026402145.1. Lineage (NCBI taxonomy): Eukaryota > Metazoa > Chordata > Cladistia > Polypteriformes > Polypteridae > Polypterus > Polypterus bichir. Next base: position 3,833,729 of record JANRMT010062793.1, read on the forward strand.
TCAAAAATGGAGTTTACTTCAAATGCATTTATTGGTTACTTTGCAAAAAAAATTATTTACTGCTGATGATGTAGATCGTTTTGTCTGTGCTAAAATTCCAAACAGAGAAACCTATCCTGAATTATGGTACAAAGTCATTAAACACAAGTCTCACTGACCTCATTAAAAAGATTCAGCATGTTGGGACTAGAAAGATTCCAAATATTGTTTTTACAGAAGTTCTGAAATAAAAGTGAAACTAATGAAATAGCAATAACTCAAAGGAAAAAAAAATCTTAAAAGTGTGTATCCGAAAATCCAAACACGGGGGTTGGCGAGCGAAACGAACAGGGGGCGAAGCCCCCTAGTCTTTCATACATTGAAACACTGTGAAGTTATCTAGCCAAAGAGCTGTGCAGCCACCTTTCAAGCTTCAAAGGAGGAAGGTTGTCACCACAGTGATGATACTGATTATACTGCATCGTCGTGGACTTTTCATTATGTTTATCTGTATAAATAATAATGACTAACTTTATCAAAGTACTACAGAATGTCCTGGTGGAACTGGGTGGTCTTTAGGCCTTAGATTCTCTAGAAGTTTATTTTCAACAACGATTTTGTTTAACACTATTTAAATTATTTTAGCCCTGCACTCAGTTCCATGAACTATGTTAAGTTTAGGTAAACTTGCATATTTAAACAGAGTGAATGCAAAGTGAATATAACAGTATTAAGAACACTGCTGGGAAGATGTACAGTGGAACCTCAGGTCACGAATGTCTCAGAACACGTACAAATCGGGTTACGACCAAAAAGTTTGCCAAACTTTTGCATCTGTTCACGACCACACACTCGGGTGACGAACAAGCCAGTTTCCCTTCCAGTTCGTACAAGCCGATGATTTCTGCACGTGTTCAGTCTCTCCCTGTGCATTTGCTGTGAACTCTTTGTGCTCTATTTCGTTTCCCTTCCGGTTCGTATGTGCCGGTGATTTATGCACGTGTTCAGTCTCTCCACAGTACATGGTTCTCAGTCAGACGTGGATCGCGCAGAGGGACTTTACCTTAAAACTGTAATCTCTTCTCCACCCAGTTCCTCCTCACTTCTTTCATACCAGAACTCGACTCATGCAAGATTAGTTTTCTTGATTGTTTATGGTTAGTTTTTGTATAAATTACGGATTTTTCAAATGTTCATTTTTTCCCTGCGCTTAAAACTCATTAAAAAAAAGTGTTTACAGTGAGCGGGTAGAAAGGCTGTAGCGTGAACTCTTGCAATGTTAGTTTTCTCTGTTCAAGGTTTTCTAAGTGTTAATTAATGTTTTTACATTTAGTTTACTATTACACTGTGCATTCTATGGTATAATTAACTATTTTTGTGCTTAAAATCTTTAAAAAATATATATATTTACATACAGCTTGTATGGTCTGTAACAGATTAATTGTATTTATATACAATCCTATGGGTAAAATTACTTTGGGTCACGACCAAATCGGGTTGCGACCAGAGTTTTGGAACTAATTATTTTATTATAATTCTATTATTTAGCAAAATGTAAGATGGAAAACATTGTGCATTAATTAGTGATTCACTACCCACAAAGTTAACTCATAAGAACACTGTGCTAAAACACGTAAAATAAAATAAACACTGCTCTTAACTAGGTAAATGTGACATAAGGAAAGCTCTTTGTGGTCACACATGGCTCTCTACTTAATCTTCTGAAAAAAACAGCTGTGTTAGTTTTCTAAGACAACTGGCCTCAGTTACAGTGCTAAGGGTTAATTGGATGTATCAGAATTACAATGTAAATAACAGAGTCTGTATACAAATCTTTTTTTTGTCTCTCCCCCCAACCCCAGTCCCAGGGGTTAACATTATTAGTTCACTGAAGCTTCTTACACTTAAACATGCTACAGTACATGCAACTGCACATGACTGAAACATTTTTGCCTTAGAGCAATTCTTGCTTTCCCTACTTATATAGCGTTTGTTGATGGTCATTGCAAAATATAATTTTGGAGGAAACAAACAGATAGGTAGTAGGGATAATGGGATGTTGGGTATAAATATAATTTAACCATGTAGCAGATGCCAGGAAAATGGTAGCTTCATTCAGATTTGAATGTAACACTTTGATGTATCATTTTTATTATTATACAGTTTTGGAGGGTTTACATCAGAAGGAATATACACTGAATCGCGATATCCTTTACTTACAGCATTGATTGCTATTCCATGTTCCATGGAATAGGGCTACATGGTATACCAGTACTGGGAAAGTTCCAAAAAACCCAAAATTTAAAATGGTACTGTACCAGCATATTAGAATTTTCAATACCGAAAGTAAACATCAGCATTCCTCTCAATCCCCTCAACCCCCAACACTACTTGCCGACACTCTCTAATGTAGATGTGGAAAGACATCCACTTTGTAGACTTTGCAACATGAAACCATAGGCTTCTATGCAACTATGTGATTAGGACTTCATGACTATCAAGACAGAAGCAGCATATACTGCGGCGTGATGGCATGGTATACCAGGAAGGTTGGGGTAAAATGGGGTGATTTTGGAGTTCTCTTTAATTTGTTTCAAAACTGTTTTGGTACCAGTACTGAGGTCCAAATGCTGGTATTGATACTGAAGTCAAAATTTTATTACCGATACTACACTACTATGGAACAAACTCAATGCTTTAAGCATTCTAGCCTACATATAAGAACAGATAAAAAGAAATCATATTGTGAACTAGTAAAATGTCCACCTCCTATATGTTCTGTCCATGGGGGATCCCTTTAGTGAGCTGTGCAAGCATTTAAACTGACCAAGGCATGATCAACAAACCAATTTCTATGTATTTTATACGGCATCATGAGGAGTTACAAGGAGGAAGCCACTTGCTAACCATATGTACCCATGTACTTGCTAACCATATATTCTTTGAGTTTCATTTGACTTTTCATTGTCTACTTCACATCACATTTTCCAAGCAGCTAACGTGTGGGTTAGAGGATATCAGGGGGGTGACAGGGGGAGCTAATGCTAAAACTGCTAGCAGCATTGAAAAATGACAGTTTTACTTTGTTTCTGCAATATTAGACATGAGACAATTTTGTTATTTACACTGGACACAATGATTTTAGTCTATGTTCTTTTTAATTTTCACAAAAGACAGACAATTGTTAAATAGAACAGTAAGGCTTGTTACAAAACATGGAGCACTCAACCACTAATGTCAGCTGGATCATTGTGTTGTACCTTTCTTCAAATGCTGAAATAAACTTTTTTACTTTTTAAGACAGTGGTTATAGTGACAGTATTTAAAACTTTAAAATCTACAAAAAAAAAAAGTTTGAACTCAAATATTTTTTTTCTGGCAGCAAATAATTTATATTGCCATTGAAACAAAGTACTATACACACCTCTGCCATCAGGTCTTCCATCCACTTTTTCCACAGTCACTGGTCCACTATTCTGCTCAAGAGTTGCGGCTGGCTTTTGCTGTACATCTCGTCCCACAGATGACATGAGGTTGTTTGCAACTGGATTACCAGTCTTCACTGCTGCCCTCCTGCTGGTGGCAGCTGACAAGGAGCTTGAGGACTTACTAACTGGTGCTTTACTGCTTGACTAAAAAGAATAAAGTGATCAAAATTGTGTAGTTCATTGTTCTAACTTTCATTCAAAATATTCAGGGCAAGTGCAGAACTGAAAGAGCTAATTCATAGCCTCCTTTGAGGTTAATGGAAGTGATTTATAAGAATCATTCACAAACCTGAATTAACACCTTTTAACATAAAAAAAAAAAAATCACACAAATAGAGATCAAATTTAGAGATGTATATTTTATTTAAAATTATTCTTTTCTTTATAATCTTTGCTTTTGTTTATTTTTTAATGACATCCTAACATTTGAAGAGATTTGCTTTACCCGTAATGTCAACATCAGAGATTAACAAGTATAGTTTTGACATTCGCCATTCTTCAAATGTTTAAAAATCTGTTAGTTTTCTTCTCTATATCTGACGTCATGCTTATAGAAAAACTAAATTTTTAACAGCTGAACATTTTCTTATATTACAATGGGAAAATAGTGAATTAAATTTAAAATTATACCAGAGTATCACATAGCATATTAAAATACTTTACTAGCAAATATATCTGACTAATAAGAAACAATAAAAAATTAAAGTCTTCTTTAGTTAAATACTCATTCCAAAATCAATATGTTTGCAGTCAAACCTGACAAAAATGACAGGTCTAAAATTTTATGGTCATGTGAATAATGACTAAATTAAATTGCAAACATAGTTTTTGCAAACAAAACAAACACATACATATATACACATACATACACGCACACACATGCATATTATATATATATATATATATATATATGTATATATATATACACATACACACACACACATACAGTATATATAGTTTGAGGTTGTGAGATATGGGTTAGATGGATACTTTATGAGAGCTCTACAATTGCAGAATAGACCTCATGCTGACCTTGATGTGGGATAGTGCATTCTGGAACTTAACACACTGTACTGAAGTCTTGTGAGCAGTTACCACCTTAACAGGAGATGTTAACATCCTTAAGTCATAAAGATACACCTTTCCTCGAGATGAACCCACTGCCAGTGCTGCACCATCAGGCATAAAGTCAATAGCTGTGAGGGGGGATTCAGCAACCAGACTGCGCAGAAGACTGAGAAAACAAGAGGAGAACAAGTATTTACAATATATTCTAGAAGTTATAAAGACAGGGAAATTTCTTCAATAAACACAAAACATTGTATCCATTTGATTTTCAATATTTAGTTAATATAAACTCATAGCAAACCACTTACATCTTACTGGAGGAGTCATAGCAAATTATTTTTTTATCTAAGCCAACAGTAACAAAGAGTAGCTCATTAGCAGGTGAGAAACAGAGTCCACAGGCTGGAGCCTTGTGGGCATTTTCAAAGCTATGGAGAGATTTCTGAGTATTAGCATCCCAAAGGACAACAGTACCACTGTCAGACACGCTGCCCATTAAAGACTTCTTAATGTAAGAGTACTTCAGGTCCTGGATTGGCTGAAAAGTAAAACACAAACAAAAAGATAAATAAATAATATATAAAGCATTTACAGTATATATAAGCTCTATAATGTATATTTTCATATAATATAAATAACATGGATTAAAGCTTTTTTCCCCAATTGCTGCCATACAGAGCTAGCATTTTCAATGGCTTTTATCTAGAACTACCCCAATGAAGAGAGGATCCAAAAAAAATGATAAAAAGGGCATATAAACATAGTAAAGCTCAACTTTTATATCTATTTTTCAACATTAATTCTCAACAAATTGCAGAGAACACTCATACACATGCACATACAAGTGGATTTTTTTTATTAATTTGTAATATCTGGAATTTATCCCATCTCTGTAAAATGAAGAAATGCACATCCTAATTATCATGCCATGAACTGCTAATAAACCAAATATTGATGTTGCTATGTGATAGAACACATTAGTGCTATGAAAAGGTATGTTTAAAAGTGAGAATGTGTTATATTTAACACAGATGTATTTCTATTTTGTAAATAATTATTTCTATAGCTTGTACTGACAAGTGAAAATGCTGTGTATGATCTCCCACATAAAAGGATTATCCTGAAAGTGTGAGTGGCTTTCTGAATGTAAGAAACTGCAAAAACAAACACCAGCAACTTTATTAAAAAAATTCTAGAAGTATTCAGTCAACTGTTATTTAAACATAAGAACCATCAAAATGCCAATCAGCCGCACCCTATAAAAGAAAAGCATAAGCACAATGCACCACTGTCTTGTTTGCAGACAAGCAATGACTGCTAGGTCTGCCAGTGTTAGGGCTCGTTTATACTTCATGCTCAGAATGTGTACGTGCACGCATCACAGCTGCCACATGTTATGCGTTCATTTGATGCATCCTCTGGGCATGTCCTCAGAAATTAATGCTATGCACGTATGAGTGAGTAACAGTATCAGCAAAAAGTCGGGGGATAATGTGTGATAAAAGTGGGAATGTGACGTCAGAGTCTCTTGTTTACTATCTACATGTGACAGAAAGCCGCTATGCAGATTTTACAGGACTGATGTGTGTGCTTCAATGTTTGATGAATGGTTTGATGTGGTGAAGCAAAATGCCAACATACAAATGCATTCCTGAAACTTTTATATTCACACGTGGCATATTCCCCATCGTAATGACAATACATTTTAAAGGTCTCACATACCACCTTCTGTGCCGTCTTTTTTTTTTTTTTTGCACCTTAAAAACAGCATCAGAATGTATGGCAGCATATTTGAGCCACAGAGAAAAAAATTAAGTACATGGTGAAAAGGTATATTTTGTGATTAAAGTTTATGTTTCAGCCGTAATCTCGAAATGTCCACTTTAACCTCGTAGTTTACTTTATCATGAAAGTAGACCATCATAAATGTAATCATAAAACTGACCCAGTTGTTAATTGCTATGTGCTTCTGGGGCTTCCTACTGACCTGACAGCTGCAATCACCACACAGAACACATTACATTTATGATATTCCAGTGCTCTGCACATTTAGAATCTTTATATTTCTACTTGATATCACTTTCACGATGAAAATGCATTTAAAAGTATTAAATTTTACAGATAAGTCGTTAACTTCATTTAAATAATGAATACTGGTAATAATTACACATGCTGTGACGGCACGGTCTGCCTTGCAGGGAGTCATGTCCCTTCTGTTCCCTGCCTGGAGTTTGCATGTGGGTTTCCACAGTGTGCTCTGGTTCCCTTCCAAAGATATAAAGGTTTGGGGATTTGGTGACACTAAAATGACGCTAGTGTATGTGTATGCTTATGTTCACCTTGTGATGAGCCGATGCCCCATCCAGGGATTGTTTCTGTGTTGAGCCCGATGCTTGCAGGAATGGGCACATCCCTGGATTGATGGATTTAATCAATAAACTTCCTTTTTTTATTTTTGAAATTTTATTAATTTTATTGCAATCATTCCATACAAATCAATCAATTTTTACAAAAAGTAGGATTAAGAACAAGTCGACCCCCACCCCTGAGAGAGAGAGAGCGCAAGGCCAACGGAGTAAAACTTAAGGCTTATAAACATACCTAAATTGATGAGTTTGATAAGCCAATAGAGATGAATGGAGAAGAAAAAGAAATGCAGAAATAATTGCTTCCTCTGTACTTTAAGAGGTTATTCTAAAATATTACTGATTAGATCCTGCCATGTTTTGAAAAAAACCTGTACAGATCCTCTGAGTATTTGATTTTTTCCAATTTCAAATAGTATAAAACATCGGTTTCCCACTGACTTAAAAAAGGTGAGTTAGGATTCTTACAGTTTAGCAAAATCAGTCTGCGTGCCAAAAGTGTAGTGAATGCAATCACAGTTTGTTTGTCTTTCTCCACTTTAAACCCATCTGGAAGAACCCCAAACACAGCTGTTAATGGGTTAGGAGGCATTGTGAGACCAAGGCTGTCTGAAAGGTAATTAAAAATTTAGGTCCAGAATGATGTTACTTTGGTGCAGGACGAAAACATGTGACCCAATGAGGCTGGGACTTGATTGCAGCGTTCGCAGGTTGGATCTTGCCCTGTAAACATTTTGGAGAGTTTTAGACGAGACAGATGTGCTCAATATATCATTTTGAGTTGAATAATTGTATGCTTTGCGCATATGGAGCTTGAGTGAATTCTCTGCATTGGTATTTTCCACTCCTTTTCTGATATATTGATTAAGAGATCTTTTTCCCAGTGTCATCTTGGATCTTTGAAAGGGAGGGACTGTAAAATAATTTTATATATTGCAGAGATGGTGTCCAAGTCCTTGAGATTGAGCAATATTTTTTCCAGCATGGACAAGGGTGCTAGGTAAGGAAAATCAGGCAGGTTCTGTTTAATAAAGTTCCTAATTTGAAGATAGTGAAAGAAAAGGTGTAGCTGGAATGTTAAATTTGGAATGTAATTGTTCATAGGATGCAAAGACGTTGTCTATATAAAGATCTCTAAGCAAGTTAATCCCAAATTTTTTCCAGATATTAAAAACTGTGCATGTTTGTGAAGGTTGAAAGAGGTGGTTCTCTTGCAGAGGTGCCACAGATAAAAGCTTCTCCATCTTAAAATGCTTTCTACATTGGTTCCATATTCAGAGTGAGTGAAGCACAATTGGGTTATTAGTATATTGCCGATAACTTGCATTTATTGGGGCACAGAGCAGGGAATATAAAAAAGTACTGTAGGATTTTACTTCTGTTGCGGACCAGGCCTGTGTATGTTCGTCTATTAGTGTCCAGGTTTTTATAGCTTGTATGTTTGCTGCCCAGTAATAAAACTGGAAGTTAGGTAGAGCCATGCCACCTTCTGCCTTTTGTCTTTGTAGGGTCGCTCTTTGGATACGTGGATGTTTTGAGTTCCAAATAAATTAGGTTATTGTTGAATCTAATTGCTTAGAAAATGATTTATTGATGTATATTGGAATGTTTTGAAATAAAAAAGGAGCTTAGGAAGAATATTCATCTTAACAGTGTTAATTCTTCCAGCTAGAGTAAGATGAAGGGTTGACCATCTATGCAAGTCTTACTTAATTTTTTCCATGCAGACGGAAACATTTTGTTGATAGAGAGCTTTATGTTTACCCGATGTATTTAAACTGTTCTGCAATGATAAAAGGTAGAGTGTCTAATCTAATATTATACAGTGCATCCGGAAAGTATTCACAGCGCATCACTTTTTCCACTTTTTTTTTATGTTACAGTCTTATTTCAAAATGGATTAAACTCATTTTTTTCCTCAGAATTCTACACACAACACCCCACAATGACTACGTGAAAAAAGTTTACCTGAGATTTTTGCAAATTTATTAAAAATAAAAAAATTGAGAAAGCACATGTACATAAGTATTCACAGCCTTTGCCATGAAGCTCAAAATTGAGCTCAGGTGCATCCTGTTTCCCCTGATCATCCTTGAGATGTTTCTGCAGTTTAATTGGAGTCCACCTGTGGTAAATTCAGTTGATTGGATATGATTTGGAAAGGCACACACCTGTCTATATATGGTCCCACAGTTCACAGTTCATGTCAGAGCACAAACCAAGCATGAAGTAAAAGGAATTATCTGTAGACCTCCGAGACAGGATTGTCTCGAGGCACAAATCTGGGGAAGGCTACAGAAATATTTCTGCTGCTTTGAAGGTTCCAATGAACACAGTGGCCTCCATCATCCGTAAGTGGAAGAAGTTCAAAACCACCAGGACTCTTCCTAGAGCTGGCCGGCCATCTAAACTGAGCGATCAGGGGAGAAGGGCCTTAGTCAGGGATGTGACCAAGAACCCGATGGTCACTCTGTCAGAGCTCCAGAGGTCCTCTGTGGAGAGAGGAGAACCTTCCAGAAGGACAACCATCTCTGCCGCAATCCACCAATCAGGCCTGTATGGTAGAGTGGCCAGACAGAAGCCACTCCTTAGTAAAAGGCATATGGCAGCCCATCTGGAGTTTGCCAAAAGGCACCTGAAGGACTCTCAGACCACGAGAAACAAAATTCTCTGCTCTGATGAGACAATGATTGAACTCTTTGTTGTGAATGCCAGGCGTCACGTTTGGAGGAAACCAGGCACCGCTCATCACCAGGCCAATACCATCCCTACAGTGAAGCATGGTGGTGGCAGCATCATGCTGTGGGGATGTTTTTCAACGAGAGGAACTGGGAGACTAGTCAGGATAAAGGGAAAGATGACTGCAGCAATGTACAGAGACATCCTGGATGAAAACCTGCTCCAGAGCACTTCTCAGACTGGGGCGACGGTTCATCTTTCAGCAGGACAACGACCCTAAGCACACAGCCAAGATATCAAAGGAGTGCCTTCTGGACAACTCTGTGAATGTCCTTGAGGGGCCCAGCCAGAGCCCAGACTTGAATCCGATTGAACATCTCTGGAGAGATCTTAAAATGGCTGTGCACCGACGCTTCCTTTCCAACCTGATAGAGCTTGAGAGGTGCTGCAAAGAGGAATGGGCGAAACTGGCCAAGGATAGGTGTGCCAAGCTTGTGGCATCATATTCAAAAAGACTTGAGGCTGTAACTGCTGCCAAAGCTGCATCAACAAAGTATTGAGCAAAGGCTGTGAATATTTATGTACATGTGATTTCTCAGTTTTTTTATTTTTAATAAATTTGCAAAAACCGCAAGTTACCTTTTTTCACATTGTCATTATGGGGTGTTGTGTGTAGAATTCTGAGGAAAAAAATGAATTTAATCCATTTTGGAATAAGGCTGTAAAAATGTGGAAAAAATGATGCGCTGTGAATACTTTCCGGATGCACTGTATGCTTGAGAATTCACTGAAAACAGTACACGTTTATTCAGATTAATTCTGAGACCGGAGATCTGTTGAAATTCTGTGAGTACTGTTAAGACTGCAGGCACAGAATTTTGTGGCTCTGATATATACAGTACCATGCATATAGAGAAATTTTTTGTTCCAGTCCTTCTCTGATAATCGCCTTTATCTGATTAGCATTTCGACAGTGTATTGCCAGTGGTTCAGTGGCGATTGCAAACAGCAGCGGTGATAAGGAGCATTCTTGTCTGGTACCTCGTTCTAGTTTAAAGTAGTCTGAACAAATGTTGTTGATACAAACTGAAGCTTCTGGATTGGTATACACTAGTCTGATCCATGCACAAATGTTTGGGCCAAACCCAAATTTCTCCAATGTAGTAAAAAGGTATTTCCATTCAATCATGTCAAATGCTTTTTCTGCATCCAATGATAATAATATTTCTGGGGTGTTTGACTTAGTTGGTGAGTATATTACATTAAACAGGCGTCGAAGATTTGAGGATAAGTGTTGAACCTTGATAAATCCAGTTTGATCTTGTGATATTACCGAGGGGAGCACTTTTTCCATCCTTCTAGCTATAATTTTTCAGAGTATCTTAACGACATTATTCAAAAGTGAAATTGGTCTGTATGATGCACATTGTAATAAGTCCTTATTTTGTTTAGGAAAAACGGTGATTAATGCTTGGTGAAAAGTTTAAGGAAGAGTTTGATTTTCTGGCTTCTGTAAATGTTGCCAATAGGAGGGGAGCTAGCTGAGCGGAGAATTTCTTATAAAATTCTACAGGGTAGCCATCAGGGCCGGCTGCTTTCCCGCCTTGAAGTGACTTTATAGCATCTAGTAATTTTGATAACGCCAGAGATTTATCCAGTTCCTCCGTACTAGAAGTATCTATTTGTGGTATCTGTAATGTATCCAGAAATGCATTAGATTGTGTGTTGTCTTCTTTAAACTCAGTAGAATATGAGGATTTATAGTAGTCTCTAAATGTGTGCATTATATTTTTGTGATCGATGATTTTGTCTCCGTTCGTGTTAGTGATTACTGGGATTGCGTTGCGGACTTCTTGCTTGTGAATTTGTTGAGCTAAAAGCTTATTAGCTTTCTCTCCGTGTTCATAGTAATGATGTCTGGATTTATAAATTAGTTGTTCAGTTTCTTTAGTTGTCAAGAGGTTTAGTTCTGAATGCAGAGCCTGCCTTTTCTTATGTAGAGCCTCGCTAGGGAGCCTGGCATGTTCTTCATCTATTCTAGATATTTTGCTTTTTAGCTCCGCTACTTTCTTGGTTTCTAATTTATTTCTGTGGGAAAGATATGAGATAATCTGTCCTCTTAAGAAGGCCTTAAAGGTTTCCCAAAGTATTCCTGCAGAAATCTCTGAGGATGTATTTGTCTCTAGAAAGAAACTGATTTGTTTGGATATAAATTCTGTACAATTCTCGTCTGCTAATAGAAGCGGGTTGAGACGCCATCTGCGAAATGAGTGTGTGGGGCATAGTGAATTTAGCTCCAAGATAAGAGGTGCATAGTCAAAAACCACAACAGCATCGTATTTGCAAGATTTAATCGTAGGCAAGAAATTCTTATCTATAAAGAAATAATCAATTCTTGAGTAGCAATGATATACTGGTGAGTAGAAAGAATATGTTCTTGAGTTTGGGTTTAAAAACCTCCAGGGGTCGGATAAATTGTGATCAGTTATAAACTTTGTAATTATCTTTGCAGTGTTAGATGTCGTCCACCGTGATAGAAGTCCTATCTAAGAGAGGATTTAAAACACAATTTAAGTCCCCAGCCATTATAATTTTATGAGTGTTGACCTGCGTCACTCACACTCGTATATTCGCTCCCCATTTTGATCTCAGCCGGAGATGATGTAGCGGACCGTGGTCCTGAGGAGTCTGGGCTTTCACCCATCTGATCCAGGTCAGTCTCTGAAAGGCTGTACCTTGAACTTGGGCTTGCTGATCTGAGCTTGGATGTAGTTTACTTTTCATTTCTTTTGTTTCTTTCTGAACCCCTTTCTAGTTGGCCATGTTAATATATGCTTGCATATACTGTAGTAGTGTCCTCAGGTTGGATAAATACAGGATATCTCAGGATAAGAAGATAATATGAAAAAGAACACCACTGCTAGCGGAGCTCCACTTCAGACGTCCATCTCTCGCAACGGACGAGACCTCACATCGTACACTTGCAAGTATGAACAGTACAATGCTTGTGTAGCAGTAGTGTCTGCTGGAGCATGCGTCGCCAGAACTGTAAACCTGGCCTTAAACCGCTCAACCCGTTTGGCACAGAACCAATACCCCTCACCCCTGTCACTCAACTTTTCCTTTGGAGATGCCTTGTGGTCTTACAAAAAATGCTTTTTCCTACACTCCACCCTGTCCCTGCTTCACCTTCCTCAGTTATCCTTGCAAGAACAAGACAAGTTACCATATGCATGACACCAGCTGATTGCTAGAAATGAAACCAGCAGAACCTTGTCATAAGCGCTTTATGCTTAGCAAACTTGCAGACGCACCTAAAGTTAAAAAGAATAAATAAATAAAAATAATTATTATTATTGTGTATAGCTCTATGATTTAAGTTCCTTTATGATGCTACTTTTATGACTTGTTCTGACAAGAACCAAGAGGAATACAGGTTAGTAAGTAATTCAGCAACTGGGCAAGAATAGCATAGCATAGCAAAGTAAAAGAAAATAGAAAGTGAGGCAAGTTGGACGAAGACTTGTTTTATTATTTTGGAGGTGTGTCATGGGCAATGACAGAAGAAAATGCCAGTCAGTTATAAAGTAAACTATTCAATCAGCTTGACATTTATGTTTGTGTAGTGACAATTACAAGTATCATGTGTAATGCTTAAAGAAAAAACCTGGAGTGTTCTTTACTCAACTTTCTCGTATAAAGATTATATAATAATTGTATGAATATGTCAACGCGTTAAACAGAACATGTAACTATTCAAATGTGATGTTTATTTAATAGTTCTTTTACCTGATTAGATACATTTCCAATTAGTGTTACTTTGCATTTGTACCATGTAATTTCTTTGCATTGTTGACAAGTTAAAATAACAGTTAAAAAATAAATAATACATGCAATGTACTTAATAAACTGTTACTAAATAAGATGAATAATTATATATTGCCAAAATTATATATTATTCTAGGCCTGTCTTTAACTCTTTCATTCTGTTTATATGAAAAAATCAGAGCATAAACGTGTATGCAAGTGATTAATTTTCTTCTGCCTTCATTTTCAAATAAAAAATAAAATTTAGGTAATAAAAAAAGTTCAGGTAATCCAAAAAATACGGAAAGCAAGAAGAAATGTCAGTTAATTCACAAACAGTATAAAAGTGATGAAAGATCAAAACTTATATGAAATATAATTTGTGAATTTAAATATAAGGACAAAGTAGTAAATGCACAGCACAAATAAGAAAGGTACGGTATATAAATTTCGAAATTTTAAATTTTAAAGAATATCTATACTTTAATTAAAAACGATCTCATACTGGAAAAATTATAAAACAATGTTTTCATTGATCGCAATATAACTTATGAAATTGGTTGAAACAACCACCGTAATTACCAATAAAACAAGTTTCTTTCATGAACAAAATAACATGTAACAATGAAAAACAAATTTACCAACTGTTAGTGTTCATATGTAGCCAATCATACATGATAAATATTGAACACAAATATTTACTAACACTAAGTTGTGTTATTTCACCAATGAATTAATAACCATTCGTGCAAATTCAGAACCAGCAAAATAAAGAAAATTTGGCATACATGATTAAATAACAAAAACAACTGTATTATAAGCACAAAACCAAAAAAATTTCAAAAAAAAATTTAAAAAAACCACAGCTCAAAACAATTATGGAACACAATTTGCCTTAAGAAAGACAGTAACAAGTACCTAAATGTCAAAATATGATAATTTGTTTAACAGATAAACCTGCTTCAACAGGTGCTATACAGAAGAAAGCATATTGAAATGTTGTGAGTCAATCAAAGTGGTGGGGTAAATTCTAGAAAATCCCTACTTCTGCGTAAAAGTGGGAGACACAAATTTGATGCCTATAAAAATGCCAGTCTTACGAGCCATTAAACTTTTATTATACCAGATGTGTCACAATGGTCCATAACAAACGTTGGAAGTATACTTCCGTATACTAACTATAGTTAGTATTGTTATTAGTTATTTTGTTAAGGGCATTGATGAGTGCCAATTTGCTACTCTTTTGTAAAGCACAACACATAAAGCTTAAAAAAATCTGGATTATTCTCCACCCAATTTTCATTATACCTGTTCAGGAAAAGTAGATACCACTTCTGGTTGTCCAGTTATAATGAAACTTCATATCTGTGTGTTTCTTACAACATTTCAATCACTAATCTTTGTTTATAATGCAAGTTTATTTGGCAAAGAACTACTTCCGGTAATCTGATCAAACTGAAATTTCAAATCTGATTGTTTTTTGTAGTCAGTAATATACCACTTCCAGTCACCTGATCAAGGTCAAATTTTAGATTTAATGATAAGTAATGATCATACAAAATTTCAATCACTTATTTCTATTTATATAATGGTAGTAATGCATACAGTTAGGTCCATAAATATTTGGACAGAGACAACTTTTTTCTCATTTTGGTTCTGTACATTACCACAATGAATTTTAAATGAAAAAACTCAGATGCAGTTGAAATGCAGACTTTCAGCTTTAATTCAGTGGGTTGAACAAAAAGATTGCATAAAAATGTGATGCAACTAAAGCATTTTTTTTAACACAATCCCTTTATTTCAGGGGCTCAAAATTAATTGGACAATTGACTCAAAAGCTATTTCATGGGCAGGTGTGGGCAAGTCCGTTGTTATGTCATTATCAATTAAGCAGATAAAAGGCCTGGAGTTGATTTGAGGTGTGGTACTTGCATGTGGATTATTTTGCTGTGAACAGACAACATGCAGTCAAAGGAGCTCTCCATTCAGGTGAAAGAAGCCATCCTTAAGCTGCGAAAACAGAAAAAACCCATCTGAGAAATTGCTACAATATTACGAGTGGCAAAATCTACAGTTTGGTACATCCTGAGGAAGAAAGCAAGCACTGGTGATCTCAGCAACTCAAAAAGACCTGGACGTCCACGGAAGACAACAGTGGTGGATGATAGTAGAATCATTTCCATGGTGAACAGAAACCCATTCACAACAGCCAACCAAGTGAACAGCACTCTCCAGGGGGTAGGCATATCGATATCCAAGTCTACCATAAAGAGAAGACTGCATGAAAGTAAATACAGAGGGTGCACTGCAAGGTGCAAGCCACTCATTAGCCTCAAGAATAGAAAGGCTAGATTGGACTTTGCTAAAGAACATCTAAAAAAGCCAGCACAGTTCTGGAAAAAAACATTCTTTGGAGAGATGAAACCAAGATTAACCTCTATCAGAATGATGGCAAGAAAAAAGCATGGAGAAGGCGTGGGAACAGCTCATTATCCAAAGCATACCACATCATCTGTAAAACACGGTGGAGGCAGTGTAATGATGGCTTGGGCGTGCATGGCTGCCAGTGGCACTGGTACACTAGTGTCTATTGACAATGTGACACAGGACAGAAGCAGCTGAATGAATTCTGAGGTGTTCAGAGACATACTGTCTGCTCAAATCCAGCTAAATGAAGTCAAATTGATTGGGCGGCATTTCATGATACAGATGAACAATGACCCAAAACATAAAGGCAAAGCAACCCAGGAGTTTATTAAAGCAAAGAAGTGGAAAATTCTTAAATGGCCAAGTCAGTCACCTGATCTTAACTCAATTGAGCATGCATTTCACTTGTTGAAGACTACACTTCGGACAGAAAGGCCCATAAACAAACAGCAACTGAAAGCCGCTGCAGTAAAGGCCTGGCAGGGCATTAAAAAGGAGGAAACCCAGCATCTGGTGATGTCCATGCGTCCAAGACTTCAGGCTGTCATTGCCAGCAAAGGGTTTTCAACCAAGTATTAGAAATGAATATTTTATTTCCATTTATTTAATTTGTCCAATTACTTTTGAGCCCCTGAAATAAAGGGATTGTGTTAAAAAATGCTTTAGTTGCCTCACATTTTTATGAAATCTTTTTGTTCAACCCACTGAATTAAAGCTGAAACTCTGCACTTCAACTGCATCTGCGTTATTTCATTTAAAATTCATTGTGGTAATGTACAGAACCAAAATTAGAAAAAAGTTGTCTCTGTCCAAATATTTATGGACCTAACTGTAAGTAATAGTGCTGATATTTATATCAATCTCTACATGTTTCTTACCCTACGATATAAAATGACGACATAAAATTTCAATTATTTTTCTCTTCTTATACTGCAATTTCACATGAAAAACTACTATACAAAATTTCAATTAATTGTTTATTTAAACAATGTAGCAGTTTATTTGAAAAATTTTGAAATGTGTTCGGGTAAAGTACCACTTTCGGCTGACATACAGTATGTTGCCCAAAAGATGATAGAAAACTAACATTTTGATATAATACTCATATCCCATTTATCTACCTCAAAGCGTTCTCAAGTTTCCATTCATACACACAGACAGACACACACACACACAGAAACATAATTGCAAAAATGGTCAAAACATGTTCAGGAGCACATAAAACGTGGAGATTCATCATATACGAGAAAGTAAAAATAAACACAAAAATTTCACTCCAGTCCTTGATGAACCATACACTGTAATGCTGAAACATGTTTTATCAGATGAACCAAAAAAGACCTACCTGGGAACTCCCAAACCCAAACGGAGTACTGGAGAGATTGGTAGTAATGCTGTGAAGAATTATCTCTCCACTTGCAGAACCAGAGGCAATGTAGGAATCATTACTATTAAATGATACGCAAGTAACAACATCCTTATGATCCTGAAAATTAAATCAGGTAAAAAAGGATTAGTAGACAATAACTGAGTTTAAATGAACTACAAAACAAAAAATGAACATACTTTTTGAAGATACGTTTAAAGTTTTCACAAATTGTTTTCCCACAAACACTGTCTACTTTACAATTAATAAAATATATTTTAAATGGGTGAAACACATTCATTTTCATGGTTTACTTTCTTTGCCATGCAATAAAAGGTTAGTATGTCTGTCAAACCTTAGAGATTTAAAAAGGCTCAATTTATATTATACAGTGGAACTGAACTTTGAGGTTATTTTCTTAAAAAGGCACAGAGATAAAGGATACAACAGTCAACCATTGTTGTAACACAGATTATAGAAAAGCAGCTTAATATACAATTGTGCATTTGTAGTGTACAAAAGCACTATTTTGAGAGTTCTGGGGTCAAATTTATAAAAATGAGCAAGCTCAAAATGTGCATATACTGTTTATGGAGGATGTCCAGGGACCTTTTATGACCACAGAGAGACAGGACCTCCGTTTTACAGTGCAATGTCCCCATCACTGTACTGGGGCATTGGGAAACACATTCCGACCAAAGGTACCAGCAACCCAAGCTTTTTCCTAGATGGTCTCCCATCCAAGTGCTTGCCTCGCCCAAAAATGCTTAGCTTCAAGTGGATGACCTGTTCTGAAGTGCATGTGGTATGGCTGTTGGTTGCTGTACAATACCCTCCAGATACCCAACAAATATTATTAGAGAAACAGACAGGTGGTTTGCTGTTTTTTCAAATAATTAATTTTTTACTTTAGCAAAGCAGATATTAATTTTATACTTAAACGAAAGTTTTATAAGAAACAAATGTGCACATATCCTGATGTCCAGGCTAAATTGCCCACCACAGCCTAGTCATTCTACTCCCCTAATCATCCATCTAACAGCTAATGTGTGGTGGTCAAACTGGCACAAAAATACCTGCTGTTAGATCATCCAGGTGGATGCTAAACATTAATGGTCGTTGAAGTGGCTTTCCACTCACCGAAGTGTTTTGAGTAGTGAGAACAGGACTATATAATGTAAAGAATTATTATATGCAACTTTCCATGAAAACGTTGGAAATTATAAAAAAAAAACTTGACAGAATATGCATATATTTATGGCAACTCTTCCCCATTTGTGGGAAATGAGGACACCCTTGGTAAACTATGGAAATACAGTCAAACAAGCTAAATGATGACTCACATGCATAAAATTAATTTGAGCCATTAGTATATTGTAATAATTATAATAAACCTAATAAGTAATAAATATAATGTATACCCTCTATTGTAGTTGCCTTTTAAGGGTGCCAATGTTCCATATTTGCACTGAGGTGCTTACTTGGGTTTTCCTCAGTTTATATTCTTATTTACTTCTCAAGATTAGAAACCAATGTAATCACTTGTTGCCAGCAACTGTACTTAGTTTAAAAAAAAAAAAACAAAAAAAAAAAACAGAAGTGATTCACTTTCTGCATACAGAAAGCTATACATATCATGCTTTATATCTTATTCATAGCCTAAATGGTTTGACACAACATGGTTTATCTGGCACTACTTAGAGAGTTGGCAAATGGTCTTACAGGAAGGGAATAAACTTTTAGGGAGCAAAAGGATTTTTTTGTCTATGATGATGACTGGCTAATTCAGGTTCCCAAAAGACATTCTCCTGGGACTATGTGATGAATTGGGCACAGCATTAGAAAGACAGACTGTCCAAAATCTGTTATACCTGTTTGCATCCAGATTTTAACAATAGTTGGCTTTTTGGGAATAGGCCCTTACCAAAAAGAACTAGCCAATAAATCAGGAATAGCTCAGGTAAACATCAGCTCCTTCATGCTGACTGTGTAGGAAGTCATAAACCAACTGATGAGGTGCTGCATTCAGCATTTTATGGCACGGATGTACAGGTCAACACAAAACAAGAGAATTCACCGCAGTGTCCTGGTTTACTAATGTAATCATCACAATTGACTGCACTCATACTGCAATAAGGGCACATAGCAAGAATGAAGCTGCTTTTCTTAACTGTAAACAGTTACATTCCATTAAGTACAAGTCATATGTGGTGCCAACATGAAACTGACCAACATCAGGGCTGCTCTGGAATACTTATGCACAATAAGGCATCTCAAATAACAGATGCCATTCTCAAACCGAAATTATAGCACATAGAAGCACTTTTTACTCTGCATTCACACTGTGCCAGTGCTTAATGATCTATTTTTTCACCTGAGATGATAATCATGGAAGCAGAAAAATTTTGCCATTCCATATATTTGCACTTGTTGGAAACTCCTACGCTTAGGCCTCCAAATAAAAGTTATTTGAAGTGCCCCTATTTTATATACACCAACTTGTATCTTGCAGACTTCAAAGTTTTTGCTTTTAGGCGTTCTTCACTTGTCTCCATTATCTCATCGTACAGGTCTATATGTTTGTTATATACGTATGAGGTTCATTAGCGAGGTCCATATGTGGTCATTTCAGTGTGGCAACCAGGTCGGGTTTGAGGCATGTTCACATACACATATTTACAAGATGATCGTGATTTATAAGTTGTGTACAAATATGCATATGCCAGGTTACATAAATCAGATTTTTTTTGGACATATGCATTTTCCTATTTTTTGTCATTCACACACTTTTATACCCAAATTCACACTAACTTCTGTAAATGAAACCCCCGAAGTCAATTTACTGCTTTTGAATACTGATTGAGCCAACTGTTACAGAACCTACTGGTCTACGCTGGCTCTGCCAAACCTAGTGGTGGGTAATGTTTGAGCATATAGTATGTGGATGTCCTGCCAAACAGTACAAGCCTAAATGAGGCAGTGTCCTTCAATTTTTAACCAACACCCTAGATGGTATTTCTGCCTTATTCTTTATTACCATACCAAATAATAAAGCCTTGAGTCATGTAAGCTTCAAATGTTACAGTGATAAAACTTGGGAGTTTTCCCAATTGCAATGCCTACATTTGCTTTGGGAAAAATTATATTATTAAAAAGAAGATGGGGGTAGTTCAGACTGCAACACACCTAGGAATCTAATGTACCCAGAAGACAAAATAAGCATAACCTTTACCTTAAGGGATCGGTACAGTTTCTTTGACTTCAGATCCCAGACATTGACAGAGCTATCCAGACCACCACTAACAATGAACTGGGATGTAGAGTTCAAGTTTATACAGGTTTGCTTTTTCTAAATAGAATACAAAAGGAAACAACAGAAAAAAACATAAAAAACCAATACATAGTGGCTTTATAAATGTTAAGACAAATTAAAAAAAAACCAATTGCTTTAAACACCATCAGTTTATATGTTGGCCTTATACACTCCCATTCATAAGAGTAAAGGCTAAATCTATAAACATTAAAGCGATTTTTACATTTACTATTTTGGAGTGAAAGGGCTCACTAGATTCATGTGCACAATGTGATACTATAGAAAATGTCTCACTACTATGAACCATGCAGCACTCAAATACTTTCAGTCATCTAAAATAAGGGTAAGGAGAACAAGAACATGTCCTATAAAAATACTTTTTTTAATCCCAATAGTTTTGTGTAGATCAAAAATAGCAACTCTGACTTAACAGTTGCAATATGTATGCAGGGTACTATATAATGAACATGAAAAGTAAGCTTTGAGAAATTCTGTACTTACCCCTTCTGCAAGTTCCAGAATGGGAACTGGGGAAGATTTGCAGCTTGACACTACAATTTTATCTCCAGTTCCAGAGGCACTGACCAGAAAATGATGTACCATTTAGAGTTAAGGTCAATATACTTATTATTTAAGTTGATACATAAAACTGGCAAAAAAAAAAAAAAAAAAAAATCACACTCTTTATTTACATGTGAAAAATATTTAGAGAATTAACATAATCTGACAGGGGTCATCTTTTTTTTTTTGCCCAAGAAGATAATCCTTATATTTTTCCCACCATACATGAAATACAATTACACTTGCACATCTATGAGATGGCAACAAAGTCTTATTGTAAGAATTTAGCCAAGGAATTAATATCTCTATATCAAATTACCTGACAAGGAATTCAAGAAAGAGATTTGTTGTCCTGGGGGAAAAAGGTGCTAGGAAGCAGGGCAGCAGAAATATGCAAAAATGTTCAGCAAATAAGCATGCAAATGCTATAAAGTGCAATGCTCACCAGCTAACCTACCTAGTAACCCTTAATTAACCCTTTCACAGGAAACTCATGCTCAGATATACCTACTCTGTACTTTTTCTCATATATTTAATTCTAGCAGCTACAGGATAAACATTGTGATAGATCTTTAGGATAAACACATGTTCAATCCAAATAACTCATCTTCCAAAAATCCATACTACTTGCCTCAAAATGTATTCTATTCAGCCTGTAGCTAATGTATTCCTGCATGTCCCTTTTCTATAAAATAGTTTAAAGAAGCCTGCTATACTTCCCCAAAAAGTAGCTTGGTTGTCAGTTGGGTGTCTTTGAATTTCATATCTAGGTTTTCGTAAATGAGTGGAACGACTATGGATCCACACCATATTACCTCTTAACAATGTAATCTAATGGAGAGTAAAATATTAAAAGAACACGCATTGCCTCTTTACCATCACTATACATAGCTCCAGTCACTACCCAGGATCATTAATGCACTTATTATCATATGGTATCTAATATACCTTATTAGGCATAACAGACATACTTTTTCCAGACAGATAGGATTTACAACTTTAACTTCAATCAAAAACAAAACTGAAATAAAGTGCGATACATTCTACAACTGAAAAACAATACTTAATATATTATAAAACATAAGTATCTTAATGTTATCATATTTTGATACTGTATCAGAAAGGTATTATATAATAAGGTCCCAGGAATTCCTTTTCCTTACTGTTAATGCATTATACCTGCTTTTTTCATTCTTTTCTCTCTCTCGTAGTGGTAATTAGTTTGGTTATAAAGTTAAAGCACAAGAAGTGACAAAAAGCATAAAAGAGTTTAAAAAGGTTTGTTACTGTTACATAAATGTAAGTCCACCACATGAAATGTATTTTCTTTTTTAACATATCAAGATTTGACTTTAAAATCTGACTTTGCAATAATTTATTCAACAAAAAAATGAACAGACATTATTCCATTTCCGTCTATAATGAAGTTCAGGAAAGGAAGTTCACCCTTGGCTATAATCGCTGATATAGGTGTCTCCTATAACTGTCTACCATTCTCTGACATTGACTGTGAGAAAGTTTTCTCATTCTTCCATGTAAAATTCTTTCAGCTGTGCAATACTTGAGGATTGTCTTGTATGTAAAGTGCATTTTAAATTCCCCCAAAGCATCTTGATGGGTTTCAAATCTAGGTATTGATTTGGACTTCCAGAATCCTCCATTTCTTTCTTTTCATTAATCCCTTGGTTGATTTACTGTTTGTGGTCACTTTCATGTTGTAAGGTACACTTTCCATTTAACGTCAATCTTCTGACAGATGGCTTGCATTATACTTAACATCCATCTGGTACAATGAAGAATTCATTCTGTGAAAGTAAGCTGCCTAGGCCCTGATGGAGCAAAGCAGTTCTAAACCAAGAAATTTCCACTGGTTCTTCTGATCACATGATATGTTTGGTTTTTGCCAAATATGTCTTCTGATACTGTACACAAAAATGCTATCTCTGACATATCTGTACAGAGCACATTGTTCTAGAAGTCCTGGTTGTTCTCTTGGTGTTCAAGAGCAAACTTTAGTCTTGCCCTGATGTTCTTTTTATAGTGAAAAATGTGTCCTCCTGGCACACCTGCCATGTGTATCAAATTTGTACAACCTTTCGAGTGTGGTAGACTCATAGACTCTAATATCAACAATGGCAAGAGCTACATGTATAGTTCCTGATGAAATTCTGGGGTTTTAAGAGACTTTTTTCAGAGTGGGGTGGGGTGTGGTGGCCTGGCCAAGTTGGCAGTTGCTTCAAATCTTCTCCACTTGTAGATAATCTTTTGGAGAGTGGAATGGTTAATTTTCAGGTGTTTGGAGATCTTTTTAGATCCTTTCCAGACTCATAACTTCTTTCTGAAGGACTCAGAGGGCTCTTTCAATCTAGACATGGTAATACACAAAGAACAAAACAAACCAAATGCCTGATGTTTAAATAAGAAATGTTCTTTCAAGGTTCTTTCCAATGATGATCTAATCATTTTGCATTTAAATTATACAATGGAATTACAAACTTATAATTACACAATGGACTACAAAATGTAAATGTGGTATGATGTTTGCTATTTCATATCACCTTTACCTATAGATATTGTTTAAATAAAGGTCAAAACTTTTCATGGTGCACTTCAGTAGAATGTGCATGGAAGTATAACATTTATATTCATGTTTTGTTGTCAACATTTTTACTTACTTTTATGAGCATATACAAGGCATTCAATATAAACATATTTATTTTGTGTTAGTGAAGATTTATGGCAGGATGTCCAACAGTGGTTAGATGGTGAAGGAATTAAACAAGATTTTTTACTTTTTCACTGTCAAAATTCCACCTCTATACCCCTCATTTAAAGTATCAAACTTTGTGCTTTATCTACATGGTTGAAAGCAGCAAGTAAAACATTGTTTCCTCTAAGGATGAAGTCAAATGATATGCAATGTCAGTACTGAAGAATATGTTTAAGAATTTTTAAGAATATGTGCATGTAATACAGGAAAAATAGCAAGACTGTTTTTTCTTGGCATGATTATAATGTAAATAAAAATTTAATGAGTAGTAAATATGCCAGAAAATACACGCATTCAGTCATGTAATTATGAATTAAACGAAAATGGATATTATTGCTGCTCCAACAAACTTTAGAAACAGTCTGACTTGGGGTGTGTGGGCTGAATTGATCCACCACAGTCATTGATGAGGAGTTCCAGATCTTTATGTCATCTCCCGCTGATACCAGGCGGATGCTGTCCTCCATAGTGACTCCTGTAGAGAAAATAAAATTGGTTGAAATAATAATAATAAAAAAAAAAGAAAAGATTAAGTATAAAAGTACCATTAAAACGTAAGCAATGGTTCTTAGAAGGCAGAACAACTCCCAGAAAGAAATGTAAAAAAATACAATTTTACACTTAAAAACATTTTATACCATCTACAAAGATCAGTTCTTTGCTTTAAAAATCTGAAAAACAACATAATTGCATTCTTTCTCTGAGTTATGAACAACTGCTTTACAAAAGTTGTAATGTAAGAGGAAAGTCTTTTAATATACCTTTTTTGAAGTTAAGAAACACAATAAAGCTGAAGGAAGTCTGAGCCTGGAACTATTTTCAAATGTTTGCTAATATTGCTTCCACCAGATCATCTTTACAGTCAGTCTGGTGTACTTAATATTAGAATTTTTTTTTTTAACATTTCATTAATTTTATTAGAATCAAACAAAAATCCATACAAGCAAGTCAAGCTTAACAAAACTAGGTTTGAAACTAATCAATCCACACCCATGAGAAAGAGAGCCAGGCCAGCAGAGAAAAACTTTAACAACAGTAAAAATATGTAAATAAATAAATGAATAAAAATAAATACAATAAAAAGAGGGGGGGCTGTCTGAGTCCTCAAGACTGATCAATATTTTTTCCGGAATATAGGTAAGTGGGAGGTGAGGGAAAATGGGCAGCTTCTGTTAGGACTGCAGGCACAGTATTTTGTGGATCAGATATATACAGTACCATATCATCAGCATATAGAGAATTTTTCTGTTCAGGTCCTTCTCTGATAATCCCTTTTATCTCATAAGCATTTTGACAGTGAACTGCCAGTGGCTCAATGGCAACTGCAAAAGGCAGTGGTGACAAGGGACATCCTTGTCTAATACCATGTTATAGTTAGTCTAAATTAACGTTGTTAATACAAACTGAAGCTTCTGGACTGGTATACAGTAGTTTGATCCATGCACAAATGTTCTGGCCAAACCTAAATTTCTCCAATATTTTTTCTGCATCCAACGATAATAATAATTGTTAGACTTTGTGAGTTAATATATCACATTAAAGAGGCATCAAAGATTGGATGCTGTCTGCCTTTAATAAATCCAGTTTGGTCTTGTGATATTACCGAAGGAAGCACTTTCTCAATTCTTCTAGCTAGGACTTTGGAGAGTATCTTAATATCATTATTCAAAAGTGAGAATGGTCTGTATGATGCACATTGTAACAAGTCCTTATTTTGCTTAGGAAAGATGGAAATTAAGGCTTGACGAAAAGTTTAAGTTAGAATTTTATTGTCTCTAGCTTCTGTAAATGTTGCTAATAAAAAGGGAGCTAGCTTAATTGAGAATATGGCAGGGTAACCATCAGGGCTTGCTGCTTTCCCACTCTGAAGTGAGTTTCTAGAAAATTAGTAATAATTTAATTAGTACAGTAGTGACAGATTTACTAATTAAATATTAGCAATAATTTAATTAGTAGATCTGTCAATACTGTATTAAATATGAACTTGACACTCTATATCTAATGTTAGGTTTTTTAAATTTTCCCTGTATTTCACCTTTGCATACAAACTATCATAATTACTACTCTTCACAGCAGCCAATGCACAAGGTGGCAAGCACGCTACCTAATGGTAACTAAAGTGTTTGGTTAGTAATCCAGGCAGGATATTTCTGTCAGTGGTTCTCCAAATGCGGTCTTCTGATCAAATGTATTCCAAAAGTGTTGGTTAAGTGGATTTAAAACTTTTAAACCTCAAAGATATATAAGTTCAATATATACCTGTACAGTGGCATGCAAAAGTTTGGGCACCCTTGCTTAAAATGCCGGTTACTTTTAATAATGAAGTGAGCAGAAGATGAAACAAGATGTTAACAGGAACAGTAACCTAACCACAGGGGATGCACAAACCAGTGTGTTTCTTTGTGCTGGTCCCAAGCCCAGAGTAAATGGGGAGAGTTACGTCAAGAAGGGCATCCGATGTAAAATTTTGCCAGATCAATATGCAGACAACAATACAGATTTCCACATTGGATCGGCCAAGGACAGGGTTAACAACAGCCGCCACCAGTATTGTTAGCCAACAGGGTGCTGGCAGAAATTGGCCTAAACGAGAGGGATGTCAGAGGAGTGGAGTCGGCAAAGGTGCATGAGTTTAAATACCTGGATTCAATAGTACAGAGTAATGAGGAGTGTGGAAGAGAGGTGAAAAAGAGAGTGCAGGCAGGGTGGAGTGTGTGGAGAAGAGTGGCATGAATGATTTGTGACAGACAGGTATCAGCAAGAGTGAAAGGGTAGGTCTACAGGATGGTAGTGAAACCAGCTATGTTATATGAGTCGGAGATGGTGGCACAGACCAAAAAACAGGAGACAGTGCTGGAGGCGGAAGATGTTAAATTTTGCATTGGGTGTGACGAG
The DNA here is from genome assembly GCA_026402145.1 of Polypterus bichir lapradei. Classification (NCBI taxonomy): domain Eukaryota; kingdom Metazoa; phylum Chordata; class Cladistia; order Polypteriformes; family Polypteridae; genus Polypterus; species Polypterus bichir. The sequence continues at coordinate 3,860,451 of JANRMT010062793.1, forward strand.
GATGGATAGGATTAGAAATGAGTACATTAGAGGGTCAGCTTTGGTTAGAGGTCTTAGAGACAAAGTCAGAGAGGCGAGATTGTGTTGGCTTGGACATGAGCAGAGGAACTGGACATATTAGGAAAAGGATTCTAAGGATGGAGCTGCCAGATAAGAGGAAAAGAGAAAGGCCTAAAAGGAGGTTTATGGATGTGGTAAAAGACGACGTGCAGGTTGTGGGTGTAACAGAGTAAGCTACAGAGGACAGGAGGATATGGAAAAAGAGGATCCACTGTGGCAACCCCTAATAGGAGCAGCCGAAAGAAGAAGAAGAAGTTAACAGGAATGGTGGAGGTCAAGTTGAGGCGTGGAAAACCAAGAAAACTTTCTGGAAAAACTTCTTGTTGGATTGCTAGAAAGACAAATAAAACCCCTCTCTTGACTGCAAAAGACCTTCAGAAGATTTAACAGACTCTAGAGTGGTGGTGCATTGTTCTACTGTTCAGCAACAACAGAACAGATATGACCTTAATGGTGGTGCCAGCAGAAGAAAATCTTTCCTGCATTCTAGCCACAAAATTCAGCACTTAAAAGTTGCAAATGAACATCTAAATGAGACTAATGCATGTTGGAACCAAGTCCTGTGGAGTGATGAAGTTAAAATAGAACTTTTTGGCCACAACGTGCAAAGGCATGTCTGGAGAAAAACGATGCTGAATTCCAGGAAAAGAACACCTCTTCAATAGTGATAAGCAACTCCATGGTGTTCGCTTCGCCTCAAGTTTGGAGAAATCACTGAAGTGTTTACATGTTCATATGAATATCACTTAACTCGTTGAAATGCATTGAAGACAATAACTGAACTAGATTTGATAAGATTATAATGGTACGATCATCTTTAAAGTGTCCCTGATGGCTAGTAAAACGTCTGCCAACTATACTGGACCGACTATTGTGGCAAAAAGGTGACCTAAGCTGTGCAGCAGCAGTGCCAACCACTGCACAACCGTGCCTCTGCGAGATCAAAAAACAAAGAATGCAGTCAGAGACGCGCAATCACATATTTCATCAAAAACAAAGTGAAAATGCTGAAATCATAGTCAAAAGTCAGAAAAAATATTCAGGTCTGTTAAAGGCAGAAAATTCAAAGTGGCATGTCATGATTGAAGCCAGGGGCTTGTTCTGTTTTTTGAAGTCGCGCTGTGTCATGCCAACAGTAAAGCATCCTGAGACCATTCATGTGTGGGGTTGCTTGTCAGCCATGGGAGTGGGCTCACCCACAATTTTGCATAAGAACACATCCATGAATAAAGAACGGTACCAAAACATCCTCCAAGAGCAACTTCTCCCAACCATCTAAGAACAGCTTGGCGATGAGCAATGCCTTTTCCAGCACAATGGTGCACCATGCCATAAGGCAAAAGTGATAACTAAGTGGCTCGGAGAACAAAACATCGAAATTTTGTGTCCATGGCCAGGAAACTCCCCAGACTTTTATCCCATTGAGAACTTGTGGTCAATCCTCAGGAGGCAGGTGGACAAACTCCAAGCATTGATTAATCAACAATGGGCTGCCATCAGTCAGGATTTGGCCCAAAAGTTGACTGACAGCATGTCAGGGCGAATTGCAGAGGTCTTGAAAAAGAAAGGCCAACTCTGCAAATATTAACTCTTCGCATAAACCTAATGTAATTGTCAATAAAAGCCTCTGAAACGTATGCACTGCTATTAATTATACTTCAGTGTACCACAGAAACATCTGACAAAAAGATCTAAAAACACTGAAGCAACAAACTTTGTGAAAACCAATATTTGTGTCATCCTCAAAACGTTTGTACACAACTGTAGGCACATCGAGTGTTATGTTATGCTATTTCAAGGTTGATGATCACAAATATGGTAATTGTTTGATATTTGATTCTTTACCAATTGTCCAAACTATGAACCACTCCCAGAACGATAAAAATAACAAATTTTAAACATAAGCAGGTGAAGCATCATTTTAGACAATTTCAAGGTCAGTGATATGAATATGATGTTGTTAGCCGTCTAAGAACCTTTATCAGTGGTAGAAAAATAACAAATTTCTATTATATTCAAGAATATTTAAACTGAAAACATTTTAAGTGAAGCAGACATTTTAATATTTCAAATATTTGATTCAGCTATTCTTCTTTATTATGTACTTCCGCCTCATGACGTAAATCATTATATTTCTCATGAACACACCAAATTAGGGCAGCTTACCCTATATCAGACTTTTTTTAATTATAATAATCAGGTTGCTGCTGCCAAACAATTGTGCCAGCCAAAGATCACAGCAAGTGCCTAACATTAATACCATGAAGCTAACCATCCACCTTACTTACAGGTGTTAACTCTACTTCTGTTTACTTTATTGTTGAGTGTTCAAGTGGAAAAGATGCACCATTAGTGAAAACCCTATCCATGAAGAAGAGGAAAACAATACTCATGCATCATTCACCATTTTCTAGGCACAACTGCCTCAGCTCAATCCCAGGACCACTCTGCCTTACCATAATAATTATTTAAGTGAGCAACACACTATGTTTGTATTAGTACAAGCGCATGTGACAGTGGGAGCCAGTCCAACATGGCCATTTTCTTAAGAAATAAACAATTGTTGCTGCTATTGAAACATTCTTCTTTTGTCTTAATTTTAAATGCCTTGCTTTTTAATATTCATAACGCAAAATTTTTTTCTTTAATCAGTACCCAAACAAGAAGGATATTCATTAGCATCATACATAAATGTTTGAGGATCAACTATCTGACTCATTATTGGTAAGCAATACCACACTGGGACAAGAGGGGGTGCTGTAGCTAACTGATCGACCAATGAGAGCAAATGACTGTGCTCCTTCCAGTCAGAGGATTACAGTATATATTTGGGGCACTCCTAAATGGTGGCATCTCCTTGTGGACTAACACTTGACAGAGATGGAGCTCTACTCTAGACCCGAGATGTTTAAGGAGGTATAGCAGCCCTTTGTTTTGAGTTGCAAGTGCAATCATTCACATTTTTTTGTTGCACTCTCCTCTGTTAAATTAAACACGCTAACATTTATTTTGGATCCTCTGTCACACCTCTCACAACTACATCTGGTTACTAATTAAGAACATTGATGGAACAAACATTTTAATTATTGGCAACTGAAATACATATGTAATTTAACTAATCTTTGAAATATCAGAGGCAGGTTTTTTAGAAAAAAATCATCTGTATAACAGACCAATCTTTTTCTTCTTATATCTTTAACTCCTAAAGTTGTACTAAAACACAGTTCACAGTCCCAACTGGTACAAAGTATTAACAGAAGCTTTTGTGCAAAAAGTAGTAAAGGAAGTAAATCAGACAATACTGCTTACCCAGGGTTGGAGAGCAGTCCAGTGTCTGATTTCATGTTCACTTGGTTACGTCTGCACTTAAAAGTTCAGGTTTGTTGTAATGTGTACATAACAGATGAAACTCATGCTGACATGTGTCCTCAGAAAAGTAACAATGCGGTAGCAACAAAAGACATATACAGAAAATTTTTCTATTGTTTTTGTACTATATATTTTCTTTTTTTTTTGGTCTTGCTGTGTGTGTGTATAAAGCATGATATATTTATGACTTCTACACTGTTGCTTGTAAGATACAGGTGACAACTGCTTTAGCATAGGTGACACAGTCCTTCACAAAAATGTCAATCGTATACACAAATGACTTCAAAGATACAGTGTTCTGTCATTTTATCCAAATTTACCAGCTAATCGTACTGATGTTTTTTTTAAATTAGTAAAATTAATTGGACATACTACATCAGTAGTGTTGGTCGCATACTGACCAGAGGTTGTTTTGCTAAGTAGGCTCTTTCATTTTATTTAAACACATAAAGTCTTTATATAGTTAACAAATGCAATAACTTAAAACACTAAAGGCTGCATTATGATTGTCTTTTAAGTATTTCCTCCTTATCATCATTATTTATTGGAAATGACGGTAAATACTAACCATTATGTGATATCATATAACATATAATAGGCTTGAGTAGAAGTAACAAGTTTACTGATGTTGACATTACTAGCAAACTAATTTTTTTTTTTTTTTTTTTTTTAAGAACTGTCAGCTCCATTTCTATAATATAAATAAATTACATTTTATGGTATGGATTACTTTTTGATTTTTATGAGAAAAACCTCTAAATGGTAGACATTAACTTTTTTTACATTAGTTTTTTTTTGATACACCCCATATCTGAAGTGCAGATAGCAGAGAATTAAAGGTAAATAAGACTTGTGAAGGATTTGAAGCATTAAATGGTGAGTGTGATGGCAGCAAGTAGGGCTGGATGGTATGACCAAAATTCTATATCATGTTATTTTTCAAAATTATAAAGATTTCACGGTATTCAGCTGTATTTTTCCCCATGCGTGAGTGGATGTTAACCACATTTTCCACTGCAATTACTGCAGAAGACTGGCTAAGAATTACCTATTCCACTGTCATTAAAATTGTACATTGTACAAAACAACATTTTAATGTGCACACAAGTATTAATACAGGTTTGCATGGCGCCATAAAGTGACAGTTTTCAAGGGGGTGGCACTAATGAAGAGAAGGAATCACATTGCATGACAGATGCATTTAAAATATAGAGTCTTTTTATTGAACAAATTTTGCAAACAACCTAAACTAAAATTTTGACAACCTACACTGCATCCGGAAAGTATTCACAGCGCATCACTTTTTCCACATTTTGTTATGTTACAGCCTTATTTCAAAATGGATTAAATTAATTTTTTTCTCAGAATTCTATGCACAACACCCCATAATGACAACGTGAGAAAAGTTTACTTGAGGTTTTTGCAAATTTATTAAAAATAAAAAAAACTGAGAAATCACATGTACATAAGTATTCACAGCCTTTGCCATGAAGCTCAAAATTGAGCTCAGGTGCATCCCGTTTCCCCTGATCATCCTTGAGATGTTTCTGCAGCTTAACTGGAGTCCACCTGTGGTAAATTCAGTTGATTGGACATGATTTGAAAAGGCACACACCTGTCTAGATAAAGTCCCACAGTTGACCGTTCATGTCAGAGCACAAACCAAGCATGAAGTCGAAGGAATTGTCTGTAGACCTCCGAGACAGGATTATCTCGAGGCACAAATCTGGAGAAGGTTACAGAAAACTTTCTGCTGCTTTGAAGGTCCCAATGAGCACAGTGGCCTCCATCATCCGTAAGTGGAAGAAGTTCAAAACCACCAGGACTCTTTCTAGAGCTGGCCGGCCATCTAAACTGAGCGATTGGGGGAGAAGGGCCTTAGTTAGGGAGGTGACCAAGAACCCGATGGTCACTCTGTCAGAGCTCCAGAGGTCCTCTGTGGAGAGATGAGAACCTTCCAGAAGGACAACCATCTCTGCAGCAATCCACCAATCAGGCCTGTATGGTAGAGTGGCCAGACAGAAGCCACTCCTTAGTAAAAGGCACATGGCAGCCCGTCTGGAGTTTGCCAAAAGGCACCTGAAGTACTTTCAGACCATGAGAAACAAAATTCTCTAGTCTGATGAGACAAAGATTAAACTCTTTGGTGTGAATGCCAGGTGTCACATTTGGAGGAAACCAGGCACCACTCATCTCCAGGCCAATACCATCCCTACAGTGAAGCATGGTGGTGGCAGCATCATGCTGTGGGGATGGTTTTCAGCGGCAGGAACTGGGAGACTAGTCAGGATAAAGGGAAAGATGACTGCAACAATGTACAGAGACATCCTGGGTCAAACCCTGCTCCAGAGCACTCTTGACCTCAGACTGGGGCGACGGTTCATCTTTCAGCAGGACAACGACCCTAAGCACACAGCCAAGATATCAAAGGAGTGGCTTCAGGACTACTTTGTGAATGTCCTTGAGTGGCCCAGCCAGAGCCCAGACTTGAATCCGATTGAACATCTCTGGAGAGATCTTAAAATGGCTGTGCAACAACGCTTCCCATCCAACCTGATGCACCTTGAGAGGTGCTGCAAAGAGGAATGGGCGAAACTGGCCAAGGATAGGTGTGCCAAGCTTGTGGCATCATATTCAAAAAGACTTGAGGCTGTAAATGCTGCCAAAGGTGCATCGACAAAGTATTGAGCAAAGGCTGTGAATACTTATGTACATGTGATTTCTCAGGTTTTTTTTATCTATACTAATAAAAGGCAAAGCCCTCAATGACTGACTGACTGGCTCACTCACTCATCACTAATTCTCCAACTTCCCGTGTAGGTATTAGGCTGAAATTTGGCAGGCTTATTCCTTACATCTTACTTACAAAAGTTAAGCAGGTTTCATTTCGAAATTCTACACGTAACGGTCATAACGGTTGATAACGTCCGCCATGTTGAACTTTCTTATTTATGGCCCCATCTTCACGAAATTTGGTAGGCGGCTTCCCTGCGCTAACCGAAACCAATGTACGTACTTATTTCGGTGGTATGATGCCACTGTCGTCCGCCATATTGAACATTTCAACGGTCTTTGTTACTTATGGGCCCATCTTCAAGAAATTTGGTACGCGGGTTCCGAACGTTAACTGAATCCTACTTACGTACATATATATGTCCATAGCCTGCAGCTCGGTCACCGTGTGAGGCAGCGTTGGGTCCCCCATCCCAACGCCTCCCACGTTGTTGGCTGCCTGCCTATATAAGGCCGTCCGTCGCTCTGGTCTCTACATTCCCTTCCTTGCTTCGCCACGGGATTCACGTCTCCGTGCTGATAACTGCAGCCTTTTTATTTAATCCACAGCTTCTCTGCTGTTTTATTGTTCGTTTACGATTATAGTTATTGTGTAGGAATTTTAGACTTACTTTACATTGTTCAGGTACCCATTTCCTTTATCGTTCCAACCGTACCTCCATTAACATGTCTATCGAGGTGATCACCATCGATCAAAGAACTGTCACTTACCGAGTGGTTTCCATGCCCAAAGATGGCACCTACCTTTTCCATTCTCTTTTTTACATATTGCACGGCCATATCAGGCTCACTCTTGATATCCAGAGGAACATTGTGTCTTGTGTATTGAATGACTGGGACAGGTTCAAGGTGTGGACTGATGACGGTACAGGAGATAATTATACTACACAGGAGCACTAGAAGAGTGAAATGCTTAAGCCCTTCACCTATGGTTCTGCATGTGAGTTGATGGCTGCCGCTGAATTGTTTGGTTGTCGCTTTCAAGTGTACCGAAATGGCCAAATATTTTACACCTTTCGACAACCGCCAATGCCTCTTAAACATCTTAGATTCACAGGTGACGATTTCAGTAGTGGACACTTTGATGTTTATGAATGTTTAAACTCTCAAAAGCTGGATGTGAAGTTATCGATGAAACCGGTTGTATGCTTACAACGCTTGACAGATGCCAAATGTCACTTCAACACAAGTCCTGCAAATACTGTCGTAATTGAAACAAACCATGAAACTCAAACCAATTATGACAGCAGCAATCCAAGCTGTGAGATCTGAAACAAGATTACTGTTCACATGGCCAACTGTACGTTGCATGCTCAAGAGTAAGCTCAGCGCACAGCTTGGTCATGTTACAACCGGAGGGCCGAACTCACAATGTGGTATACAAAGAGATCCTATTGGTATATGTTCCCTCAGTTTAAAAAGGTTTAATTTTCTTCTTAATAAAAATTTTAAGGCAGTACTTCGCCGCTGCGAAGCGCGGGCATTTTGCTAGTTTTTAATAAATTTGCAAAAACCTCAAGTAAACTTTTTTCACATTGTCATTATGGGGCGTTGTGTGTAGAATTCTGAGGAAAAAATGAATTTAATCCATTTTGGAATAAGGCTGTAACATAACAAAATGTGTAAAAAGTGATGCGCTGTGAATACTTTCCGGATGCACTCTATATTCAATCATCCAAAAAGGCATTTAGACTTAGTAAAATATCCAGAGGTGCTTGTCAAAAGTTGTATTGCACTGAACAGGTCTTAGAAAAAGAATAAATGGTAAATATTTATTGTAAACCAACTACACTTTCTGTTAATGTTAACAATCTCTGTCCACTGACACGTTAAAGTGACTTTTTAAACAACTTTACCATCATTAAACTGCATAATATTTAAACTAATAAATAATAACAATAAAATAAATAATAGTGCCACTTTCAGTAATAATACTATTAATTCAAGACTTCATGTCCAGGTACATTACACAGTATTCACCAAATAAAAATAAAATAAAACAAAACAAGTGCAACTTGGTGATGACATCTTTACCAACTGAACCGTCATTAAGGCAAATTGCATTAATGTGGACCTTGCTTCAAGCTAAGCTACATACATCTATATAAATAAAAACATAAATGTTCGTTTGTTCAAAATCTTAAATCTCTGAAAGTTCTTCCCCAATTGCTTTGAAATTTTGACACAGCGTTGCATTCGAATATGTGCGTGTTTTTATATACCTACTATTATATAGATGTTACACCTGTGACAGGTAAAAACATGCTTTTTTGAAAAATAGTGCCATCTGTTGGACGTAAAAGCAACACGCGCTATACTAAATAATGCCTCGCAGAAGATCAAACTTAGGTCATCGTACTCGCAGAGCGGAAGCAGTGAGACAAGTAATTGCAAATCAAACTGAGAAAGAACCGGCATCAGCGAACGAGCGAAACAGACAAAGAATGGCTCAAATACGTGCCGAGGAAGCAGCAGAGCGACGTGCAGCCAGACTTGAGGATGCACGGTTGCAAGCATGGCGATCGCATTCTGCAGCTTCAGATCTGCTTCGTTCAACAGAATGAACGCGACAGGCTGACAGTGGCTGAAAGACGTCAACGAGAAACAGCAGATCAGCGTCAAACACGACTCCGTACTCAGCAATCACAATCACCTTGCATTCCGGTACAACCCAGCTGATGATTATAGTTTGAGCCGGCATGTTCTCATCGGCACTATGACTGAAGCATGTCCTTATTGCAAGGCTCTGAAATTTAATGAAGAAACGAAAGGAATTTGTTGCGCCGCTGGAAAAATGAAACTGCCTCAACTTGGAGAACCGCCAGGGCCATTAAAAACTTTGCTTGCCGAATATACCGCCGAATCAAAGCATTTCCTATCTAAGATCAGGAAATACAACTCATACTTTCAAATGACATCGTTCGGCACAGAAATCGTAACAGCTCAATTCATGCCAACTTTCAAAGTGAAAGGACAAATTTATCAAAGCCGGCTCCCTGCTTCCGTTCCCAGATGGTCAACATAAATTCCTACAAATGTATTTCATCAGTGATGGCAATGATGAATTGAATGCATGCTGGGGAATTTCTACCGGCATAAAAAGGTCCATCGTTTCCCAACTGCATAAGGTTCTTCACGAAAAAAACAATTTAGTGTGTTTGTTCAAAACAGCAATTGACATGATGCCATCTGATACACACAAGATTGTTATTCATGCTGACAAAACACCTGCTGGAGAACATGTGCGAAGATTCAATGCTCCAACTATAGACGAAGTGGCAATTGTTATAGTTGGAGATCAATTCCAACCTAGAGATATTGTTCTTCATCCGAGAAACGATCAACTGACAAAAGTTGCAGAAACTCATCGATGCTACGATGCCCTGCAATATCCGACCATTTTTCGGGATGGTGCCGATGGATATCACTTAAACGTTAAGATAATAAATCCAGTCAGTGGCAAAGAAACAAATATGAAATGCAGCGCAATGAACTATTATTCATACCGATTAATGATTCCAGAGAATGAAGACAATCACATTTTGAAATGCCGTCAATTGTTTCACCAATACATCATAGATATGTATGCAAAAATCGAAACAGAACGTTTGATATTCATCCATTTGAATCAGACCAAGCTTCGCTCTGAAGAATACGTTCATTTGCGAGATGCAGTTGTAAATGATGGTAATACAACTAATGTTGGAAGACTAACGATTTTGCCATCTTCATATACAGGCAGTCCACGTCATATGCATGAGTACGCTCAAGATGCAATTGCGTATGTTCGTTACGACGGATGTCCAGACCTATTCATTACATTCACATGCAATCCAGCTTGGGATGATATACAACAGCTTTCACTTCCTGGGCAATCGCCAGTGAATAGGCATAACATCACAGCACGTGTTTTCAGACAGAAGCTGAAATCGCTGATGGATTTCATGGTAAAACATGAATTGTTTGGGTCTGTGCGCTGCTGGATGTACTCGGTGGAATGGCAAAAGAGAGAATTGACACATGCACATATACTAATCTGGCTCTATAACAAAACCACTTCAAACGAAATCGACGATGTAATATGCGCTGAAATACCCGATGCCGACGTCAATAAGGATTTGCATGAAGTTGTGACGAAAAATATGATACATGGACCTTGCAGTACACTGAATCCAAATTCACCACGCATGACATATGGAAAATGCTCTAAGCGATATCCTCGAGCATTAGTATCCAACACAGTTACAGGAAACAATGGATATCCTTTATACAGAAGAAGATCAGCAGAAGATGGTGATAAATAAGCAACCATACAAATGCGAAACGGTGAAATCGAAGTAGATAACCGGTGGGTTGTTCCATATTCGCCTTTGCTATCAAAAACATACAAAGCGCACATAAACGTGGAATACTGTAACTCCGTTAAATCGATCAAATACATTTGTAAGTAAGTGAATAAAGGCAGCGACATGGCAGTTTTTGCCGTGCAACCAGAAAGAAGTGATAGGAATGCGGTCATACATATCGATAAAATCGCACAGTATCAGGCTGGAAGATACATAAGCAGCAATAAAGTTGTATGGCGAATTCTTTCATTTCCCATACATGAATGAAGTCCAGCTGTTGTTCACTTAGCAGTACATCTAGAAAATGGACAATGCGTTTATTTCAAAGCTGCAAATGTGCAACAAATAGCCCTGAATCCACCGGCTACAACGTTAACTGCTTTCTTCACGTTATGTCAAAATGACACATTTGCGAAAACACTGCTGTATTCGGAAGTGCCTACATATTACACATGGAATGCGAGTAGAAAATCATTTGAACGACACAAACGAGGAGAGCGAGTCGACGGACAACCTGGCATATTCAAAGAAACTACGATAGGCAGACTGTACACTGTGCATCCCAATCAAGATGAATGCTTCTTTCTTCGCATGTTGTTGGTAAATGTCTTTACAGCAATTGAGAATTGTCAACGGCATTACACATGCCACTTTCCGCTGTGCATGTCAAGCTCTGAATTTATTGGAGAACGACCGACACTGGGATGTATGCATTAATGACACGTGTAACACGTCACATCCAAATCAAATTCGTGCAGTGTTTGCAATCATATTGACCGCCTGCTCTCCTTCATCGCCAACAGTGTTATGGGAGAAATATAAATCACACATGGCTGAAGATATTTTCCGTCGAACATGCAAAGAAAATTCAAATATGAACATGGATTTCACAGCAGAAATCTACAACGAAGCGTTGATAATGATAAAAGATTTGCGCTTAGAAATCACAAACAAAGTTCTCAATCAATTGGGAATGCCATCACCGAATCGATCTGCTGCTGCTTAGTTCGATGTAGAATTGTGTCGTGAACAAAATTACAACATGGGTGATCTTTTGGGTGATCAATCAAATATTCCCACGCTAACGCTTGAGCAAAAAGGCATTTACGATCAAATAATGCAAACTGTCAATAACGGGGTTGGAGAAACCTTCTTCTTTGATGCGCCAGGAGGAACTGGTAAAACATTCCTAATTAGTTTGGTTCTGGCAGCAATTTGATCCCAAAATGACATAGCCTTAGCTCTTGCGTCGTCCAGAATAGCTGCGACATTGCTACCAGGTGGAAGAACTGCTCATTCCACTTTGAAATTGCCATTGAACATGCAATTCATTGAAACTGCCACATGCAACATTTCCAAAGCATCCAGCATGGGAAAAGTATTGCAGAAATGCAAACTTATTGTTTGGGATGAATGCACAATGACACACAAAAAAATCACTCAAGGCTCTTGATCGATCATTGCAAGATTTGCGTGGAAACATCACACCATTTAGGAACGCATTAATATTGCTTGCAGGAGATTTCAGGCAAACATTACCTGTAATTCCTCGATCGACACCACCGGACGAAATAAATGCTTGCCTGAAATACTCTACTTTGTGGCGACACGTAAAGACATTAAAATTAACTACAAATATGCGTGTCCAGCTGCAAAACGATTGATCAGCTGAGATATTCTCACATCAATTGCTGGAAATTGGGAACGGAAAGGTGCCGTTTGAACGGACCTTAGGACGAATTTCATTGCCTCATAACTTCTGCAATTTAGTGACGTCAAAAGAAGAACTGGTTGAAAAAGTATTTCCCAATATTCAAACCAATTATAAGAATCACGATTGGCTGAGTGAACGAGCTATTCTTGCGGCCAAGAACAAAGACGTCTACGAACTTAACAATATTATTCAGTCTAACATTCAAAGCCAGGCAGTCACATACAAGTCCGTTGACAGTGTTGTGGAAGCAGATGAAGCGGTTAATTATCCAACAGAATTTTTGAATTCACTTGATCTGCCAGGCATGCTACCACACGTACTGCAATTGAAAATCGGCGTCCCAATTATCATGTTGAGAAATATCAACCAGCCAAAGCTTTGCAATGGCACGCGGCTTGCAGTAAAAAACTTAATGAGCAATGTCGTAGAAGCAAAAATCTTGACAGGACCTTTCAAAGGCGAAGATGTCCTCATTCCTTGCATTCTTATGATTACAACGGATATGCCATTTCAATTTAAGAGATTGCAATTCCCAATTCGATTGGCGTTTGCAATCACCATCAACAAAGCTCAGGGCCAATCTTTAGAATTGTGCGGTTTAGATCTAGACACGGATTGATTTTCACATGGACAATTATATGTTGCGTGTTCTAGAGTCGGCAAACCAAACAATCTCTATATCTGCACAAACAATGGAACAACAAAAATATTGTATACCCACAAGCATTGTGAAATTAAACATATTAGAAACGTGCGCTTTCTCTTTTCTTTCTTTTCCATTTAACTAGACTGAACCACAGCAACGCGTGGCCAGGTACAGCTAGTAAATAATAAAACTGCAACTTGCATTTATAATGCTATTTGTGGTATAGCCCTATGGAAACTTATTAGGGCCACGGTGAAGAAAATACGGACAATGAAGAAACAAAAAACCATGTCGAGAATAAAGTCGACATTTCCACTTTATTCTCATAGCTTATTTTGTCATTAAAAGTAGAATGTTGTAAACTAAACTTCATCCTAAAATCAATGTTTAATTTGCTAGATTTTCTCAAACCCTGTCAGAAGTTAATGTAGCACATTAAATGCTCTGTGTTAAGTGTTCCAACCCCAGATGTTAATCGCTACACATTTCTTAAACTGACTTCCTCTGCACTAAGAGGAGGCGCAGGCAGCGAATACATTCAGAATACATTAACTTCATGATATTCCTGCTCTCTGAAAATTTAGAATGCCAAGATAAAAACTTGATATCATTTTCATGATGAATTGCATTAAAGCAGGTATTAAACATGCACAGTAGTGTGGCAGTAGTACTGCTCCCTCGCAGTAAGGGGTACCCAGGTGTACGTTCAGTGTAAAGAACTTCATGGCAGGTGTGACGAGGCTCCAAAACACTGGATGTATGAATGGGTATCGTAAAGGTTTAACTTAAATATTGTGTAAATGTTGGGTTCATGATCTGGTGGTCGGACACACGAACACAGAATTCAATGAAAGTTCTCCTAAACGGGCTTTCTTTATTGCATGCACGCTGTCTCTGTCTGGTGTACCAAACCCCCAGTTCCTATCCTTCCTTTTTCTTTCTCCACATAACCAATCACCATGCGATAAATGTCTTTGTGAAATTAAAACTAGTTATAAACTTAGACCACGGAGTTTTCAGAACTTTAAAAAATCTCTTTGTTATACATGTTTTATTATACCATCCATTCAGGGTTATACCCATCCCAGCAAGCATTCTGTGTGAGGCAGGAGCAAATCCTGAACAGGGCGCCAGCACATCACAGGGTGAATACGAGCAACATATACACATCCTACATGACTTTGAAAGGAAACTGAAGCACTCCGAGTAAACTCACCAGAAAAACATGCAAATTCAAGGCAGGAAACACCCAGGACCCCCTTGCTGCAAGGCAGCAGTGCAACCTCCACACCACCATGCCCCCCCATGATTAACAATAATAATAAATAATAATACATTTTATTTATTTGTAGGTGCCTTTCTAAACTCTCAAGGACACCGAACAATAGACAAAACACAGATTATAAACAAAAGTAAAATACAAAAGTTAAAATCAGACAGAGCAATTGTAATTAAAGAGAAAAATCAGTCTTAAACAAATGAGTTTTAAGTTTAGATTTGAAAAGTGAAAATGATTCAGTATTTCTAAGCTCAGGTGGTAGTGAGTTCCAAAGCTGGGGAGCAGAGCAACTGAATGCTCTGCTCCCCATAGTGGTAAGACGGATAAAGGGGACAGTCAAGTGGATGGAGGAAGAGGATCTAAGGGTACGGGAGGTAATGGCAACATGGAGGAGGTCAGACAGATATGGAGGGGCAAGGGTTGTGGATAGCCTTAAAAGTTAGTAGAAGAATTTTGAATTGAATTTGGAACTGAACTGGAAGCCAATGAAGCTGCTGCAAAACGGGAGTGATATAGTGAATAGAGGGGGTTCTAGTAATGATGTGGGCAGCTGAATTCTGGACAAGTTGAAGCTTATAAAGAGATTTGTGAGAAAGGGGAATTGCAATAATCCAGACGAGAGGTGACAAGGGTATGAACAAGGATAGCAGTGGAGTGGGAAGTGAGGGAGGGGCGAATACGATTAACGTTACGCAAGTGGAAATATGCAGACCATGAGATGTTATTGATGTGGGACTGAAAAGATAAAGTACTGTCAAGAATGACACCCAGACTCTTAACCTGTGGGGAAGGGGAGACAGAGGAATTATTAATAACAAATGAAAAATGATCAGTTTTGGAAAATGTTAATTTTGTACCAATGAGGAGAGACTCAGTTTTGTCCCTATTTAATTTAATAAAATTTGAAGAAAACCAGGATTCGATTTCTGCTATGTAATCAGTAAGTGAGGAGGGTGGAAAGGAAGCAGTAGGTTTGCTAGTGAGATACAGCTGGGTGTCATCAGCATAACAGTGGAAGCTAATGTTATATTTATGATAGATATTGCCAAGGGGAAGGAGGTAAATAATGAAAAGGAGGGGCCCCAGGACAGAGTCCTGAGGCACACCTGAAGTAGCAGCTGTGGGTTGGGATGTGAAAGTTTTAAGCTGAACAAACTGAGTGTGGCCTAAGAGGTAGGATCTGAACCAATCTAGTGGAGTGTGGGTAATGCCAATCAAAGATAATCTGTTGAGAAGAGTAGTGTGACAAATAGTGTCAAAGGCTGCCCTCAGATCGAGGAGGATGAGAATAGTAATTAAACCAGAATCAGCTGCCATAAGGAGGTCATTAGTAATTTTTATAAGTGCCGTTTCTGTACTGTGGAGGGGACAAAAACCAGACTGGAACTGTTCATACAGATTATTTTGAGATAAATGAGAATGAAGATGAACAGCCACTATTTTTTCACAAATTTTGGAAATGAAGGGTAGCTTAGAAATAGGACAAAAATTAATGCAATTAGTCGGATCAGCACCATGTTTTTTCAGTATTGGGGTTATTGCAGCAGTTTTAAAAGATGAAGGAACATTACAAGCAGTGAGAGTAGAGTGGATTATAGCAGAGATAAGGGGGACCAGAGAGGGGAGGCAAACTTTGACTAGAACTGTAGGGAGGGGGTCCAGTTAACAGGTGGATGGCTTAGACTTACAGACAAGATCTGAGATTTCTGAAAATGTAGGAAGCTGATAAGAGGAAAATGAGTGAGTTGGTGGGTGAAATCCAAATGAAGTACTGGAGGAATCTGTACAGAGAGACTGATGAATCTTCTGGATTTTTTCATTAAAAAAAGGACATAAGGGAATTGCAAAATTCAGTTGAGTAAAGGAGAGAAGGTAAAGAATCCAGGGGTTGTGTGATACTGTTAAGTAGTGAAAACAATGACTTGGGTGTTTCCTTCATTGGAAGAAATAATGAGAGTATAATAGTTAGATTTAGTTTGGGCAATACAGTCCTTGTAATAAAGTATATGGTTTTTGAACATCTTTTTATGAACAAAGAGTCCAGTTTTTTTATATAACCGTTCAAGTTACCAGCCTTTGGCTTTCAAAAGCTGACGTTCAGGCGTGAACCAGGGAGCAGAAAAGGAGAAAGAAACAGATCTAGTTTTTAATGGAGCAAAAGAGTTAAGAATACCATTAAGTCCAGTGTTATAGTGTGAGATCAGTTCTTCAGGAGTGGATAAATTATCAATGTCCATAAGGGAATTAATACTAGGGGAAAGAGAGTCTACAGTGCATCCGGAAAGTATTCACAGCACATCACTTTTTCCACATTTTGTTATGTTACACCCTTATTTCAAAATGGATTTATTTTTTTCTCAGAATTCTACACACAACACCCCATAATGAAAACGTGAAAAAAGTTTACTTGAGATTTTTGCAAATTTATTAAAAATAAAAAAATTGAGAAAGCACATGTACATAAGTATTAACAGCCTTTGCCATGAAGCTCAAAATTGAGCTCAGGTGCATCCTGTTTCCCCTGATCATCCTTGAGATGTTTCTGCAGCTTAATTGGAGTCCACCTGTGGTAGATTCAGTTGATTGGACATGATTTGGAAAGGCA
Organism: Polypterus bichir lapradei; assembly: GCA_026402145.1. Lineage (NCBI taxonomy): Eukaryota > Metazoa > Chordata > Cladistia > Polypteriformes > Polypteridae > Polypterus > Polypterus bichir. The sequence continues at coordinate 3,877,263 of JANRMT010062793.1, forward strand.
CACACCTGTCTATATAAGGTCCCACAGTTGACAGTTCATGTCAGAGCACAAACCAAGCATGAAGTCAAAGGAATTGTCTGTAGACTTCTGAGACAGGATTGTCTCGAGGCACAAATCTGGGGAAGGTTACAGAAAAATTTCTGCTGCTTTGAAGGTCCCAATGAGCACAGTGGCCTCCATTATCCGTAAGTGGAAGAAGTTCGAAACCACCAGGACTCTTCCTAGAGCTGGCCGGCCACGTTTGGAGGAAACCAGGCACCGCTCATCACCAGGCCAATACCATCCCTACAGTGAAGCATGGTGGGGGCAGCATCATGCTGTGGGGATGGTTTTCAGCGGCAGGAACTGGGAGACTAGTCAGGATAAAGGGAAAGATGACTGCAGCAATGTACAGAGACATCCTGGTTGAAAACCTGCTCCAGAGCGCTATTGACCTCAGACTGGGGCGACGGTTCATCTTTCAACAGGACAACGACCCTAAGCACACAGCCAAGATATCAAAGGAGTGGCTTCAGGACAACTCTGTGAATGTCCTTGATTGGCCCAGCCAGAGCCCAGACTTGAATCCGATTGAACATCTCTGGAGAGATTTTAAAATGGCTGTGCACCGACGCTTCCCATCCAACCTGATGGAGCGTGAGAGGTGCTGCAAAGAGGAATGGGCGAAACTGGCCAAGGATAGGTGTGCCAGGCTTGTGGCATCATATTCAAAAAGACTTGAGGCTGTAATTGCTGCTAAAGGTGCATCGACAAAGTATTGATCAAAGGCTGTGAATACTTATGTACATGTGATTTCTCAGTTTTTTTACTTTTAATAAATTTGCAAAAACCCCCAAGTAAAGTTTTCTCACATTGTCATTATGGGGTGTTTTGTGTAGAATTCTGAGGAAAAAAATGAATTTAATCCATTTTGGAATAAGGCTGTAACATAACAAAATGTGGAAAAAGTGATGCGCTGTGAATACTTTCCAGATGTACTTAAAGTTAATATTCTTTATATTACGGAAAGACAGGAGACGGGAAAGCTTAGTGTTGGAAAGTGCAAGTTTAACACTGAATGAAATAAAGTGATCAGTTATGGGGAGTTCATCCACAGTACAGCCAAGCGGGGTAACTCCAAAACAGCAAATCAAATCCAAGATATGTCCTTTGGAATGAGTGGGAACATCAGTATGCTGCTGAAATCCAAAACTCTCAAGGCAGGATGTAAAGTCTCTAGTAAGAGGGACATTGATATTATCCATATGTATATTGAAATCCCCCAACAGTAGATAAGTGTGTAAGGAAAACAGCAAAGTCATTCAGAAAGTCATTGTTTGGTTTAGCGGGGCAGTAAACAGTTGCAAAAATAGTAGGAATAGGTCCATTTAATTGACATACAAGAGATTAAAAAAAAACTGATGGCAGAAACAGACAACGGCAAGACTTTCCATTTCTCACGATACATTAACGCGAGACCTCCATTAAAATATGAATAAAGGGATAATTGAAAATCAGCCTGCCACAAACGATTTCCTTGTAAACAATTAATCTATCGACTACATCATGGGTCTCATTTATAAAGTTTGCATACACACAAAAAGAAACTTGAAATGCAAGTATACAACTTCCCATGTAAGCGTCGAATTCATAAAAGAAAAACTGACAGGGGAATTTATGCTTATATTTAAAGCAACTCTGACCCATGGATATGCAATATTTCAGTGCAACTGGGAAATTATGGCACTCTTGATAAATTCAGAAAATGCAGGCAAACCACCTAGAAGATGACTTGCATGCATAATAATTTATATCACTCAGTTGGTATTATAATGTGCTTTGATATGACAAACATATTACACCTCAAAAAGGGATGAACGTGATGTACAGACTGCATTTTATTTCCTTTTAAGAGGGTTAATGCAGCGCATTTGTACTGAAAAACATTTTTTATTAGTTTATAATGACTACCAGCTGTTACTTATAAAGGAACTGACCAGCAGGTCAGGGATATCTCAGCTGAGATTCACTGCATCATACCCACTCTGCTGGAAAACACTGACCGGTGAGGGAGTACATCCAGTTTTTGAATAGTACCTACAACATAATATATTTTTGTCAACATTAGAAGGCAACTTGCAGCAGTGTCTGGTTCAACAAATGTAATCAGAGCAATTTACTGCAATCATACTGCAATATGGGAACCTAATGAGAATGAAGCTGTGTTTGTTAACCATAAGCAGTTACATTTCATCAATGCAAAAGTCTTTCAGGTTGTAACTGGCAAACATTAAGTTGCTGTTGGCCTGGGTCAGCCTGTGATTCATTTATTTTTAAGGCAAAGTAGCATTGATGGTCATGACGGTACTGTGCACGGTGGCTGACATGTTGGTAAGGTAACTTGCTGAACCCTGAGTCTTTCATATGGTCTTTATTATTTACTGTAACAACAATCCCATCATTCCATTTGCCTGGTGATAGTGGCTATCTGCTCAGACACAGGCACCTTACACCTTTTCTGAACCCCAGATTTCAGTGGAGACGTGCTATAATGCTGCAAATTATCTTGCACTCTCAGTTGCAGAGCACAGCTAGATACACTTGAATGCAGATGGCAATGTCTACATGCATGAGGTCAGAGACTGCATAAAGTTCTTCAGCATTGTGGCCGCATGTATGAGGCTGATTAGCATGCTAGATAATATATGTTTCACGGTGGCATCTGAGACCTGTTCAGGTATGCGTATTTACAAGGTGATTGTGATTTAAAAGGAGTAAATTGCACAGAAATGTATGTATTGTAAGTTTTGTAAATTTTATTTATTTGGGGTTTTTTTGCATACACATTTACCTATTTGTTTGGTATGTGCATATTTTTACCTTCAAATCCGTGGAAATTTTATAAATGAGGCTCCAGGATATAAAAAAATAAAATAACTCCAACATGAAGACAAACAAGACACTATTATTAATAAAAAAATTTAAGTCAGGAAGGCCTAAAACTAAAAATTACTTTTTATTAATAAAGATCTTATTAACATAACTTGGTTTCAATACTCCAACTTGAAGCTGTTCCAAATAATTAGACTTTTGGATTCTTTTAGAAATCAGTGCTACAATGGATCCACTCTGACTCATGGCACAAATATTTTTAAAATCTTTATCTTAAATTGAGATAGACATCATTCATCATAGACATCATGAATCTAGCTCCTAGGCATATTTGCCATAATGTGATTTAATCTATTGTAAAGTTTACTAAATGAAAGACGAAGGAGAAGGGCAACTCCCTTCAATCCCTTGAAGAGATGATTGAGGTAAAAAAAACAATATTCTATACTTTTGCAACCACAGAGCAACTTTCAGTAAAAATTTATTTTTCCACTGACAACTTTGGTGCAGCTTCTGCTTTGTTCTGAAGGGACAAAGGGACAATGACTGCAAACAAATATATATATATTTTGTTTAATTTCCATCATTTGTTATTGCCATCATCACATTTAAACATGTATTATTTATAAAAACAGTTACAAGGACGTCTGAAAATACACACATAAATCCACACATTCATTTAAAATTCTTGATGTCAGTCACATTGAGCATGTGAAAAGTGCTATATAATTATGTTATTATTATATTCGTTGGCAATTATTTTTACTTTTTCAAAAGCAACCTGCTAAATGTTTTAATCAGTAGGGTACCACCTAAATGTGTAATAATAATAATCCATCAAAAATCCTGTGCAACATGCAAGTGAATTCACTCAGAACATCATCTAAAAACCTCTTTTTCAGACATAGGAGGCAAATAGAAAAAATAGGAGAAAACCTTTACCCTGCAGCAGCACTCACTACAGCTCACAAGTGGCTGTTCCGGGTTGCTGCTTTCTGGTGTTGTAAGGGCGGCTGGCTAGGAGTTCATCAGGTTGTTTGTGCCAACTTGAGAACTTGGAGAGAGTAAAGAACCATTTTAGTTATGATCTGCTTATATTCATACCTTTTTAACATTAAAACCTGGATTTTGCTGAGCTGTGCCATCTATGCACATTCAATGTACACAGCAGCAAAAATTGTGCTTCTTTCCAAAAAAAGACAATTTCCCAGCAGCAGCTCCCCTGTGTCACAAACTCTTTCGGTTAGGATCAATGAGCTACATTAAAAAAATACATTTTAATGAATCAACTGAATCATTCATGTAATTTATTTACAATTTAGTGCTGGGAGAAATTACATAAAAATGACTTTATAAAACTAACCTATGTTTATATAGAATGTTATTGCTGCTCACTTTTGATTGCCACTGATAAGTAGTTACTTTCGGATCCATGTGATGGCTGTTAAAAAGCTGCAAGTTGCCAGCTCCTTATTATCAGACAATGGATGAAAATGCAAATCTGCAGACTTAGCAGACAATTTATCTGTTCTTTCCAAAGAAATACCATGGGTCTAACTTTCATCAATGTTAGTCAGTAGCATGAATTTCTCAAATTAACCAGCTTCACAACACTAAAAGAACTACTATCAAACAGCTACATAAGAGTAAGTGAGTTACTTATGGTATTATTGGATTGCCACTTGTTAAAATCAGCCAGCTACCTATTCAAGGGCCTCACGTATGGACGCCTTGTGTAGAATTCACAGTTAAACATGGCATACAGACAAAACTATAAATGTGCGTATGCACAACAAATATGGATGCATAAAACTGTGCACAAGGAAAGTTCAATGCACTTTCCCTTAATAAATCCCAATCAATGTGAATTTTAACACACATGCATGCATCTACAGCATCACTCCAACTCCTCCCAGAATTATGTCTTTTTGAATATGCAAATCAATATAAATAGTCCCTTCTGTTCAGTGTTTTCTTAGAAGTCAATGGCCGGGGCATGTGTAAGAAAGAAGGATTTCTTCGAATGCGAATTGCAGGTCCTGCTCAGTGAAGTGTAGGCAAGGAAAAAATGCACTATTTGGTGGCTTAAGCAGTGGTATACGCAACAAAAGGAAATTTCTGAAGTGATACAACATGGTTGAGGCCCTCAAAAGTTCAAGTTCAGAAAGTCACACTATGCCCAATATAAAAAAGGAGTGACCACACATCTAAATTGACATGAAAAGATGAGTCGCTGCCCACCGTCTCAAAGAAAAGGTCTATGTTGAGATTAAAGTGGAAATTTCGACTTTAATCTCGAAATTTCCATTTTAATCTCAAAGTTTATTTTGTCATTAAAGTATAATGTCGCAAACTTCATCTTAAAAGCAATGCTTAATTTATTAGAGTTTCTCAAACCCCATTGTAACTAAAACAGACTATGTAGCATTTCATGTGCTAAGTGTTCCCCGACCCAGTCATCAATCGATACGTGTTTCTTAAACAGGCTTTCTTTTACACTGACAGGTGCGCGCAGGCAGTGATAGCCACAGAGGATACATTGCATTCATGATATTACAGAACTCTGAACATTTCATGATGAAATGCATTAAAGCATGTATTAAATATGCAGGGGCATGGTGATGCATGGGTGGTGAGGAGCTGACGCCCCATACAGGGATTGTTCCTGCCACGTGCAAGATGCTTGCTGGGATAGGTGCGACCCTGGACGGAATAATTTATTGCAGCAATAACTGTGTACCAAAAATCAATTTGCTCAAATACAGAACAGTGCCTTTTCCTGGTTTCTGAGTCCTGAAATAAACTAAATTAATTTCAGGGGTCAAAATATGAGAAAAGGCACTGTCCTTAAAACTCACTGTAGTAAAAAAAAGAACACTAGCAAATACTGGGTCAAAATTTTGGGTCCCCAATAAGTGCATTGACTCTTCCCGACAAAGTGGGATATGTGTGCAAAATTCTGTTGATACTGGATCGAGGTTCTGGAATTATATAAAGAACAAACACATACCCCCACTTGGCTTTATATATAAGATAAAAATGTTGTCCATTTCAGTTTTATTAATTTATACTTTAATTAAATTTAATTGTATTTGTCATATACAAATTATACATACGGTATAATCTGTAGTGAAATATTTAATTGCTAAACCCCAATTTTATAAACATTTGTTAAAACACGGGCATTTAAAATGTGAGATTAACAGAAACTTCAATGCATTATTTTGGAAGAATCGACCACATCTACGAATGCTGCTGGGTTCAATTGCCGAACATCAAGAGTTCAGCGTTAAGCAACAATGTCCAAAAATGCAAATTTGAAATTACTGCTTAATCTGTGCAGCTAGCTAAACGAGAGCATAGGTTAATCATGGAACGGACTAACAGAACATTAGAATGCGTCAGAGTTAAAGAAATGAGAACAAAAATATAGCAGTACGTAACTACGGTATGAATGGCAGGCTGATAATGTCCCTTACTTGTTTATAATGTGCTTTTGTCATTATTCCTCGTTTCTTTGCGTCCTTTTTTCAACTGTAAGTTCTTTTCATCTTCTGTTGTGAAACAATGTTCAATTTAAAAGGAATAAAATACGAGCAAGAGTTGGTCTACGAAATACTCGTCAAGGGAATTATTTGTCGCAATTGGAGTAAAGCAGAACGTGGCTGTAACAAACTTGCTCAGAAATGTGAATAACTGTCTTGCACTGTCTCATGTGAACCCAAATAAAAGCGCCCCGCCTAGCTAGCCTGTCCCCACCAACCCCGTGTGGGCCGGATCTCTTCGTAAACTCTCAGGAAAGCGTGTGACTACAAGCCACTGTGCTCGCGATTACTTCCCCACCTCTTCGTACCTTTACATCGCCTCATTTGCAAACCGCCTCCTCTCCTTCTGTTTCACAAGTACTAAATCAAATGGTTCCCACCTTTTAATAAGCTGCCAACCGCGACTCCGTTTCTTATTGCTCAAATGGCCTTCTTTCTTGATATCTCACAGACCCAGCTCTTACTGCTCAGAAAGTTTCCGGGCCCCGCAGGAATTTCGGCGCCCGTCCGAATGCCTGGCAACCGCCGCTACGGGGGCCGAGAAGGCGCAAGCAGTGCGCAGCGGGGAATATGTTAAGTGGCGCGCTCACGGTGAAACGAAAAGGATTGGTGATCAAATTCACTCAAACGAATTAAGACGAATTGTAAGCAATAACGTAATTCGTCATTATTTTGTTCATTATATATATATATATATATGTGCGGTGGGTTGGCACCCTGCCCGGGATTGGTACCTGCCTTGTGCCCTGTGTTGGCTGGGATTGGCCCCAGCAGACCCCCGTGACCCTGTGTTAGGATTCAGCGGGTTGGAAAATGGATGGATGGATGGATATATATATATGGTTTAAAAATAAATTGCTTTATTTTAAAGAGATGATTCAATCTAAATAAAAAAAACCTTTATTGTGTACAAACTGTACGTCTCATTAATTCTGCTCTGTTAGTCAGCCTGTACCACGGTTCTATTTCTTGATTCAGTGCGTTCTCAGTGGAAATGTGAGTGGATTTCTGTGTTAGATTAAAGTTTCTAGATATACCATAGGTTAAGGTTGTCCACTGGCTGGCCAGGTGTGTAAATGGGTGAGTGCAAGTGTGTCCTGCCCTTGGCATGTCAGCCGAAGATGGTTCATGCCCTACACTCGTTTCTTATTCTGGTTTATTTTAAAGCTAGACTAAAAGGAAAAGAGTGTCCAGAAAATAAATGAATGCCAATTGGCAAGGATGATTTTCAGCGGCGTGTATGCATTAAGGATAGGCTGGACTCTGCCTTTCCCCCTGCAGATGGCGCTATAAACTTGCCTCACTTTTTTAAAATGTTTATGGCAAACTCAACATAGACGTAATTTTTCTTCAGTTCTCTATTATACACATTCAGTGTATTTTCGTATTTAGAGAAATATTTCTTCTTGGAGTATGTGAATGCCAACTGGCAAGAATCATTTTCGGTGGCGTGTCTGCATTAAGGGTAGGTCGGACAATGCCTTTTCTCCCTGCAGATGGCTCTGTTTTACAAGTAAACTTGCCTCATTTTTTAATGTTAGAATAGTTATAGTAAGCTGAATTTAATAATCGTAATTGTTTTGTTTCAATTTTTCATTATACACAAACAGTGTAGTTTCCTACTTAGGAAAATCTTTCTTTTTGGAGTATGTGAAATTTTCCTTGTGTCTGGCACCACTAGCCTGTGTCTTGGTTGCTCAGACACCTCATTGGACACTGGAGTATTCTTGCCATACCTGTATACTGTATTTGCGTATTAGTGCGTATGTGCAGCATATAAACAATCAGTTCCACCTTGGGGCTTGAAGTTAAAGCCCATTACGTAACCAGCTAAATTATTTTTTATGATGCAATTTAAAGACTGTGTGAACTTAATACATCTTGATATATTGGAGTACAAGTACACTCTTAAAAATAAAGATGCCAGAGTGGTTCTTCAGAGTGATGCTGTAGGACAGCTTTTCTCAACCTTTACGTATTTGCGACCTGAGTTTTCATAACAGTTTTAATCGCACCCCCCTAACGTTTTTTTGAAAGGAGCCCCCCAATACCAATTTGTTCTTTTTTAATTAATGATACTGTATATCATAAATGCATATTTTATTATACCTACTTAACTTTTATCGACATTTATCTAATACTATATTTATTTTTCTAGTATCAGAATGTAGTTTAAGTTCATTTGTTTCGGTTTCAATAGATGTATTTTTCATATTTTTGATTCTTGTTTTCTTTTTTTCACATCTTCGCGCCCCCCTTTTTGTTACTTCGCAGGGAGGACCGCCCCACAGTTTGAGAACCACTGCTGTAGGGGAGCCTTTTCAGTCCTCAAAAGACCCACCCACATGAAGGTTCCAGAAAGAACCTTTATTTATTTTGATCAGAAACAGGCTCCATACAGTATATAACCATGAATAGATGGCTACAGCTCTATAAAATACCAATGGTTCATGATTTTGAAAGGACTCTTGCTGCATTCATATAACACAGGCTAAGTCCAGGTTTTCTTAATCTGTTAGTGTCCTGCAGCCTACCATACAATTAAGAGTTCAGTTTTTTTCTTTAAATATTAGGAAGTTTTTCAAAGCACAAAGAACTCTTCCCAGAATGGAGGTTTGTAAAGTGATTATTCTACAAGGAACCACACAACTCAGTAAAGAACAGTGAAGTGCCATTAAAGAAAATTATTTTTAGGAATGTAGTCATCATCATTATCATGAATTAGGTTGATTACTCAAGTACAACAGGATTTTGTACTTTTTCATTTTACCCAAATGAAGAAAAAATGAAAATTTATGACTCTTTCTGCTTCCATTGTTAAATGTTTGATGTTGAAATATACTAATGATTTGTGTGTAGAAACTGCCTCTGAATTGACTGGAGTGAGCATCAGCTGTCCTGTACTGTATGCCAGAAGAAGGGAATAAGAAAAGTGGTTGTGCAGGAATGCTGAGATCTTTAATAATACTGTTTTGTTTCTAAGGCAGTGAAAGTTGTGCATATCCTGAATAGAAGGCAGCTGAGTGCTAGTAATGGACATTGCCCCATTCAGGGTTGCTTTTTGAATTGTGCTCAGATTCTGAGATAAACACCCAAAATACCAAACTAAGTGTGTCGGGAACAGCAAACACATTGTTTTTACAAATAACAGGGTCACATGTGTATGGGGAATTAGAAACTACCCAAAAATAATTTTTCCAATAGAGGTCCTGTGTTCAGCAACAGGATTGGATGATTTGAGTCACACATTATGCAGAACAACCAATGAGTTAAAAATATCCTATTATCAAATGAATACAACAGCAGTGCAGAAAGAAACTCACCAGAATAAATTACTCTGTGTACCTTTCAAACTCATTAGAATCAGCCTGATCTTGGAATCTGTCCAGGGCTGGCCTCATTCTTCTAGTAGGTGGTAGCCTACTGGATCTAAGCTAGATCTTCAGCGTAGCATAAACAAGTCTATGCTCAGAATTCACAAACCGGGCATTTTTGTAGCCCTTGCTGTTCTGTAGGAGCCTGCAGTGTCTGCTCACAAGGATGCAATCAATCCCTTTCACTACACCACCAGTACTGGAGTTCCAATGTCCAATGATGCGGCTCAGGACGCTGGAACCAGGATCCAGCAATCCACAGCCACTGACCTTTTGCAGAGTGAAGAAACATGGAGCCACTTTCACCATGGTCACCAGACCCACGGGGACCGATAAAACTGTCATAGCCAGTCCTGTTAGTTGATATGGTGAATAAAATTTCTCCCTCACTGAGACATCGCTCAACGTAGTTGAAGTATACACTGAGATAAAGAACAAGGCACCTAGAGAGTTCCTTAATCTAGTCTGATAATTGGCTTTTTTAAAGGAGTGACATCGGACACCATCGGAAATAGTCAATCCACCACAGCAACAGCTACTCTCTGAGTAAGACAGCCATCAGAGCGACCAGACCAATAAAAGGTGTACCCACCTAGAGAGCTCTGGTCAGTCCCAGGACTGCGCACCTCAGAGAGTGCTGCCACTGAAATGTGGAGTTCATGAAGCTCCTCCAACAGCAGAGGAAGATGATCATCATGCTGGAGAGACAAGATGTTCCACACACCTACCCGGATGGGCCGCCACAAATTGGGATCCAAGTCCTGCTGTGCAGAGAGCGACACCTCAGTATCACACCAGTTCCGGGGATGAGGCTCCCTAGGGATTTCCCCCATCCCCTTCATAATGCGAACAGCCTTCCTTTGGGTGTTAGCAGCAGAGCTACTCTGGCGGAGACCAGAAGGGAGTCCTGTCTGTTGTTTCAGAGCTGCTTGAAGTTTTTACGGTGCTTGAAGGGCCAATCCTTCTATCAATCTCTATGCTTTCCATGCAAGTTGGAGGACCATTTTCAGGGCTGGATGCAGTTTAACGTCATAACCAGGTCTCCAAGATCAGGCTGTTTCTAATGAGTTTGCATGCAGTTTGTGTGAGGAACTTGCAGACTTGGGTGTGACTACGGATCCTAATGTGATATGGGAGACCTTCTGTGACAAGACCCTGAAGGTTGGTGTGAGTTGTGTTGGTGTTGCCAGTGTTCCCAGAAGGAGGTATTTCATCTCGTAGGGCATGCAGGATATCATCGAGAGAAGTCGCAGTGCATGGCTTGATGGCAACTCCAGTCTAAACTGGGAAATGGGAAGGATGGCTGTGAGGTTCTCTGAGAGCAGATAAGGAAGCATTTATTAGAGGAATCTGTGAGCAAATGATATACTATCTATGGTCTAGTGACCCACGTCCTGCTTACAGAGAAGCATTATGCACATCTGAATCTATTCCTCAGAGTGTTGCAGTCAGGACGGGTGATGGAATGGTTGATGTCGCTGCAGTTGGGACCTGCCGGGCTGGCAACTTTGAGCAGCTATTTAACGCTCATCCTCCAGTTAGAATATTGGAAATATCTGGGTCCACAATTCTTGAGGCTAATCCTCCAATTAGCTGTGAACCACCCAATCTCACTAAGATTGTTCAGGTAGTGAACCAGGTGATGGTAGAGAAGGCTGCAAGTATCTGTGGTATCCAGGGTGAACTTTTCCAGGCTGGTGGTAAGGCTGTGCTACTGGCATTGCTAGCAATGTTTACTTCCATTGAGGAGGCAGGCATCATCCCAGTTGACTGGAAAATGGGACATGTCGTCCATATCCGGAAAGGGAAGGGTGATCGCCTGGATTGTGGTAACTGCAGGGGGATAACAATGCTGTCATACCAGTTAAAGTCCTTGCTAGGGTCGTCCATGATCACTTGCTTGCTTACCAGCGACCAGAGCAGTTTGGATTTATGTCTAAGAGGTCTACAATTGACCACATCCTGACACTGAGTGTTCTCATCGAGCGCAGATTGGTAGAGTTTCTTTGCAACCTTTGTTGATTTTTGTGAAGTGTTTGACTCACTTGATTGAGTTTCCCTGTGGGATATCATTTGATTTCACAGGATGCCTCTGAAGTTGATGGATATCATGGCCAACCTGTACACTAGTACTGTGAGTGCTGTGCAGAGTGGAGGCAGAACCTCTGTGTTTTTCCCAGTTGATTCTGGGGTTCATCAGGGGTGTGTTTTTGCTACTACTCTGTTCAGTGTGTGCATGGACTAGGTGTTGGGCAGGATCCTGGTGTCCAGTGGCTGTGGGGCATCAGTTGGTGAAGAAAGATTCATTGATCTTGACTTTGCTGACGATGCTTTGATCTTCACTGAGTCAAAGGAGGTTCTGATCAGGGCTCTTGAGAGACTGAATGAGGAGCATGAATGTCCGGGCTTACGAGTGTCCTGGATAAAAACCAAGATCCATCCATCCATCTTTAATGACCTCTTGGACACAGCCATTAGCAGTGTGTCTGTTTGCAGAGACAGAGTGTCGATCTTGTGGAGAGGTTTACTTACCTCAGCAGTGACATTCAAGTATCTGGGGACTCTTCCTATGAAGGAAGTCAGTAGATGGATTGGAAGAGCATAGGGGTCATGAGGTCGCTGGCACTCTTGATATCCTTGCATAAGGAGAAAGGTCCAAGTCTTTAGAGTCCTGGTGCTTCCTGTCTTGCTGTATGGTTGGAAGACATGGATGCTATCCAGTAACCTGAGATGAAAACTGGACTCCTTCAGTACTGTCTCTTTGTAGAATCCTAGAGTACTGCTAGCTTGACTTTTATGTTGAACGAGCGGTTGCTCACGGAATCCCAAGTAAGGCACATTATCTACAGTACATTGTGTGGGAGCATCAGTTATGGCACTACGGCCATGTGGTATGATTCCCCAAAGGGTGATCCAGCTCACAGGATCCTCATTGCTGAGGACCCGAGTGGACATCCATGAAACACCTGGCTGCAGCAGATAAATTGTCATTTCCAAGGGTGGAACTGGACTGCATGTCTGCCTGTGGGGTTGCCAACCAGGATCCTGAGCTTTTTTGTCATGTGATGTACCAGTGCATGATCCCCAACCTGACCTGCACCTTTCAATGGATATGGGGTATTGAAAATGGCCAAACTGGACCTCCACTTCTGTAAGCAAAAACAAAAAAAAATGAGCTTGAAGTGGCATAAGAAATTTAAATACTGGAGGACAACAGAATGCACTGCCTGATGGCTGGTGGTGTCGGTGTAATAGTGGCAGGTCTGATTTAATTGTATATACTGGGCCTGTTGGTATGAAATCTGAACATTGTATCTTATCAAATGCATTTCTTCAAGCCAAAAATAAGTGTAAATGTAATTTTTCAGTAGAATAATTTTCCACCTCAGAAAATTGAGAAAGGTTTTAAGTTCAAATTTGTTGTCATTTGCACAAAGTACAATAAAATTCTCACTTGCATGTCTCCTCAGAACAGCTGACAATAATACAATACCAACAAAAGACACACACACACATACACACACAAGAATACATTGAATGCAACACACTGTATATAATTATATGCAATATATATTTGAAAGTATTTTGTATCAACGCTCTGTCTCTCTTTACATACTGTATATGAAGTATATACACATATACATTTCTATGCATACAGTTTTTAAAGTTATAAGATGACTTACAATATTTGAATTATAATGATCAACTGTTCAGTGCCCTTATGACTTGTAGGTAGAAACTGTGCCTGAATTCACTGATGTAAATGTCAGTGGTCCTGTACTGCTTGCCAGAACAGAGGAATAAGAAAAGTGGCTAATTCGGATGGCTGAGATCTTTAACAATATTGTTTTCTTCTCTAAGGCAGTGAATGTTATTTATATCCTGAATAGGAAGGAAATGAGTGCTGGTAATTATTTTTGCCATTTTCATCAGCGGGTTCTGTACCGGAATGTGATGCAGCCAGTGAGGATGGACTATTGTGTGAATCTTTAGAGGTTTGTGAGAACAAATGGAGAGATGTGAGCTGTCATCAGACATCTGAGGAGGCAAAGGCACTGGTGAGCCTTTTCCACAAAAGCTGAAATGTTTTGTGCCCACTTTAGTTCATCAACAATAGTCTGTCTATAAAATATAAAGCTGCCCATCCTGTTTACAACATTATCTGAGTTATACATAGGAGTGTGGTCTGCTTCCTGAAATCCATGACCATCAACTTGGTTTCACTGACATTAGGTGTAAATTGTTCTGGCATTAATTTGTCAGCAGGTAAACCTGTTATTTGAAAGCTGTCTCATCATTGTTTGTAATTAGTTTAATGATGGAGCTGGATCTGTGTCTACCCACACAGTCACAGGTAAACAAGGAGTACAAAAGGGGGATCAGCACACTACCATGTGGAATCCATGTGTTGAGGGTCAGGTGGACATGCTGAGGTCTGTTGGACAGGAAACTCAAAATCCAGTTCTATCAGATGGCACAGAGTCTTAACATTTTAAGGAGGCTGGTGGATAGCTTTGCTGATACAACAGTATTAAATACCAAGCTGTAGTCCACAAACAAAAGACTCTTGCATCCTCTTTGAACCAGTTGTGCCTATATGCAAACTGAATGTGATCATGACTATATGAAATAGTCTGTTTAAAGTGTTCCAGCACCACTTTCCCAAAAAAAACTTCATTACAATTGGAGTGATTGCCACCGGTCTATAGTTATTTAGACAGTCCACTTTAGTTTTCTTTGGCACAGGGATAATTGTGATCCTTTTGAAGCAGACAGGGACCACAGATTGAAAGAGACTCAGGAAACTGACATGGAAAGTAAGCTCTCCAGTCACCAGATCTATATCTGTGGGATGAGACACTAGAGACATTTTTAGGAATGGTGAGCACTAGCTGAGTTTTCAGAAGCATGCATAGCTGCACTTACAATAACTTGTGTCTATACTTTTGAGTGTGAAAGAATTGTATGAAAATCGTTATATCTGATAAGTAAACTACTTAAACACAAAGGTACATCCACTGCTGAATACATGGAACCTAATTTGACATTTGAAGTATAAATATACAGTACAGTATACAGTACATTCTATACTCTCTAAGCTCTAAGCCTCTCATTTTGCTCTCTAGCCAGGGACAATCGTGGTAATACTTAATTGACCTATAATGGTTGGCTGATAACATCCTTGTCATCCCTGGCTTTGCAGCAATAAAGCAACTTCGAAATCACAATTAGACCTGTTGATTCCATATTTGATGGCATAATCATCCCATCAGTCTTCATTTCATTTCTATGAACTAAATAAATACAATAACACAATTTTCATTTGAATACTATAATGTTGAATTGTGTTCAGTCCTTTTAAGGATTTCTTTTAATAAGTAAAGACATAATTCACAAAGAGTGTCATCATTCCTGACATGTGCCTGATACTGCCAGGATAGGCTCCAGCCACCTACAATCCTGAACATAACATTACATTTCATTCTTAACCCCACACAATCTAACACCAGAGTAGCAGGAAAAAAGAGCCTTACCTGGCAGCACAGGGCCTTATTCTGTATGATGTTTTAATTCACAGAGTATTAATAAGAAAGATAATCTAGGATAGCCCTTGAGTCAAGTGGAACAAAAGTCTGAGATTATCACAAGTACATACTGACATGTTATCATACTGTTTGGCACTCAATACATCCATTTTCAGATTTGTTTACTTCAATTTGGTATCACACAGCCTGAGTCTATTGTAGCAACATTGGACACAATACAGGAACCAATTTTGGATGAAGTGTTGTTTGAAATGTATTATAAGAAGTATTACTGTGTAAAATTCACAATAACATTTGATATGTTATAGGAGTCCCCCAGATTCATTTTGCTAGAAATAACAGACTAACATGCTGTAAAGTATGGTACATGAAAATGGGCCTAAAGCACTGCACTCCATAGTTAGATTAAACTGATATTTTTCTGATTGTGTGGCACTTTTTATTTAGTTAATCTTACTTGTTTAACACGCGTGTAGTTACCTCATTAGCCACACTAGTGCAGTTTCTAGTAGTCCTGACTCTGTTTCTCTTTTTAATGTTAGCTGATTGTAACAGTTTATTCAACTAATCTTTTTTGTTAATTTTAACTGTATGAACTTTATTATTAATAACATTATAATGAATTTCTAAATATAATTACTATAAGTTTTATAACATTTTAATACTAATGTAGCCAATCATTGGTATATTCAGCAGCTACATACAGTAAGGTTCTATAAATGATAAAAACTAGGTTTAAAATTTAAAAATAATAAGAATGTCAATATTTATAATCCATCTTCCTGTCTAATACCCACTCGTTTAAAAAAGTGTTACAAAGCAGAACCAGAAATGTAAACATTTTTTAAATAAAGATTAACAGTAATAATAATCTTTATATTTTATTATTTTTCTTTAAGTTTGGAAATACAAGTGGATTTATGGATGCTTTAGAACCTGCTGAAATATAACCCTCACTGATCATTAATAAATAATAATTATTGATTATATCACTAGGCTGTTTTTGGGCACACAAAAACTCTTCTCCTGTTTATTCTGTAAGACAGTAGCCTAAGCTCTACATTTGCACAACATTCAATTTGGATTCGTCAGGTTTCAGAATGATAATGTATTTCCAAAAAACAGAGTGCTTCACAACTATAATAAAATTGGCATGCACTCATTCTACCATTACAAATTAAAATTTTATTCATTTTTATTTTTATCTTTCAATGTGTGTAAGTATGTACGAGCAAACCAATTTCATGCAACTGTACTGTACTGAACAACAGTAAACTCAGATGTTGGTTAAAACAGGGTTTATTCATGAAATATATCTCTATGAGATAAGTTATTTTATAGAAAATATACTGGTGTATTATCCATCCATCCATTATCCAACCCGCTATATCCTAACTACAGGGTCATGGGGGTCTGCTGGAGCTAATCCAAGCCAACATAGGGCGCAAGGCAGGAAACAAACCCCGGACAGGGTGCCAACCCACCGCAGGGCGTGCATACACACACACACACACACACACACACACACACACACACACACACACACTAGGGACAATTTAAAATCGCCAAGCCACCTAACTTGCATGACTTTGGACTGTGGGAGGAAACCGGAGTACCCGGAGGAAACCCATGCAGACACGGGGAGGACATGCAAACTCCATGCAGGGAGGACCCGGGAACCAAACCTGGGTCTCCTAACTGCAAGGCAGCAGCGCTACCCACTGCACCACCATGCCGCCCCTGGTGTATTATGCCTTTGAAAATAAGCATTTTTTCCAGTTAAATTATAAATAAAATTTAATTTTCCAGTTGAATGTGGTTTAAATAATCTTGCTCCTTCCTATATTTTGGAGTGCCTATCCCCCAAGATTGCAAGTCATAACCTTAGATCTTTTAATGGTGCTCTGCCTTTTATCTCAAGAGTTAAGCGTAAAAGATTAGGTTGAAAAGGTTGTCTTTTTGCTGTTACACACCAAAATTCTGGAATACATTACCACAACAGATACGCCAGGCTAACAATGTTAATCAATTTTGAAAACTCCTAAAAAAATCAATATTTTTGTAGCTACATTTTAGTTTTACCATTAATAATCAAGATATTCATAGAAGTATCATATTCGACAACGAACCTGCAATTTTTATTAATCTTTACTTTTCTCTGTTTTCTTTTCAGGTTCCTCTGTGGTGCCATTCTACAACTCCACCACCACCTGATCAATGTCCTATACAGCCACCTGTGATGTCTGAATGCTTAAATGAAAGCGGATATCCCAACTTGTCATGACATCCACTGTGTCAAATCCTTTAAGACGAAGCCCTAAACAACAAAGAACTACTTAAGAACATTTATGCTAAACAGAATCCCCAGTGGGAGGTGAGTGGTCGTTCGGCCTGAAACCCCATAGATTTTGGCTTTTTCTCCTCTTTTTTATTTTTTCTGTCCACCATGGCCTTATCATTGGACTGTTATTTAAAGATTTAAAAAATCAATTCTATATTTAAAGACTATTTCTGTTAATTATGTATGTATCTTACAGTATGTAAGTGTGCATTATTTATTTTGTATGCTATTTATGCCTTGTTATTCTTATCACATTTTAATTTGTTTTTCTTTGCATATAACTACTTCTTTGACATCTTGTAAAACATTTTGAATGACATTTTTGTATGGAAATGTGCTATAGAAATAAATGTTGCATAAAATGCACATTGAAAAAAGAAGTGCTAACATGAAAGCATATATCTCGAAAAGGGTATGCTTTTTCCTTAGTATTTACATTATTTATTATTAATGGTTGATTAATTAATATTGCTGTAGTTGAGCTGTTTCCTGGATTCAAGTCCCATACCTGATTGTTGTCCTTTTGGAGCTTGCATGTTCTCCTGGGGCCTCATGCATAACGCCGTGCGAAGAATTCACACTATAACATGGCATATGGACAAAAGTGGAAATGTTCGTACACACAAAAAAATCCAGATGCATAAATCTGTGCGTTCGCCAACTTCCATGTTCTGCCACTACATAAATCCGGTCAGCGTGAAAAGAAACACATGTGCATGCGCCTGCTGCCACTCTCCAAACTCCTCCCAGAATTACGCCTCTTTGAGTATGCAAATCAATATAAATAGCCCTTAAGCTCAGTGTTCTGTGAAAAGACAATGGCAAAATCATGGGGGGAAATAGAAGAATTTCAGCAAATACCAAGTGGAGGCAAGGACAAACGTGCTATTTGTTGGACTAAACAATGGTATAAAGAACAAAAGGAAGTTGATCGAGTGACATAGAGTGTCGGAGAAACTTGAAAGCTCAAGTTCACAAAGTCGCACAGTGCCCGAAATAAAAAAGAAGTTGTCAGATATCAAAGTCACCGTGAAAAGGTGAGTCGTAGCCCACCATCTGAGTGTCATATGAAAGTTTATTAGGGTACAGAGAAAAATAGACACACAATGGGAAAAAGCATGAAATGTCAACTTTAATCTCGAAATTTCCACTTTAATCACGTAGCTTATTTTGTCATTAAAGTAGAACATCATAAACTTGTTCTTAAAATCATTTAATTTACTAGTTTCACAAATCCCATTGTAACTAAAGTAGCACGTTAAATGCTTTGTTTTGTATTTGATTTTCTATGTGCTCTATGTGTGTGAATCATTACGTGCTTCTTAAACGGGCTTTCTCTTCCTCCAACAGGATGCAGAATCCATTACATTCGTGATATTACAGTATTAAAATACTGAGATGTATACTTGATATCATTTTCATGATGATAGGAGTAAAAGCATGTTATTAAACATGGGAACACAGTGGCGCAATGATTGTTCATATCCCATGCAAGGTGCTTGCTATGCCGTGTGCTACCTTTGTTCAAATACTTTATTGTAGCAGTACTGTCTCTTTCAAACGTACTAACCTCCAATTCCTGTTCTTACTTTTCTTTCTCCAAATACCCAATCGCCATAAAATCAGCTCTGTAATAGATGTTAAGCCATCAGTAAGCTTAGAACGCAGATTCTTCAAAACTATTAAGGAACATCAAAATATCTTTGTAGTACATGTTTAATTATTTTATCCATCTATCCTTCGTGTCAGCACCAGCAAGAATACAGCGCGAAGCAGGAACAATCCGTGAACGGAGTGCCAGCGGCTTGCTAGCGATGCAGCACTGTGTAATTAAAGTTAAAGTTTTATCTGTATAATAAACATATTTTGCTGCATTTCATCTTAAAATTATATCATCATCATATGTTATGTAAATACGTGCTTTATAAAGTGGCTCAGGTTGTGCAATATTATAACTGTATCGCAAGTTTACAGTGAGGTGATTGTACTAATAAGTACAAACTGTTCTACAAGGATCACTTGATGGACTGATTGAGTGCGTTTAGAGTTCTTGGGATGAAACTGTTTCTGAACCGCGAGGTCAGTACAGGAAAGGCTCTGAAGCGTTTGTCATATGAGAGCAGTTCAATAGACAGCATGGCTGAGGCAGCGTGTGCTAGATGCTGTATACCGATAATTCTCTTTCCAATCAGCTGCTGTACAGCTGTGATTCACACTCAGATACAGTGATATAAATACTCTGAATAGTGCAGTGAGAGTAATATGGAAAAAGATGATCCGATGTGGGATCCGAGGTGCAGTGAGAGTAACAACGCTAAAGCAGCTATGGTATTTAGAATAGTTTGACCATTCTGTGGACCATTATATTGTTACAGGTTAATTACAATCAGATGCATTAAACTAATAAACAATATGCAGTTAATTTCAGTGTACTTATAAAGCCGCGTCAGGGATGTGGATCTAAAAAAGAAAGGATAACCACACAGGAACAGTCGCACTGCTTTGATGCTGGGTGCCGCCAGTCTGCAAAACCGAGCACAGAACTTGCGTACACCAGGGTATGAGCTACTGTGGAAATGTGTGTGGTTTTACACATAGCGATTTGAACGTGGAAACAGGCGTATGCAACATTTTTGTGCATACGTTATTTGATGGTTCTTAATTGGCCAAGAGTTGGCATGTGCTGTGCCATTTATCAGCATTCTGACCAGGACACTTTCCTGCCCTGCTGCCAGGCTAAGCTCAGCATCCCATTACCCTGAGTTTGATTAAGCGAGTTTGAGATAATCATACTATTTTTGTGTTTCTACTGATATATAAAAATAAAATACCATTTAATACATACATTTAACTTCTGCAGTAAAAAGTTATAAAAGAGCTGGAATTACAAGCAATTTCCTCAAGTGCAGGCAGGGGTTGGACCATAAGATATCCTGGTTTATTGTGCATTGGCAGAGGTGACTTTGCTATTTTTACAAGATCACCAGTAGAGGGCGCCATACCTATCTATAGTGGATGGAACCCCAGAAATAACTCATTTTCTTTTAACTACTTTTGTTAAGCAATTTATTTGATTCCTCATAATTTCTTGATTTTCTAATTTTGAATTCTTGATTAATAAATTAAATTAAATAATTGATGTATTGTTAGGCAAGGGTTTTTTATGGTTTTAGTCTTCCTATCAATTTAGTCTTCATAATAATTCATCTTATGTGGAGATGAATGTTGGCCAGTCAGGACTGGAACAAGCAAAGTGTCCAGATGAGCTTGTGAATATTGAAACTGAATGTGATGACTGATTTCGACTGGGGTTTCCTGCTACTCCACTTTCTCTCTGATTACATCAGTTTGTGAAGTCTAAATTTAGTATAAATCAGCAAACACACCTGTCAATTAGTATCAGAGTTACAGTCTTTGTTTATAGTAATAATTTCCATATGACAGTTATAGGTTGGGATCAAAAATATATCATCATGCACTATTGTATTGATTTTTGTACCCAAACCCCCAACACCAAGTGTGTGTACAAATTTACACAGGATGCTTTCGGAGACAACAAAAAATGGAGAAATGGTTCCCCAGACCAATATGTTCCCAGCTCTCATTTATAATGTTCAATTGATTGAGGTTGGTATTGTTTTATAAGGAAAATTTGTGATTCAGGATTCTGGAACACCAGCGGTCATTAGAGGTTGATATAAGGGAATGGCCCCAGTAGTTTCCTAAAACAATCTTGAACGTTGAAGTCAACTCTGGATTTTCACCAAAAATAGTTCCTGGGTGTAGGACAAAGTTGTTTCCAGCTATAAGACTGCTGAGATTGGAGTCAGGAGGGTTGATAATGTTGAGAGCCCAACTAGCAGGATGAAGTGAGGCCAGAGAAAGAAAAGAAGAAGCAAGAAGGAGGAGAATTAAGGATATAAATATGTAGCAAAGTGAATCAGTTAACCTATAGGGAAATAGAGCTTGAACCCTTGTTCAGTTATGTCAAGTGTTGCAATACAGCAGCCTATTAATATTTCAGTTGGAAAGTAACGGCAGTTTTTCGTTTCCTCAAGATAAATTTAACTTTTCATGTTGAAAGTGAATTTAACCTCTGCTAAAGAGAAATTATAGGTAAGCACACACAAACAGCTTGCAAAATATATGTTTTGGCCTGGGATGAGGCTTTGCCTGACTCAATCAAAACAAAATAAAAAGTTGCACAGAAAGCTAAAAACAAGACTAGAAAAAATAGTGATGCATGTTAATAATTTGAACAAATCTATACTGATAAGACAAAAATCCTTAGAGAAAAAGTACTTCTTTTGATTATCATATTCTAAAAAAAAAAAAAAAAAAAGAAAATTGTGCTTTTGGGTTGCCATGGTGACATTGGCTAGGGCTGCTCCATCAATGCTCCACCAGTCCGGGTGTGAATCTCAGCTCGGGCGCTGTCTGTGGAGTTTGCACATTCTGGCAGCACCTGAAGGAGTTTCCTCTGGGTACACTGATTTACTTTACCAGCCCAAAGGCAAACATTTTAAGTTAAAAACTGAGTATGAATGAGTGTTGTTTTTTAAAGTTTGCCTTAAAATGGATTGGTGCCTGCAAAAGAATTCATTGTTAAGTCAAAATTCTGCACTATAGCATATAACATAATCACATGTAACTACAACCATATGATTTTTTAATCCTTTATTCTTCCTTTCATGTCTTAAAAGATTATTTACCTTTGCTTTTGAGGGGAAAAGAAGATTATGTTTATTCAGCAGCTAATATCTAATAATTCTCATCTTTTGCAATCACCATAAATGATGCAGAAGGACTAGTATTAGAATTTGACATAACTAAGTTAACATGTATTTTTGACACATTCAAGAAAATCAGAATTTTTTAAAAGTCATTTACCAAATCACCTCATAAGAGTAAGTACTAAATGGTGATATATATACATGTATATACTGCATAATGAGTCACGGTGTGTAACTGTAATTGTATATTGTATATATAGGAATACAGAAGATTTGAGGTTAGCAGTACTTGTTAATCATGGTGTTGGAGAATGGCAACATGGAAACATATAGACACATTGAAGTAAAAATTTCACTTTAATCTGAATATGTGGTGAAAATTACCCTATAAACCTACGTGCATACTGTATATGTGTGTATACTGTATATATACTGTGTACTTCTGTATACATATATAACCACCTAATAATGAGGTTGTGATTCAGACTTAAAAAAATTTATATATATATACTGTATATAAACTCATACAAACTACATATATTTTAAGACTCTGCTCGTGATCTAAATTTAACATGTTGAATATAAAGGATGTACAGTGCAGTAGTATGTATAGTATATAACTGTTATGGCTTAGGGTGCTGTTGTCTCGCAGTAAGGAGTCCAGGGTTTGTGTCCTGTGACCTTCCTGTGTGCAGTTTGCATGTTCTCCCTGTGTCTGGGTGGATTGGTGATACTAAACTGGCCCGAGTGTGTGTGTGTGTTTGCCTTTTGAAGGGCTGGTGCCCTGTTCAGGGACTGTTCCTGCCTTACGCTCTGTGCTAGCAGTGGTAGGGTCCAGTAGACCTCCATGACCCTGTTCAGGACTAAGCAGGTTAGACAATGACTGACTGACTTTTTTGGCTCAATTACACGATGTTTTGCAGACATTTCACTGAAATATGTCAAGACTATGAAGATAACACAAGCCATTTGAAAATAAATCAAGAACAAAGGTTGTTTACATTTTTATTTTAATTCTTTTATAACTATTACACTGCAAATTCGCAGTCCTACACCGACACCCCAGCTTTTAATATAACAGGTGTTGCTACTTATATTCTGGTGAGGGATAAATTAGGCTTAATAAATTTACTTTTCTTTAAACAGTCTGGTCAATTTATATTGCATATCTTGCTAACTATGTAGCTAAGGCATATTTATTTCACCAACAATGGAAATTAAAAAGTGAGTCATACACAATGAGCTGTTTGTCTCATGACGTACTGTGTAAAACTGTGACCTTCCTGCTCAGTGCAGATTTATACTTGCCTGAGTTGATATAACAATTCAGTGACTGGACAACCAGTGAGGATAAATTACTAAAAGGTTCACTAGCTGCAGGGTGCATTTTCCTAAGAAGTTTGCATTTCCCCATCCTAACGAAGGCACAGTAGCATGTTCCTGAGGTCAGTGCGGAATTCACGGTCAAAGGCAATATAAACCAAATTGTTGAGGCAGGATGAGATGATAAAAAAGTGGAGATACCCATGGTTTCCCATAAGGGGTGTCATCAGTTTGTCAATGTGTTGGAAGTTCTTGAGGATAATGATGAGGATTCCTGGGGTACGACACAGAAACAGCACCAATGATGTGGCTGCAAAGTGTTTGGCAAACTGGAGGTGCCTTCTGTCTGCCAAGTTGAGCACAGAGGAAGGCTGCTGGGCAAATGCCCTAGGGTTGTGTCTAACCACCATCTTTCTGCTCAGCTTCAGGGTCCGGAGTATGAGTCCATACAGTAGAAGAAATACCAGCAGAGACAGTAGCTCCAGGAAGACAATCTGTGGAAGGTAGACCCTTTCCATTCTTGGTCGCAGATCTTGATCCAGGGAACAGTTTCTTTGGCCAATGTAGGTGAAACCACTGGCACCATTGACAATGGTCACAGTCAGAGCAGAAACTATGCTGGGTGCACAGCCCACGGGAATGCAGTAGCTGAGTTTGTTCACAAAGTGGCTGTTCCTGATAACCCTCAGGTAGGAGTTGATGGGAAAAAGCAGCAGAGTGAGCATAAAGGCAAACTGTGAATAGCACTGTGAAGGCAGGTATTTGGAGATGCACTCTTCTGGAGAAAGAAGGGATCCCACAGTCAGCAGCAAAGAAAACATGTTAGCCCAGAAACAGCTAAAGATAAGAGAAAGGAGGCTGGAAGTCAGGTGGATTTCTACCTTACCACGGCGCCTTATGGCATTGGCACAGGTCAACATATTGGCTAGGAAGCCAATGCTGATTAGAGCCACTTCCATCTTCATGATCAGGTTGAAGGCACTCTCCAGATCCAAATTGGTTTGTGAAGCAGACTGGTTTGTAGACTGGTTTGGCTGAATGTTTATGGGATAAGACATGAGGACATCCAGTGCTGAATGGTTAGAAACAAAGAATTCCATATTTGAAAATGCAAAAAAAAAAAAAAAGCAAAGCCCAAAAAGAAAGCTATTCCAGCAGTTGCTCAGAAGATGTGACTTCTCTCTGTGGTTGTCACTCTGTACTGATGCAGTGGGAACATAAAGCTGGTAACGTGCATGAGACAAAGCAAAAAAAAAAAAAAAAAAACCACGTGCAGTTAAAGGCTAATGATCGATTCAGCACTAACAAGATAATGATCAGTATGAGGTCATTCACAGCTACCTGATGCCCTGGAGAGGTTTAATCTATTTCATCTTGAGTAGCCAGCTGACAGCAATTTGCTGGACCCACAGTGCATTGCTCTTTCAAGGCTGGCTGCAAGGACAGCGTACAGACAAGCAAGCCCACCACCACACCCTGTCAATCTGGATTTAGTTTAATTTCTCAATGAGACAGAATACATTTAATGTGGCCCGAGGCTACAAGGCATCTGTCATGTGAGAGCCTGGCAGACTAGGATAAGACTGAAGGGTCAACTGAGGATCTCTGCATGCTGCTTCAAATATGTGACAGAAAAGCAGAAGGTGACTTTACATCTTTTAAATACAAATATTAGAGAAATAATCTCAAAAGGAGTGGCTTATTTAAAAGTGCCCTCATGAATAGAGAGGCCTGTCTGCACTGCAAGAGTATTGTAGATCTTCTTCAAAATCAGGGCAGTAATCTCCTATAGGCCGAAACCACACATCACTTCGGCATCCAGCTATTTTTTAAAGTTAATTTTATGGTTTTGCTTACTCAATCATTTTCCAAGTCCACTTATTTCAAGCTCTCATGAACCTGGAGCATATCTTGGCAGAAACATGTGCAAGACAGGATTGAACTCATTGCAGGGCACTTACACCAGGCTCAGGAGGGAACCCATGTAGACAAAGGGAGAACACAATATAGATTTTTCTTTGGGTCACCAAAAACTCAGAGACAGGTCCAGAATATTGTTTCTCTCGCACAAAGACCCCTGAAGTATAAGAGCACAGCCTACATCTTATTTAGTGCTGTTTTTCAACTTGAAGAAGGCAGATACCCCACAAATAGCACTGCATGAGCTTTAAGATCACACAACATCGCACACACTAAAGTCTTTGCTTTATTTCTGTACAATACATCTGCAACACAGTACTATCATAAAATTAGGTTTCTCCAACTTTGGCTTATGTCTGAAAAACACCTTGTTTTGGGAACCTACTTTCACACTAATAGATGTAACACGTGCATGGTATAAATACTAGAAGCTGACTTGTAGAGAAACGTTTCTAATATTGAAAACTGAAGTTTGTACAGTGCAAGCTATTTGAGAAGGTCTGTGTTGTATGAGAGGGGTGTGTGTCCTTCCAAATAAGTTAAGATTAGAAACAACTGTCACAAGGATGATGAGATGGAAGTGAGGAGTTTCACTAAGAAAGATGAAAACTGGTGTGGAGACAAGTTATGCAACAAGAGGTGGTTTGAGCTATAATGAATTTATGTTTTGCACTTAAGTCTATTTGTGCTGTTTTGGAAATATTGCCACATGTTTATATTTTTTATTGATTATTTATTATATCATTCTGAAAACACCATTTTGTATTTTTTTTGGTTAGTTTAAATCATTTTTGGATAATCTTTCCATGGCTGCAGCCAAATTGTTTGTGGTCACTATACCCAAAAAGTCATCACTTCCCAACAATAAAAGATGGTGGCACAAAGCTTCAGATAACTGAGTACTGGATTTTTTTTTTAAATGGTAGTGCTACTTAAGGGAAAGAAACCTAAGATATTGTAAGGATTTCTGGATTTGAACCTTCTCTGTTTTTAACTTTGCTCTTTTTTGTTACTATCTGGCTCTGGTGTATCAATTTATTTTTATCTTCTTTAGATTGAACTTCTGACTTGTCTCCTCACTACAAATTTCCTTAGCAGTGCCTATTATCTTTTGGTTTTCTCTGCACTCAATGAACATTTCAGAATACCTGTATTGTTCTAGCTGTTCACAACATAAGCATTGCAGGAGTCAACCCAGTTGGGAATAGCAGGAAGCCTCAATTTGTGCTGTAGATCCTGCTGTATATTGTGGGCAGACTTCCATGGACTTCTAGGGACTGCAGATTTCACTTGAGGGAGCTCTGAAATCTGAATAGGATTATCGATGGACAGGTCAGGTCAGATCAGTTTGGGGAGAATGCACTGGTACAGTGTGTAACCACACCCACCACATGACAAAACAGCTTGGGATCATGGTTAGCAAAGGCAGACACGTGGTCCAGTCCCACTCTCCGGAAATGACCCTCTATCTGCTGCAGCCAGGTGTTACATGGACGTCCCCTCAGCCTGGTCCAGCCACTCTGGTTCTCAACAATGAGGATCCTGTGAGCCAGATCACCCTTGGGGAATTGCGCCACATGGCTGTAGTCCTGTAACAGATGCTCCCTCGCAATACAGGTAATGTGCCTCATTCGGGACTCCGTGAGCAACCGCTCATTCGACACAAAGTTGTGTTAAAATCGATGGACAATGGGATGAAATATAAACCTCAAATTGAGTAACGTCAAAAAACAGGAATTTAGAGGATCTGTTGCCAGAATCAGAATACTAAAACTATTTCTAAGACAAAAAGAAGGGTTGCAAGAATTCTATAACCAGTACGCACATTGTCACACATGTGGATGCAGGAAACAGTTTATTGACTCAAAAGTAATTGTTTTTCAGCCATAGCAGGTGTTGGCGCTATCCAGTAACACTCTCGTTTTCTCCCTCTGCAGACCCTCATCATAACCCGTCTCCTAAAGATGTCACTTCCACCTCCCAAGATGTCACCTAATAATGATATCACTTCTGGTTCTGGTTCAATCAAAATCTCACCTCTTCCCATTATATAAATCTGCCACCATCTTGTCTCACCTCAGTTCCGCATTGAACCCGTGTCTGTAAAGGTTTTTTTTTTTTTTTTTTGTATGTTCTTCAAGTATATGGGGCTTATATTCCCCAAACCTTTAACCTTGTGATTGACTCTCATTGCAACATATAAATCACATACTGTACAGAAGTTTGTTTGTTATTAACCACAATCTTGGATGCTTTCAGGCTGTTGATGCTGGCTATATAAAATGTCCCACTGCTGACATCACACAGGATTACTTTCATAACCATCCATCCATTTTCCAACCTGCTGAATCCAAACACAGGGGTCTGCTGGAGTCAATCCCAGGACACAAGGCAGGAACCAATCCCAGGCAGGGTGCCAACCCACACACAAACGGGCCTATTTAGAATCGCCAATCCACCTAACCTACATGTCTTTGGAATGTGGGAGGAAACCGGAGCGCCCAGAGGAAACCCACACAGACACGGGGAGAATATGCAAACTCCACGCAGGGAGGACCCGGGAAGCGAACCCGGGTCTCCTAACTGCAAGGCAGCAGCGCTACCACTGCACCACCATTCCACCCCTTTCATAACTATGCACCCAGAAAATAAATGGCACATCATGGTAATAGGTACACAAAGTAGCTGTGAAACATAACAATATTTATATAGTTCCAGAAGCCTTATATGACAAAAGTAACTTTGCAAAAATAATCCACTATACTATACTAATACTCCAAACCCCCAAAATTAATAAAGACCATTCCAGAAAAAAGGTCAATACTATGTATTTCATGGTTCTCTAAGAATGCAGATGCAACCCAAAACTTCTAGGGTGCTTTTTGTAGTGATTTACTGTTTCTGGTTCTCAATCTTTTTTCAATTGAATTCTGACTCTGATTTAGTTTTGTATTTTGGCTTAGCTGTTCAATTTTTTAGGTTTCCTGGTTACAAACCTTGGTCCGTGTTATCAATTACCTTTGATCTCCTGGTTCCATGTTCATTTAATCGGTTGAATTCCCACTGTTGACAGAATAGTTAAGGTAGAGATTAAAAAGTGATTTTCAAATTAGGAGGCCATTGGACCTGGGTGCTGAATGGAGAGCTGGACAAGAGTTCCACTGGTGAGTGGTAGAGAACCTGCATACATTTCAAAGATACTGGAGGTCAGGATGGAGGATTTTGATATTGGGTTGAGGTGGGAAAGTGCTGTATGGGGATCACCCCATCAGTTAGTCAGGGCCTGAAAGACCATTAGGTGTATATTTTAATAATTTTTTCTCTCTTTTTATGTTTATTATTTGTGTTTCTAAACCACTATATTATTTGTACACTGGTGTCTGTAGAGTGTTTTCTGGGATCGAGCATGCATCATGTGTATCCCCTACAATTCACAGTACAGTGGTGCCTCGGTATACGTCCTTAATCTGTTCCAGATCCTTTGACTTATACCAAACAGGACGTATACCAAACAAATTTTTCCCATAAGAAATAAAGGAAAAATGATCAATTCGTTCCCATGAAAAAAAATCCAATAGTTATTGGCATATTATACATTGATGAGGTTGTATAAAATAATTTAAACACTGCTTAATACTAAAATACATAAATACCAAAGCAATTAGATGAAATAAATGAAAATTTAACCTCACTTTACCTTTTAATAATGTCTTTGTTTTTCACAATTGTAGATACTGTTGTTCTCGGCATACGGTATGCAGCAGCCAAGTCCCAGATACGCATGCCACCTTCATATTTTTCAACAATCAATTCAAATTTACGCGAAAAAACACAAAATCGTGAAAATTCACAGAGTTATAGCGCGGGTTGTTCACTGAATGCTAGCAACTGCCGTACTGACGTTCATGGGCAGTCGTGGCTTTGTTTCGAGAGAGGTAAACAAGGGTAGCATGTGGTGTTCTAGCACGCAAGTCGTATTCCAAACAAAGGTCGTATACTGAGGAAAATTTTTCGCCTCCAAACAGGATGTATACCAAGTTGGACTTATTCCAAAGCGGACGTATGCTGAGGTGGAAGGACAGATGGATGCATTTGATGAGGAAGTGCTGTGTAATAAAGGCCAAAAAATGTGCATAGTGGATAGTAAATATCACACTTAAAGATACTCAAGAAGACATTAGGTGAAAACACTATTTGGGTGTTATTTGCTCACTTACCATATATACTCGCGTTTAAGTTCTCCCATGGATAAGTCGGGGCTTAATTTTACCATGTAATTTCTGGTATTTTATAATGTCGGTCGTATAAGTCGAATGTGGAAAACTCACGCTATTGGTCCAAGAGATTATGATATGCTAACGCCCACCTGAGAGAGTAACCACGAAGCACACAACCTTTTTTTTTCTGTGTATTGTGCACACTTGACCACATGGGAATACCAAAACTATTCCGAAGCGACGCTTGCACTGTTTTGTGTTTTTTGTATCTCACACCCTCATACACCTTTATCGTAAGAGCATCCTTTATCTAATACGGAGCACTCAATCAGAAGAAAATATGAAGCTGGTTTTAAATTAAAACTCATTGAAATTGCGAAAGAAATTGGTAACTGCGTTGCTGCAACAAAATTCGATGTGTCTGAGAAACTGGTGCGAGATTGGAGGAAGCAAGCAAAAAATTTAAGTGACGTATTTTTGAACGGACGTATAAGTCGAGGTCTGATTTTATGATCGATATTTCGTGTTTCAAGACCTAACTTATATGCGAGTATATACGGTAACTAAAATCAAATAGTGGGTCTGTCACTACTCTGTATCTTTCCTTTTGTGCTACCACCATGTTGTTCATGCCTTTCATACAGTGTTTGTGTGTCTTTGCAGGGGTCTATTAAGAAATGCTGTGAGTACAAGGGTCATTTTCCTATGGAAAAATGTTCACTATTCACAACAGAAAAAACATGCTGATAATAATATTTGCTAAACTCTGAAAAGGAATGAAATGCAGAAATGCTATATGCTTAACTCTGAATATTTTCATGATCATCAACTAAAATACTAATACAGTGAAAAACAAGATTTGTGATTTGTTCTTGTTCGTTAATCTATAGAAACAGCTAAGCCGAAGGCAAAGCAAGTATTTGGTGAGGTTTGAAACTCCTGTGTTTAGCACTCGCCAGTCAGCACCAAAGTATCTTATGCAAGACAACATCACTTTACTCTTAACATAAACTGGAAGCATACTTATGTCAGACATGTGTCACTGATCATACTACCTACAGAGAATAAAATAAACATGCACACAAACACACAGTTTGACATGTGTCATTTCTACTAAAGCATAGATTACTTAATAAGTCCCTATTTACATACAAGTTTGAGAAGATCTGAATTAGTCAGAAACAAGACATACCTAGATCATGATTTAGGAAGAAGGTGTTGTTGCAACACCCAGTATTAGCCAGGAAGTGGCTTTCAATATAAAACATCCAGACTGAGGGCAGTTTTTCATTCAGAGGCTGGAGTAGAGACTCCTTATGCCACCTGCACTTCGGAAGAGGTAAGAAGAGGTAATCCACCTTAAGTTTTGGGCCTGGTCAGTACTTGCATGGGAGACCAACCAGCAATGTTTGGGTTGGTCCTAGGTGTTGGTGAGGTCAGCAGGAGATGTTCACACTGTAATTTGTGTGTGGATCCTAAAGCCCCAGTGCAGTGACTGGGACATTGTGCTGTAAAAATGGTGCCATCTTTCAAATGAGCCATAAAACCAAGGTCCTGACTCTGTGGTCATAAAAGATTTCTGGGCATTTTGAAAAGTGTAAGGTGATTTCTGACATCCTGGCTAAATTGCCTTTCAGAGTTGCCTACCCAACTCTGGTCCTTAATCATCCCCTGACTGGTGCTCTCTCTCTCGCCTTCACCAATTAACTAGCTAACATGTGCTGAGTATACTGGTGAAAGTATGGCTGTGGTCGTATCATCCAGGTGGTTGCTGCATATTGGTGACAGTTGATGTTCCTCCCCTCTATCTAAGTAAAGCATTTTGAGTAGCTATATGTAGAGAAGCACTATATACGTAAGTAAATTAATAAATTATGAATTAATTCATTTCCAGTCTGAATAAAACACTATTTGGGATATTTAGGAGCATTTATTAGGTATGTAGCTTGCATTTTATTTCATTTCTTAATGATCTGAAATTATCTGAAAGGTTGGTCTAATAGTTTGAATCCTCAAGGATGAAGCTTCAAATCTCATACATTGTTTGCGCCATCATGAGCAAGCCACCTAACCCTACCAATGTAGTAGCAGTAACAGTAGTAATATTGTCATGTGCACACAGTACAGTGAAATCTGCATTTCTATGTCTGACCAACAAGAAACACTTTGGCACTCCCTGGCACCACAAAAAACAAGAATGCATTAAATTACATCATTTATGTAGATTATATGACTATATAACTTCAATTACACTCCAGTTGTGAAAAACTTTGAAATAGGTAAATGTCACACAATTATTTGCAGGTGTATCTGCCAGAAAATCCTACCACCAGTAGATTCTTTCCAAAATTTTAGCATAGTTTACTGGAAAGCCACTCAACGTCTCAGAAACAGATTAAAGGAGTCAGTAAATGTGTTTCCACATCTGCCCTTTATTTTCATTAGATATTTAGACAGTGTATTTTGTGTAGTACAGGTAAAAAGCTTAAAATAAATAGAAAATATTCACAAAACATTTGTCATGCCAGTCAGGAGGCTCAGCTGAGCAGAGACAATATCCAGTCCACGCATCCTCCCTTGAGGAAACAGCCACCCGCTGGATTGAAGCACATCTCCAGATCGCAGAGTGTCTGCAGGGTCAGCTCAAATGGGATCTAAAATGAGAAGGACAGACAGACTTGCTAGAAGGCACACAATTTTCATACAGTGACTTCTCACTGATTTTTTTGTCCATCCATCCATCCATCCATCCATCTATCTGCAAACTTGTTTAAATCAGTCTGGAAACCCTATATTAGCAGCATTTTGCACCATGTAGGAATATTCCTGAAAATGGCAGTGATTTACTGTACTGTATGTTCAGTGAATAAATGAAAAAGAAAAAATTTTGTGTCAACCTTTTAAAGGTTGTTTCAGTTATCACCTAGGTGTTTGTGGTTTCTGCTTTTAGAAATAATGTGGTTAAGCTTTTACTGGTAAGATTAGGTGGAGGTCTCAACAGTCACGCATAGATGAATTACTCCTCAGTAAAATTTACTTGAAATGAATTAAGAACATTGTCCCCATGCCTGAGCCTGTTTTATGGAGTTCTCTGTGCATTAGGTTAATTCTGTAATACAATAAATTGGAATAGTGAGATGTGCATGAGTGTACCCTGCAATATAACTGGCACCCATGGGTTTGATTCTTCCATACAGGGCAGCTGGAATAGGCACTAAATACCCTGCCCCTGAACTAGATAAAGAGGTTAGAAAATTAATAAATGAATGGCCCTGTTTTAAAATGTATTTGTAGTTGTATGAGCAAAATTCATTTTACTAACAACACTTATTATCTCTATGAATACAATACGAAGTGCAGCTAACAAATCAAAGCTGAGAAAAAGGGTACAAAAGCCCCATGAATGAGATGCACACTGTCCTTGGTTCCCACCAGTAATGGATGCAAAGCTTGCTTTCTTCTACACTAATGGCAGCTACTGAACATAAAGTCATGTGGCAGCTGTTTGTTGCTAGGCACTGATGTATCTGCTTTTAGAATCTGAAGGGCTCTTTTAATCAGTTATGACAAAAGTGACAAGTGTGTGTGTACCTCATCCTTCGTGCCAAATATCCTGTGACTATGGCTACCAGCTCCTAATGAACGATACTGTAGATAGTTAACAGAAACCACATTCAGTGTTAGAGGAGTAAATAGGCCAAAGTTCTGAATGGTGAAAACCTCATTAAGATTTCTGAGGATGAACAAAGAAAATGACTATTTTATTCTTACTCTGCTTTGCTTCTGACGGACCGCTAGTGTTTTATAATTCTGAAAAAAAATGCCCTACACCCATTCTGCTTAGGGTAAGGCCTTCCAGAACCCTGAATGGAACTAAATGGGTTTAACAATGTTGCATTATGTTATTTTATGTTACCAAATAACGGATTTCAATATAAGGGTTTCTAATGACACTACTGAATAAAATAAGAAGGAAATTTAGATTAAAAAGGGGATCTTGCCAAACTGACAAAATGTCACAAAGTTTTAGTGACTTTCAATTCACAAGTGGCCTCATGTATAACGCCGTACGTAGAACTCGCACTATAACATGGCGTAAGCACAAAAGCCGAAATGTGCTTACGCACAGAAAAATCCAGATGCAGGAATCTGTGCGTACTCCAACTTCCACGTTCTTCCGCTACTTAAATCCCGATCAGCGTGAAAAGTAACGCTTGTGCACGCGCTTTACGTAACGCCCCAACTCCACCCAGAATTACGCCTCTTTGAATATGCAAATCAATATAAATCGCCCTTAAGCTCAGCCTTCTGTGAAAAGACAATGGGAAAAGCATGGGGGGAAATATAAGAATTTCAGCGAATACCAAGTGGAGGCAAAGGAAAAACATACTATTTGTTTAATTAAACCGTGGTATAATCAACAAAAGGAAGTTGATCGAGTGACATAGCGTGTTAGAGAAACTTGAAAGCTCACGTTCACAAAAATCGCACAGTGCCGGAAATAAAAAAGAAGTCACATATCAAAGTCGCCGTGAAAAGGCGAGTTGTAGTCCACTGTCTGGGTGTTATATGAAAGCTTATTAGGGTACAGAGAAAAAAAAAGGCACACAGTGGGGAAAAAGCACGAAATATCAACTTCAATCCCGAAATTTCCACTTTAATCATGTACTTTATTTTGTCATTAAAGCAGAACATCATAAACTTCATCTTAAAATCGTTTAATTAACCAGTTTCTCAAATCACTTCGTAATTAAAGTAGCACGTTAAATGCTTTGTTTTGTATGTGATCTTCTATGTGCTCTGTGTGTGTGAATCACTACTTGCTTCTTAAACCGGCTCTCTTCCACCGACTGGACACAGAATCCATTCCATTCGTGATATTACAGCTCTCTGAATAACTAAAATACTGAGATGTATACGTGATATCATTTTCATGATGATAGGAGTTAAAGCACGTTATTAAACATGGGTTTCACGGCGCAGTGATTGTGTGCGACCTTCGATGAAATAATTTATTGCGGCAGTACTCAGGGGCGGCTCTAGGCTTGTGGTGGCCCTGGGCACAGAAAGAATCGGTGGCTCCTTCGCCCGCCAATGTCAGTAAGGTAGCTTATGCACGGTGGATGGCCACGTCCTTTGTGGACACTGCATAGCCGCCTCGTGCTCATGACACAAGCATTTAACTTTTGCCGAAATTTCTCGCTGCGTTTTTAGCTGTGTTGTTATTTTCTCTTTCTGTTTTATATTCAATATATATTGGCGTAGCCGCCCCTGCAGTCCTTGCTTTTCTTTCTCCAAGTAACCGATCGTCACACAATCAGCTCTGTAATAGACATTAAGCCAGCTGTAAGCTTAGAGCGCCGATTCTTCAAAACATTTAAGGAACATTGAAATATCTTCGTAGTACATGTTTAATTATTCTATCCTTCACGGCAGTCCCAGTGAAGAATATAGATTATTTAAATGAAGTTAAAGTTTTATCTGTATAATATAATAAACATATTTTGCTGCATTTCATCTTAAAAATGGTATCGTCATCATATGTAAATACGCGCTTTATAAAGTGTCTCAGGTTGTGCGATATTATTAACTGTAGTGCAAGTTTACAGTGGGGTGATTGTACTTATAAGTACAAACAGTTCTACAAGGAGCAATTGATTAAGTGCATTTAAAGTTCTTGGGATGAAACTGTTTCTGAACCGCGAGGTCTGTACAGGAAAGGCTTTGAAACGTTTTGCCGTGGCTGAGACAGTGTGTGCTTGAAGCTGTATACCGATAATTCTCTTTCCGATCAGCTGCTGCTGTGATTCACACTCAGATACAGTGATATAAATACTCCGAGTGGTGCAGTGAGAGTAATATGGAAAAAGATGATCCGCTGTGGCAATTCCTAACAGGAGCAGCTGAAAGAAGAAGAAGAAGGTGCAGTGAGAGTAACAACTCTAAAGCAGTTATGGCATTTGGAACACTATGGCTTTTCCCTGAACCATTATATTGTTACAAGTTAATTATAATCATATGCATTACACTAATAAACAATATGCGGTTAGTTTCAGTGTATTTATAAAGCCGCATCAGGAAAATAAGGTGTAACCACACAGGAACAGTAGCACTGCTTTGACGCTGAGTGCTGCCAGTCTGCAAAACCGAGCGGAGAACTTGCGTACGACAAGGTATGAGGTACCGTGGAAAAGTGCGTGGCTTTACGCCAAGTGTAGGTTTTATACATCGCGATTTGAGCTTGGAAAAGTTCTTACACAACATCTCTGTGCGTACGCACCGTTTATACTGTACATGAGGCCCAAGATCCCTGGTAACTGACAAGCGGAATCCTACCATACTGTCTAATCACTTTAGTGAAACTAAATGCACAATAGGACCTCTTTAAGCATCCTACATAATTTTCAATTGAAAACAAAGATTTCTTTATATGTCTTGAGCAGTGTATCACTTCCTTTTCTTACCTTTGTAAACTCAGATGATTTTGGCAACCCCAAGAGCAGGGCCTTCACCTCAGCACAACACTGCTTCACTTGGTCCTGCAGAAAGTAAAAGAAAAATAGGGTTAAGTACCTGCTCCAGGAGAATAGTCATATGAGAAAAGGTGCAATTGAAGTCATGGCAGAGTTCATTGTAACGGATTCCTAAATATAAACAAAATTTTGATAACAATGAAACATATTGCTATAGTAGAAGGTTTACAATCAGGGTTTTTTTTTCAGATTAAATCTTACCTTTCAAAAAAAAAATATTACAACAAAGTGTTTTTGGACTGGAAAGGACAAATAATCCTCAATAGGCAACGCATGCTGCTCTTTGTTAATGCTACCATAGCCTGACTTGCCTAATAAGTAATCAGAGCCGGAGGTGGCCTTATAATTTGGATGAAGATGAAATTCATTATAGGGTAAATCAGACAAAATTCAGGCAAGCAAAGGTAGGTCTCTTTTAATTGACCACTGTAGTAGAATGACAGATGTGGGCTCACTCTGCATTGCTATGTGCCAAGCCAGTGAGTACAGATGCTTAATGGCTGCTCTGCTTAAACAGAGCCGCATTGCCATTTACACTGTACTTTGAACATTTTAAGGGACAAAGCCCAGTGGGAATGGTGGTGTGCTGGCTGTCTTTAGGAAATACCTGTCATGTCCATCAAATCAACAGATTGTAGTAGGGATTCCCAGGGTGAAAGAACTGA
The DNA here is from genome assembly GCA_026402145.1 of Polypterus bichir lapradei. Classification (NCBI taxonomy): domain Eukaryota; kingdom Metazoa; phylum Chordata; class Cladistia; order Polypteriformes; family Polypteridae; genus Polypterus; species Polypterus bichir. The sequence continues at coordinate 3,914,331 of JANRMT010062793.1, forward strand.
TGTCCTAATGCCTATTTACCAAGTCCAGATTGTTGAACCCATGAAAATAATAAAAGCTTAAAGACACTAGAGCCATAGGAAAGTGTTGTGTCTTGACACCATAAAAGGATTGGGGATGAGGCTTAAACTGGATACTTTCAGCTAGATGCAATTGTGTTTAGAGTTAGCAAGATCAGGATGAATGATTTGGATGTGCCAGTTAGTCATATTAGAGATCCGACCTGCTTGGTTAGGCCTGTATAGTGCAGGTAATGTCCTACACTGTGTTCAAATAAAAAGTGCCATATTTTCGACTCCTCTGTCTCTGAGCCCATTTTGCATTCAGCACGCTGGGACAGATAAGTGGGGCATCTAATTAACAGCAACCAGTTAAGAAGGTGTTTGTAACAAAACACACTGGCCATTACAGCTATTTTTGAAAAGAGTATCTTAGGTGATGGCTGTTTAAAGTACTTGGCAGAACCCTAAGTGAAGGCTGTGTCACGCTGTGTCACCTAAGACACCATCAAAGTGCCATCACTTTGCCTCAGGAAATACACCACAAAAGAGTTACTTTTGGGGATTCACCTAATTTAAACACATTTTGTATCTATTCCAAACTGCAACAAAACAAAACAGCCTCTAGAAATTAGTTTAATTAGTATAGGCATTGTAACTGAGATTGAGGTCAAAAATCACAAAAGGTCTAATTGCGTGTTTAGAAAGCAAACCAAAGACTCCTTGTTACAAAGAGCAAATCTGAACAGGTTTAGGTAGCAGAGGCTGAAAGGTGGGAGTATATGCTTGTTTATGTTTTCATACCTGGGTGCTTCACTTGCAGCCCCCTACATGACTTGTAGCTGACTATATAAAAGGGTTCCTAAATAAATGTCCCTCATGCCTTAGATTGCATACCTGTATCATAGGATCTCGTATGGTAGACGGTTGTGATTTCTTGGGGCTCATTCTCACTCCAGACTTAGGTGGTGCGGTGCTAGGCCGCAAAAAGACTTCTGCTTTTCTCCACACTGTATGCAGACTTTTGTGAAGAGCCTGCAGTCTTTCAGAGAAAAAACAAAAATAAAACATCATTAATGGGAGAAAGGAAGAGTGGTGAATAAAAATGCCAGACTAGCTGCTTAAGTGAAGTAGAATAATACCAAGTACACATGGACAGAAGGACTGAAAGTCATTACATGTGCTTTCAAAGTAACTAAATAACTAAATTGTGGTCCAAACAAACAAACCCATATGGTGCAAGTGTTTCAATCCGAATGTAAGGCAGTGTGTTGACCTTGCTTCATGAGAAGGAGGTCCATTCAATTAGCTATTAGATGGATGACTGGTTGAGAAGGTAAATTCAAAATGAGATTCACTGTATTAATAAACTACAATAACTATTGCTTGATTAAGTATTTGTGTCAGAAGCATTAGACGATTATCAGAATTTTGAAATTGTTTTGTGCATATTACTATTTATTTCATTTTGTTTTATTTAGCTGTTGATTTCCCATCGTTTACTGAAAGCCAAATTAACTGTAATACCACAGCCTTACACAAGCAATATAGCTACATGTGTCCCCTTTAAAAAAGTCCTCTTGTTGTTACTACAAATGACTCGGTTAGTACTAATTTGCTTCTGTGTGCTTTTACATAGTGTGTTTTGGCTCTCTGAAAAATTTGTATTATTATGCTATTTTTGATTTTTTTTTCAGTATTGTGCTCATTGGAAGCTATTTAAGTTATGCAGGCACTCATATATTGTCAGGTGAGTGACCAAAACCTATGAATGTTCAAACATTCAGAGATTGGCTTATTATGTTTGAAGTTATTTTCAGGGCCTGTTAGCAGCACATGTTTTTCTTTAGATTTAGTCTCCCAGGTGAGTCCAGAGCATGTTTAGCGTTTTCTGTATATACTTAATGAAAAAAGAAATTAACATTTTCTGACATGAGAGAATTCTTGTGTACTTTCTCAAATATTTGTCCATTTATTTAAAACCTTCTGACTAGCAATAGCATATGCAATGTGGCATTGCAACTTGAAATACAAGGTAGCTCAGTTGATGCACTTTTACCCAACAAGGTCCAGGTGGACAGGTTACCTATGAAAAGAACTTGATTCCAAGTTTAGGTCACATCAAAAAAAAAAAGGCCACACTTTGTCAGTTTTCAGTGTGTAGCACCTCAGATATCATTAGAAGAAAGGAAAATGTCTATTGGCATACTGCAGGCAGGTATGCCATGTGCTAGAGTTGTCAGACAATATAGATTAAGCTGCTCCACTATGTCCCAACTTTAGGCATGCGTTAAAGGGACCTATCCAAGATCTGGTATTCCTTGAGCTACCACATTGTAACAGGTAAAATACATCAGAATGGTCCATTTTAGGAATTGTTTCAGATCAGTGACAGGGCATTGAGGAATACAATTAATGCTGCTGACCTTATAACAAGGTGACTTATCAGTGGCTGTCTACATATACTTTGTAAATGTCTGACACTACAGCAGGGCAATGTCACATGACAGAAAACGCTCCTGAGGAATGAATGCTGGAGATCAGTTGCTGCTTTGGCTTTCCTTCTATCTCAACCTTAAACATATGGAGCACTTTTTGGATGCCTTGGATTGCAATATCCAAGGTCTTGACTGTCTGCCTGCCAGCAATGTCATCAGGCCCTTCAGCTGGAATATGATAACATCAGACAAGGGCTGATTCACAGGCTCATTGAACCAGACATGGCACGTAGTTGTGGTTGCAAGAAGTGGTCAGACAACATACTGAAAGCCAGCAAAATGATTTTTAATGTTCAAAGTTGGTATTGTTTTCCTGCTACTATTGTTTATGTTGTACTCTTTTGTTTTTCCTTGCAAGTGTCAGAGATGAAGGACAGGCATCGTGGCTGGGATAAAGGAAGAATTTATGCCAGGAGGCCATAATGGATGGACTGGGCAAATGGGTTTACTGGGAGCAGGTCATTCTCCCACATGACAGGTGGCAGTGTTCTTCTGGGCTAAACTTGATCAGGACACCTGCAGGGTGGCATGGGAGTTGAATCCCAAAAAACACAGCCCTCTCAGGGTCTTTGGGGACTGCCCTGGTTTCTACACAACCTGGAAATACTCCAGACGACCTCGACAGAAGACTGGAAGCTGTTCCCGGGTCAGTTTAAAAGAGAGCCCGTTGTCTCACTTTATCTTTGGAGGCAAGGGGAAATGCTTTTTTGGAAGAGGAGGGGGGGATAATGATTTACTTTGCTATTAATTGTATGTGGAAGGCATTTTATCAAATAATATTTTATTTGAACCTGGAATTGTGTTGGGTATTGCAGTGTCTGTGGTTTGGGGCTCAGTGGCACCCTCTAGTGGTAACACCCTTTATTCTCTTTATTCTCATTTGTGTATGTTATTTCCACAATGAAGGTTGAAGTTTCAATCCAACAATGAGTGCTGTGTTTCTTTTTTTATCCAAATATATACTGTATAATACAGTATACACATGTATATAACAGAACATTCTTAGACCTATTTAATCAAATTCAGGGTCATGGAGGGTCAGGGTCTAGTCCATCAGCACCAAAGAAAAGGCAGAAGACAGCCATGGGCAAAACACTAATCCATCATAGGATCCAAACATGCTCACAAAGTTCCAATTAGAATTTGACATACAGACAACAATGAGGCCTGCACATAAACTACCCTTTATTTTTAGAACACAGCCGCAGTACAGTGAATGACCTCAAATTTTACAAAGGTAACAGGTAAACTGCCAGAGGTTAAAAAATGTTTAAGTTACCAAAAACTGAAAATAATATAATTTTCAGAGTTATACGAAAAGGCCTTTTTCAGGGAATAAGTAATGTGTTTCTTCAACAGTACTCAAAGTAAGCAAATCTTATTTTCAGCTATGAAGAGAAGACTTCAAGCCACAGATATAACATGTAAAGTGCCAGTAAAAAAGCCAATGCTAAAATGGTCAGAAGTTTTAGAATGCCCCGATTTTTCTAGCTTTCATTGAATTTTATGCAGTTTTGTTTCTCAATATACTCTGAAATTGAAACATAGAAAGTGAAGTTTACTTGGACCACTGTTGAAGCTGTTCCCCTGTTAGACACCTGTCGTGTAAGTGCCTATCAGAGCCTAGTCTTCTGATTCTGTTGTGGAGCTGGGTCTTCAGACCTGTTCCTGTCAAAGTTTCCTCCAGTTTCCTGTTTTTTTTCATGGTGTAGGAAACTATATATGTTGACTCCTTAGCTTTCTTTGCAATTTCTCTATATAAGTTATGATGTTATGTCTGTCTTCCTTTGTTAATTGACATTTTCTCACCATTAGGATATATATAGTGCAATATTATCCAAATAATGCTTCAGAGAGTGTAGCAACATAGTTTGATCCAACATTGTTTTTATACAGACAGAGGGTATGTAAGTTAGCAGCAAAAGTAGGAATGTTTTGCCTCAACATTTAAGGTTTAATAAACTTTTATTGCTGCAGAAAATTTTTAAGTTATTAACCCATTACATGTTCTCCAAAAAGGGCCATTTTGTATAATTCTGAAAACTACTTTAAGTTTTTAGTAACGTAAACTTTTTTTAACCTGTGGCAGCTTAAGCTTACTATCACACCCTTTCAGGTTATTCACTGGACTTGAACTGTTTAAATTTCATTAAATACTGGAAAATGGGGTTATTCTAAAACATGTGACTGAAAGAATATATGAATGTTAATCATGTTTTATTTATTTCTTGATCCTGCAGGTAATTAAGATTTTGCCAAACCAATCATCATATATATATATATATATATATATATATATATATATATATATATA
>JANRMT010062793.1:3932813-3946077 GCA_026402145.1 Polypterus bichir lapradei
GAACTCTGTTGTGTAAACATGTATGCAATGCCTCAAAGACGTTTGCATCCAGGATACCGGATTAAACGGGTGGCTGCCCCAAACCTTTCCATGCCTCTGGTCTCCACTTATTACAATATATATATATATATCTATACTAATAAAAGGCAAAGCCCTCACTCACTCACTCACTCACTCACTGACTGACTGACTGACTGACTGACTCATCACTAATTCTCCAACTTCCCGTGTAGGTAGAAGGCTGAAATTTGGCAGGCTTATTCCTTACAGCTCACTTACAAAAGTTAAGCAGGTTTCATTTCGAAATTCTACACGTAACGGTCATAACGGTCGATAACGGTCGACAACGTCCGCCATGTTGAACTTTCTTATTTATGGCACCATCTTCACGAAATTTGGTAGGCGGCTTCCCTGCGCTAACCAAAACCGATGTATGTACTTATTTCGATGGTATGATGCCATTGTCGGCCGCCATTTTGAACTTTCCAACGTCACTAATTTTCCAACTTCCCGTGTAGGTAGAAGGCTGACCCCATCTTCACGAAATTTGGTAGGTGGCTTCCCTTCGCTAACCAAAATCGATGTACGTACTTATTTCGGTGGTATGACGCCATTGTCGGCCGCCATTTTGAACTTTCCAAACGTCACTAATTCTCCAACTTCCCGTGTAGGTAGAAGGCTGAAATTTGGTGGGCCCATTCCTTACAGCTTACTTACAAAAGTTAAGCAGGTTTCATTTTGAAATTCTACGCGTAACGGTCATAACAATCAACAACGTCCGCCATATTGAACTTTCTTATTCATGGCCCCATCTTCACGAAATTTGGTAGGCAGCTTCCCTGCGCTAACCGAAACCGACGTACGTACTTATTTCGGTGGTATGACGCCACTGTCAGCCGCCATATTGAATTTTCCAACATCATTAATTCTCCAACTTCCCGTATAGGTAGAAGGCTGAAATTTGGCAGGCTCATTCCTTACAGCTTACTTACAAAAGTTAAGCAGGTTTCATTTCGAAATTCTACGCATAACGGTCATAACGGTCAACAACGTCCGCCATGTTGAACTTTCTTATTTACGGCCCCATCTTCACGAAATTTGGTAGGTGGCTTCCCTGAGCTAACCAAAACCAATGTACGTACTTATTTCGGTGGTATGATGCCACTGTCAGCCGCCATATTGAATTTTCCAACATCACTAATTCTCCAACTTCCCGTATAGGTAGAAGGCTGAAATTTGGCAGGCTCATTCCTTACAGCTTACTTACAAAAGTTAAGCAGGTTTCATTTCGAAATTCTACGCGTAACGGTCATAACATTCAACAACGTCCGCCATGTTGAACTTTCTTATTTATGGCCCCATCTTCTCGAAATTTGGTAGGCGGCTTCCCTGCACTAACCGAAACCAATGTACGTACTTATTTAAGTGGTATGATGCCACTGTCGGCCGCCATATTGAACATTTCAACAGTCTTTGTTACTTATGGGCCCATCTTCAAGAAATTTGGTACACGGGTTCCCAACGCTAACTGAATCCTACTTACGTACATATATACGTCCATAGCCTGCAGCTTGGTCACCATGTGAGGCGGCATTGGGTCCCCCATCCCAACGCCTCCCACGTTGTTGGCTGCCTGCCTATATAAGGCCGTCCATCGCTCCAGTCTCTACATTCCCTTCCTTGCTTCGCCACGGGATTCACGTCTCCCTGCTGATAACTACAGCCTTTTTGTTTAATCCACGGCTTCTCCGCTATTTTATTGTTTGTTTATTACAATTATAGTTATTGTATAGGTATTTTACACTTACTTTACGTTACTCAGGTACCCATTTCCTTCGTCATTCCAACCCCCATTACCATGTCTATCGAGGTAATCACCATCGATCAAAGAACTGTCACTTACCGAGTGGTTTCCATGCCCGGAGATGGCACCTACCTTTTCCATTCTCTTTGTTACATATTGCACGGCCATATCAGGCTCACTCTTGATATCCGGAAGAACATTGTGTCTTATGTATTGAATGACTGGGACAGGTTCAAGGTGTGGACTGATGACGGTACAGGAGATAATTATACTACACAGGAGCACTAGAAGAGTCAAATGCTTAAGCCCTTCACCTATGGTTCTGTATGTGAGTTGATGGCTGCCGCTGAATTGTTCGGTTGGTGCTTTCAAGTGTACCAAAATTGCCAAATATTTTACACCTTTCAACAACCGCCAATGCCTCTTAAACATCTTACATTCACAGGTGACGATTTCAGTAGTGGACACTTTGATGTTTATGAATGTTTAAACTCTCAAAAGCTGGATGTGAAGTTATCGATGAAACCGGTTGTAAGCTTACAACGCTGGACAAATGCCGAATGTCACTTTAACACAAGTCCTGCAAATACCGTTGTAATTGAAACAAACCATGAACCTCAAACTGATTATGACAGCAGCAATCCAAGCTGTGAGATTTGAGACAAGATTACTGTTCACATGGCCAACTGTAAGTTGCATGCTCAAGAGTAAGCTCAGCGCACAGCTTGGTCATGTTACAACCAGATGGCCGAACTCACAATGTGGTATACAAAGAGATCCTTAACAAATAATTACTGACATATTTTCCCTCAGTTTAAAAAGGTTAAGGTCTTCTTAATAAAAATTTTAATGCAGTACTTCGCCGCTGCGAAGCGCGGGTATTTTGCTAGTATATATATATATGACAGCAACACTCATTACAGTGACAAAACAATTACATTGACAATCATGTTACGTTATTTTCAAAATGTTTCCTTTTCTTTTTCATTACTTCTTTAACACTAGAATTACCAGAGCCTACGAAAAAACTCGTAAATCCGTCCCACCTTAAATCGCTTCTAAAATCCCTTCACACCTCTCCGCCAGCGTCCTTTGTCCTCTAAATGTGCTGATAAAGAGAAGCAAGAAGCAGCCGGCTATTCCATCCTCCCACCAATTTAGAACGTGCACAAACTTCTCTCAGCTCATGCCTTGATTGAGTATCTGGGAGTGAAGTGAAGTTTTAGAGTGGAAATAATAGATCGTTGTTTGGAACACACGCATTTCATGTTTGTTCCGTTTCTACAGTAATCTATGTAAACACATACAGAAACATTTTTTATATTCTAGTAGTAGATGACAAAATGTAGGCATAAACTATATAATGTATGAAGCCTGAAGTCCAAATATCAAAGAAACATTTTCACAAAAGGTACAAATATAACACGACAGTTGCGCTTTTATTCAAAAATATAACTGCAGAAACAAAAAGCCGCCTTAACATGCGACATTGACACCCATTTATTATGACTGCCTCCGTGGCACAATAGAATTAGCTGCTGACTAGCAATCAAAAGGTCGCGAGTTCGAACCTGCACCACTCCGTTTTGAGAAGTAAACTGCTCTTAGTCTTACTATTTTAGAATAAAAGCATACATTTGATTTCAGTCTGTAACAGCCGGTGTAATTTATGATCCTTGTAAAGGTTAGCTTTGTTTTTTTTTTTTTAATTCACTTTTCATTCTCTCAGTCGCGTTCAGAATCAATCCATACAACCCCATCTGACACGGCTGTTTTCACATAAAGATGCGCTATAGCTCTGCAGTGTACTTGTGACTGCATTCTCGTACCAATGTTTGCGAAATAAAGTGTCTGCGTGCACTTTTCGTGGCATTACCCGTGTATTTTTTGAGCATGCCCGTTTGAGCATGCTCAAACACAGGAACATATGTTGGTGTAAAAGTATAACAAAACAAGTGCACTTTTATTCAAGACTACCTGTATAACTGAAGAAAAAAGAAAGCAAGCTACAGTAGGCGATTGATACGACAGCTTGCATGGTGCAATGCTAAGAAGTGCTGATTTCCATTCCGTGCTACATAAAATCATCACATTCAAATATTAACAGTTCCCACACACCCAAGGACCGTCCTTCCTACATTTACGACACTTGTACTTGTTGCAGTGTACACACCTCTCTGTGCTATGGTTCCTATTACACTGAATGAGCACCTGACACTGTACTTTCTTCCCTGGGGGAAGGTCCCACATCAGAAAATTTCCAGTTCCTGCATAAATTAACACCCGATCTGACGCTGTTCATTTTCAAATAATATTGCATTAGTGTGATGATGTTTTCACATATATTGTCTCTTTCTTTCAGGTGTGTAATAGAAACCACAGCATAGAGAGAAGTGTGTACATTGCTTCTTGCAGGAAATACTTTTACACCAACATATGTTCCTTCCTAACACACTACTTCTCTGCTGCGAAGCGCGGGTATTTTGCTAGTCTAGGATATAAGAATGATCTGATATGGCAGAGTTAAAGCACTAAGAAGTCATTAAATTAAATTATTGAGAAGGACTGTTTTCTAGTTAAGCAAATGGGTTGGAACCAAAACCTACAGCCACTGTGGCTCCCCAGGACTGATTTTGCCCACCCCTGCCATAGGTGCACTGTATGATTTGTACTGTCATTCAACTGTTCAAGCATATGACTAGACAGTTGAGAAAACCACAGCATTGGAAAGGAAGCTGTAAATGACAAGATACTCTTCTGCCTCTACTGCTCTTTCAATTTTAGACGTTGTTTTGTTAAAAACAAAGCACTTTGTGAGTTAAGTCTGGCCATCACCTGTCTTTACAGTGTTATAGGTTATACTGTATTTCCATGGGATTGTGGCATGAGATTAAGAGTGATATGCCTATTTGTTAGTCTCTCATTTATGAAGAACATAAATGAAAAAGTGATGACAGCAAGAGGAAACAAAAGAGAGAGCTCATCGGGTCACATTTTATCTGCTATTCCTGACACAGCTTTGGTGACTAGAAAGGATAAATTGACATTCTCTCATGCTCAAGGAAAAATATCAGCTTACACTCTCTTTCTGTACCTCTCTGGACAAGGACAAACTGTAAATTTCGCCTTGGAGCAGCCCTATTATGTTAATGTTTTCAACAATTACTCTGCTTCTGCATTGTTGTATTTGATTACTGCTCTATCTCCTTAATGTTCTTTTGAGCTTATCATCAAAAGCACTATACAGATTATTATGTGAAAGTCATCATATTACTTTTGCTCACTGTATGAATATTTGTTAGGTTGTTTAGGTACAGGCGGCATGATGGTGCAGTGGCAGCGCTGCTGCCTTGCAGTTAGGAGACCTGGGTTCGCTTCCCGGATCCTCCCTGCATGGAGTTTACATTTTCTCCCTGTGTCTGCGTGGGTTTCCTTCCACAGTCCAAAGACATGCAGGTTAGGTGCATTGGCAATCCTAAATTGTCCCTAGTGTGTGTGTGTGTGTGTGTGCGCCCTGTGGTGGGCTGGTGCCCTGCCCAGGGTTTGTTTCCTGCCTTGCACCCTGTGTTGGCTGGGATTGGCTCCAGCAGACCCCCATGACCCTGTAGTTAGGATATAGCGGGTATGATAATGGATGGATGGATGGATGTTTACGTACAACTGTCTTTCCTACACAGTGCAGTTAGTGTCAGCATGAAAAGAATGGGTACTGGTGGATTAGTATATATCAGTGAAATTAAAAAGGAGAATGAACAAAATGAAAGAGCTAGGTTGTTTTAAATGCAGTGTAATATTAGGCACCAGAAATGTTAGCATCAGGAACAGAAGCACTGCTGGAGTTTTCACACATTAATGTCACAAGTGTACTGAGTAGAGTGTACTACCCAAAAAGCATCTAGCCAAAGGCAAATCTGTGACTAGACTAATTTTTGATTCCATGAACCATATATTGACAGCACTTAGTGGTAATAGTAATGGACTACGTTCATACAGCTCTAGCTTAGTAGAAGCTTGTCACATATTGAGAAATGCAGCCCTTAACCCAAATGTCTTCCACCGCTGTTTAAGGAAAATATGGATGTGTTAAAGTGGATGGAGGAAAATACAGACTGGATAACAGAAAAACACAAAAATATTGCATGGTTGGAGGAATTCTTGTTGCTGATAATTCATACTTAGGCAAGACCAGCGTATTACAAAAATCTCATGAATTTGTGGCATCAACAATGCAGGGTAGTGAAGATGGTTTACTATTGTGGCAAGTGGCATCATGTTAGACAATGGATATGTTCAGACATAGAGGATACACAATAGGCCTTGGATTTTTTTTAGCAGGGTAACACACTATGTATCAATGCAAGAAAAGATTTCAAGTGGTTTTATTGATGCTATAATAAATTCTAACTAATGCAGCAGCCTTGTCAGCCACCAAATCATAATCTAATTGAGCAGCTGAGTCTTACAATTGAACAAGCTATTTAGAGTAAAGAATCACCACCATTAGCTCACTTGTAACAATTAGTTACAGTATTAGTTAATCTAGTGTGCACACATGGGATATGCTAGAAGCAATATGCTCTGGCATCCATATGACGTGCTTTTAACATCTAGTTGTGTGCTTGTTTTTATGAAATCATGCACAAGAAATGAGGGGAAAACTCCCTATTAGGTAGGTGCAAATATCTGTCCTGTGTGGTACATGAAACACGTGTTCAATAAAATAAAAGACCCCATATAAAAAACAGGTAAATTAATGGATTGCTCCAGGGGTAGGTCTGCCATCAGGGTGTTCTGGGTGCGTGCCCAGGGGCCCATGACACCAAGGGACCTTTTATCAAAACCCTACCCCCCTCACTCACTATCTATTATCCACAGTATCCAAAATGATCAAGGATAATGTCTCCAGCTTGACTAAATGATCAAGGTTCTGCACGCCACCAAAATGACCAAGGGGGAAATTGATAAAGCGATTGAGTCTCGTGCCATAATCAAGAGTGAGAAATACCGTGTTGCATTAAATGACCTGGTGTCAAAAGTATGATCAATTCTCTGTTAAGGGGCTAAGTCATTCAGGGATCCTTGGGGGCCTTAATCCATTGTTGTATTGCTCTCAACCTTAAAAGTTCTATATATAATAAAGCGTGAATAGTTAAAAATAAATTGTGCTGTGCAGTACTAATTAGATTGTTCACTTTGTGAAGGTATGATATCATGACTGATGCAGTACAAAATATTGGCCTACTATATTTTCAGATGACCTTATATTGACTTCATGTCCCCATGCTAATGCATTTATAGCAGGGACTATCATGCACCTCTCTTCATAACCTTTTACCTTAATTTCATTGGTGCGGAAGATGCTGGCCTGGGAGAGCGCCTGTTGTAACTCCTGTGGGGCATCCTCAGCACAGCATCCTGATGCATACAATGGCAGGTTTTCAGTAAGGAACTGGTGCAAAAGGGAGATCTTCAGGGCTAGGCCTATGTCCAACACAGAAGTGCGCACCCGATCCTTACAAGAGGGGTCTGAAATGGAACCCAATAAAAAAACAGTTGAGTCCTTCTCTGTCTCTGAGGTGACATCTATGTAGTATCATGCTCTCAGCTGTACAGTTGGAAAAGGAGCCGTTAACATTTACATGCAAAGCAAAAGGCAAAATGTGCCATGCGCCAGTCTGCTGAGAGCATTTCAGCAGTTTGCAGACAGCAATATGAAATGTCTAATGAAACTACCATACATTATTCCTGTTTCCCGCATCCTTGGACAGTCATCTCCTTTAAAATTAAAGGGCATAAAAGGTAGGTTGAAGACTCAGCAGACCTGCAGAACAAAACCTCTCAGTCATTTAACACCCTTATGTGAATCACAATTAAAACGGCTTCATGTCTGGATATCATAAAGGTCACCATGAATCATTAATACAGTCGAGGCTAAAGATTGAACAAGCTATTTTTACTTAAAACATACCACACTGGTAACAGAAATACAGTTTTACAGTTAAGTTTGAATAGATCTACCCAAACTTATTTTTATTAATATACAATAATTTATTAATTTCTTAAAACCACTTATTGCAAAGCAGGGATGGACAGTGCATGAATTCAACCACAGATAAACTGGACATAATCGAACATGCATGGGAGTCCAAAATTCACTGTAGTGCACACTTGCACTCATGCATTCTAAGACATTTAGTAATTTGGTTATGCTATGGTATATGTAAAGTATGCTCTACTGTCAACATCTGCTCAAAAATGTAAATTCACTCCTGAGGTGACTGGATATCAGATTGTGGTTCTTTGAAACAATAGGCATCATAGTGGGACTAAATTATCTTCTTCACACTTTGTCTTTCATTATCTGGTGGATTTACTGACTGTTGCTTGAGACAAGCAACATAACTGCATAATGGTTCAGCTGAAGACATCGACTTCCTGTTTTCCATTGATTTTCAAACCCCACTCCTCACCTACAAAGCTTTGAAAACAAATGTTTTGGAATATGTGTCCCATATAAGGGAGCGGGGTCCCATTGGGTAATTATCTCTTCAAAGCCATCTTGTCATTTAAACTCCATCAATACACAAAGTTGCTCATCAATAATTCACAACAGACAATTGATTATGTACAGAATTTTACCAGCAATCTCAGAGCTTCTACAAGGTATAACACCTCCTGTTTTGAAAATGCTTATCTCAAAAATAAGAACATTTCATCTGTATTGGTCAATGCTTGCAGAACTGTCCTCCAATTGTCATTGACTTACTTATCAATTCTCAAACCTGCTTAATCCCATCCAGAGTTACAGTTCCACTTCATGGCAAGGCACACTCATGCTCACATTCACTTACCACAATCCAATTTAAATTAACTTATTAGTCTAACACCGGAACGATCTTCCAAACTCCACTCAGAAAACAACCAGGCCAAGATCAGAATTCTATGCCCACAGTTGCACTGATTCAAGCAAGATCTGTTTATTGCCACATTTCCTGTACTTGCATGGGGTGCAGGAGAAAACCCAGAAAGATACAAGAAGAAACTGCAAAATCCACCCACAAACTAAACCTGAGCTGTGAGGCAACAGTCCTAACCACTGTACTCAGTTATATTTGTTCTTATGTCTCCAATGCACCATGTAACCTGAACTGATCTCGTAATATTCAATAATTTGTAAAGAAATGTGTATCAGTGCTAAGAAAACTGTTATTGTAAATAACTACTGCAGATAGTTAAAGTAACTAATATTGTGTGTCACCACTAGGGTTTGAAACTGACAAGGCCTCACTGCTGCCTTAAACAAGACAACCCTCCAGCCAATGCTGTCTCGTGTCACTCCAAAGCCAATAATTTAAAAAGGACGCTATCTGGACTATTCAGCCGCACAATTAGTGGTCTGTTTATCATTATACAGTATTTGAATACAGTTCTTAAAATGTGGCCTCCCAGAGCTAAGAGGTAGGCTGTTAGCTCTAGGGAACTTTAGCGTACTGTACTGTATAGGCGTTCTTAATAAAGCACTGGGAACTGGGTATGAGATTAGATCTATTTTTAAAGCCGCTTTATCCAGCACAAGCTCACTGACTACCAGGTCTCCAGGAATGTAACAAATTTACAGTATTTCAGACAGTTGAGAGACATATTCCAAAAGTTTAAAGATTGTGAGTTCTGAGGGGAAAACATTCATGAATACTGTGAAAAATTGATGATAAAAAAATTTTAATCACAAAGGAATAAGTAAATCTAATGCATGCTGTTACCTTAAAATGAAGAATGACAATGAATCTGGAAACATTAAATATATACTTCATACAAATGCCAGTAAACACAATTTAAAACAGAGAATTGTCCCCACTGGTAAAAATGGCTTATTGCATTAACGTTCAACTGTTTACTCCATATTATTTCATATGAATTTGATGATCAATGAGCCATTTTAAGTTTAAAAGCCAGCACAAAAAATATTGGGACACAATGAATTACCTGAGAAGTTGTAGCTTTTATACATTTTAAGAAGATGCTTATAATATCGAATAAGTTGAATCCAGGTCAGTTCTGCAGCTGGCTTAGTTTCTTCTGTCTCTTTATCTTGTGTTTCAGGTTCTGGAGGCCCAACACGAGAACCAAGCAGGAAACTCAGTGGCACTTGATTCTCCTCTAAGTAGAAAAATATTAAAAAGGACAATAGTGAAGAAAACAAACATTTGAAACTCATACCTGGTGTCACATGCCACATACATGTCTAGTAAACAGTCTGCAGAAGAGTATACAATGTCCACCTGGAGTGTGCTTTGTATCTTGAAATCCATACTTCTGCATCAGAGGCCACAGTATATTTGTTATGTTTTCACTAAAGTCCTTAATGGATTCAGTCTACTGACACAGGCAAAATGGTGCGGATAGGCAGGCATTATGGTATAGTGGCTATTTAATTGAACTTTAAACAACATGACTCTAACTTACTATATAACCTTGACTCCATTTGTAAAAATATATATGTAAACAATTGAAATGGATAGTGGTTTTGTAAGTTGCTTTGAATAAAAGTGTTAACGGAATATAGGGTTATAACACATATTTTCACTTTCTACATTTTTGAGGATTCTTGTAAGTGAGCAGCCCTAGCCCATTTCATATCTGATATACTCCTCTCCCTGCATCCCTTATTATTATTCTTGGATCTTTTGAAAAACAGCCCCATGACAAGACAACAGCCTAGTGTAGGTGAGAAAGAAGGGCACTTCCATGGAACTTCTTTGTACCTAAAATAGCTTAATAGGTGCCAAAAAGTGTATAAAAAGCCATCCATTATCCAACCCGCTATATCCTAACTACAGGGTCACGGGGGTCTGCTGGAGCCAATCCCAGCCAACAAAGGGCGCAAGGCAGGAAACAAACCCTGGGCAGGGCACCAGCCCACCCTAGGGTGCGCACACACACACACACACCAAGCACACAATAGGGACAATTTAGAATCACCAGTGCACCTAACCTGCAGGTCTTTAGACTGTGGGTGGAAACCCACACAGACACAGGGAGAAAATTCCATGCAAGGAGGACCCGGGAAGCGAACCCAGGTCTCCTAAATGCGAGGCAGCAGCGCTTCCCAATGCGCCACCTGTGTATAAAAATAACACTTTAAAATGTCACAAAAGAAACTATGAGCACAAGTTAAACATAAAGTTCCAAACAAGAACAAAAGAACCACCCTACTACTATTCTGGGTCTATATGTACAGCATATGGACTGTTAATTCCTGCCCATGAGGTGGTGTGGCTCATCTACTTGGCAGTCAAAGTAGCTCCATGTACTCATTTCCTCAGCCCTCATTTTATCTGTAAGATAGGAGCACATATGCCAGGGTCACCATGCTTCTTCGTTTAATGTTGTTGGAAAGCAAATATTTCTCTTGCAGAGTTCAAAAAGCATGAATATGTACTTCAGCTAAGATAAGAGATTTAGTCTGGGCATATTCTTTGTTACAAAAGCAGGCCATATAATTATCAATTGGTGAGACTAAAACTCACTTTATTTATGATAGGAAAAAATCATATAATGTATAATCTTTTCAGTTTGAGAATCTATACTAATAAAAGGCAAAGCCCTCACTGACTCACTCACTCACTCACTCACTCATTCACTCACTCACTCACTCACTGACTCACTGACTCATCACTAATTCTCCAACTTCCCGTGTGGGTGGAAGGCTGAAATTTGGCAGGTTCATTCCTTACAGTTTCCTTACAAAAGTTGGGCAGGTTTCATTTCGAAATTCTACGCGTAATGGTCATAACTGGAAGCTGTTTTTCTCCATTTACTGTAATGGAGATGAGCTTGAACGCCGTGGGAGCGGAGTTTCGTGTGACATCATCACGTCTTCCACGTAATCACGCAGTACATAGAAAACCAGGAAGACCTCCAAAAAGCGCTGAAGAAAACATGCATTATATAATTGAGAAGGCAGCGAAACAATAAGAAGCGAGCGAGTGACATATACAACCATATTCATGAGTTCTGCTACTTTGGAAACAAAGCACGATGTAAACCTACACTTTAAATTAAGTTCATAGACAGGCTGCTGCTGGCGTTTGTAATTTAGTGCCTGCCCATATAAGGCCGTCCGTCAGCGGCAATCCAATAGCAAACTGCCACTAAATATTCACGGGTGAAGGACTGTGCTTATGCAGAGGAAGATGAGATGGTCAGGGTGGTGTTTGGCACAAACTCAGCGAAACTGCGAGAGAAAGTTTTAAGTGCCAGGACTTCGGTAACATTAAATACAGCCATGGACATAGCACGAGATGGCACCAGCACAGCTGGGAACCTTCGATGCATGTACACCGAGCGGCTCACGTGAACTGACGCAGTGCACAGACAAAAAGCAACAGTTCCAAAAAGCGCTGAACAAAAACCGAATTGCACAATTGAAAAGGCAGCAAAAAATATGAAGCGTCTGATACATACATGCATATTCATAAATCCAGCTACTGCGGAAACAAAGCACATGGTGGAAAAAGTCAATGTCCCGCTAAAGGAAGACAGTGTAAAAAAAAAAAACCCGTGCATGCAGTGTGTCAGGTCTCAGATAAAGAAGAAGACGAGCTGTTTATTGATGCAGTAAGAAACGAATCGATGAATGAAACCTGTCATCTTTACAACGATTGACAAACACGGAATGTAACTTGAACACAACACATCCTACAAATACGAACCTGATTGAAAGAAATAATGATAATCAAATCCTTGATGACAGCAACACTCAATAACACTCACAAAACAAATACTGTATATTGACAGTCATGTTACGTTATTTTTAAAATGTTCCCTTTTCTTTTTCATAGCTTTTTTAACACACTACGTCTCTGCTGCGATACGCGGGTATATATATATATGTATATATATACCCCGATCTACATACTCGAATAATGGATACTTTATTCGCCATCAATGATTGTTTTGGTAAAGCCATACTCAGTGTATTCATTAGATGAACGGTAAAAAAGTAAGAGCGAGGGGAGGATGACTTATTGAGGCATGCAGGCTGTAGTGCGCGTCAACTCTCTCTGAATTGCACGATCACATTTGAAAAAATATATCTTTTCAAGTTCTATTTAGTCCATATGTGTCAAACTCAAGGGCCGCGGGCCACATCCAGCCCGGCATGTAATTATATCCGGCCCGCGAGATCATTTTATATACTGTATTATTGTTATTAATGGCCCGGGTATATGAAGCGCTGGTAACACAATAAACTACAGATCCCATAATGCAGCGCTTCAGCTGCCTTGCCGAACACTTACCGCGTTAATCAAGTCTAGCTTATGATGCTGCAAGTTATTGTGAAGCTAGCCCACACGATGCCGAAGAGAAAAGGTGATTCTGAACATAGAAACTTTAAAAACCGATGGGAGGCTGAGTATATGTTTACTGACATTGCCGGTAAACCCGTGTGTCTCATTT
>JANRMT010062793.1:3956077-4002860 GCA_026402145.1 Polypterus bichir lapradei
TGGAGTGTAGTAAAGAATTCAAACAAAGCTGAGTGCCATTATGAACAGAACACAAAACGCACTTTCTAAAAAGGAAGAAAATTAAAAAGAAAGAAAACTTTTGATTTGGCAGTCACATTCACAGTGACACACTGCTGCTGAATAATTAATTGGCTGAAAGACCCCAGTGTTAGTGCGCCACAGAGTGGATGTACAGCATTGTTCATAATGGCACTCAGCTTTGTTTGAATTCTTTACTACACTCCAGGCAGTCCAAAGTGCATCCTATAACTGACCCTGCCCTTATAATTAGCCTGTTGGTTCAGTATGCCTCTCTTGCAGTGATGTTACCAGCCCAGCACACCACAGCTTAGAAAATTGCACTGGCCAACACAGAGTTGTAGAAGATTTGAAAGGTGTCACTACCAACATTAAAGTAACACATTCTCCTAAGAAAAAGGAGCCTATTATTAAGTTAGAGCATAGATACTTCTAAATGCTACAATGCCTAGTGACCTTCATAGGTTGAACATTGCAATAGGTGATTGTCATTACTCTATTATTGAAATGTTTAGAATAACTCAGAATTGTACATGTTTTTGAAAGAAATTGGCACTTTTTTAATCAAGGTACCACTGAATTGTTTTAAAAATATAGCCAAAATATTGTTGGTATTTCTATTACTGCTTAAAAAGATTTATTTGTAATTTATTTATTTATGCAACTATAACATAAAATTTAAAGGTTTAAATGGGCAAAAATTTCAAATGATCCAGAATATCCACAATCCAATGTTTGTTTTCTTTTGCTCTTTTTAACCTTTTCATTTCACTGCTGCAGATGACACTGTTATTTGGGGCTTTTCAGTCATTTGTGAATAATAAATTACAAGTCATTTTAAGTAGGAATAGCCATTTGCAACATTTGTAATGTCAGTCAGTCAGTCATTATCCAACCCGCCATATCCTAACTACAGGGTCATGGAGGTCTGCTGGAGCCAATCCCAGCCAACACAGGGCGCAAGTCAGGAACAAATCCCCAGGTAGGGCGCCAGCCCACCGCAGGGCACATTTGTAATGTCTTGGCTATATTTAAAAATCAATGTAATGGTACCTTGATAAATTAAGTATCAATTTTGATCAAAAACCTGAAAGATTCAGGGTGATTCCAGAATGCTAGGATATAGGAGCAGTTGATAAAAACTTCTCTGCCTTAAAATACATCCTATATGGGTTTCATCTTCTTATATAATATGCTACCCTGGCTGTCCATTTGTCTGTCCAGGATTTTAAATCACTTGTAGCTTGCAAACCGTTTGAACTATTGACCTGAAATTTGGTACACATATACTACGTGACGTCTATCCGTGTTCGGGGTGATGATTGACCTTAAATGTTATTCCTCTTTTTATTTTTATTTTATTTGGTTGTAGAATCAAATCTCTGCATGCGGCCAGAGGGGCGCACATGCTGCGCATGTGTACGGGCGCCATTCTAATCCCTACTACCTTCGTCGTCACTTCCTCTACCTCTTCATATATTAAATCATTCTTGAGGCAGACTGAACACTTAAGTGCCAGCTTAAATGAAAAATGAGGAAAAACGTACTAAGTAATTGCAACACAAAAACTGAGTTAATCAGTTTTAACACAAAAGGATGCCGATGGAAGAAGAGAAGAAGCAGGCCGCTAGAGTAGAAAACTATAAGTCAAGTGTATTCACTGCACGTTATCGTCTGCTGTTACTGGTAACTAGTATAAACTGTAAAGCTCAATGTGGATGTGTAGGTGTGTTTGTTGTTTATACAAGTTGGTCCAATGACAAGAAACTTTTGTACACACATATCCCACTTTGTTAGGACAAGTCACTAGACTCCTTTGGAACCCAACATTTTGAGCCTGGGGGTACTTTTGGTGATTGGAGAAGAATCCATTTTACCACACTGAGTTTTAAGGACAGTGCTTCTTTCCAGATTTTTAGCCCTGAAATAAAAGTAATCATGTTAATGTGTCTCTGTGAGGATACAATTTAGAAAACACTATTTATAGAAGTTAGATAGTTCTGCCTTAAAATGACCTACCTGGGCAACACAGGGTGCTGCAACTAGTCTTTAATAAAAGGTGAACTATTGTAGTGCTGGCAAACCAACAGTAATTAATGTTGATGGGACTAAATTACATCAATCATATACTTTGTGCTAAAACAGCTTTACTTTCATTAGTGGAAATGTCATTTTCTGTTAAGATTCTGGAATACTTAATGCCGTTTTCTAGAAGAATAATCACTTCTGCACTCTTAAAAATAAAACGGTGCTTTACCAGGATGTGTGGTTCCTTGTAGGACCATTGCTTGACAAAGAAATCATTTAATTATGGATTGGGTTTTTCATATAGAAATTGTTAGTTTGGGCTTTGAAAAGGTTCCTGTGTAGACAAAGCAGAAATCTTCATTCGGCTACCTTGCTGAATACAGACAGGCAAAGCAAATCTGAATTTAGCCTGTGTGATTGTATACAGTAACAGTCCTTTTAAAATCATGCAAATCAATTGTATCTGTTAATGCCTATCTATTAAATCTATTTGTGGATTGAAAAATAAAGAAAAGTTCTTTCTGGAACCTTCATGTGCATGGTTCTTTAGTGACCCAAAAATGGTTATCCTATGGCATGACTCAAAAGAACCATTTTATTTTTAAGAGTGTGAGGCAATTATGATGTAGGCCTTCCTCTAACGAATGCCACATACAATTAAACACTGCTCTTGGCTCTTCTTCTTTATACTGTATATGGGCAGGGGGCTTCATCCCCTGCTCGCTTCACTCGCCAGCCCCCTCGGCCTGCACTACACGCCTGCCACTTTGCGTCTCTGCCGCTCACGTATGTGAATTTCACTTTCACCAAACAACAAATCTTTTAATTCTTGCAGATACGCCTCTTCACTGGGAAGAAACACTACTTTTCAAAAATTAGACGATATACAAGTCTCTGACTTAAAGTTTAAATTTGAAGAATATATTCGATCTCTTTTCGCTGTTCTGTTATTTCATCCATCCATCCATCCGTTATCCAACCCACTATATCCTAACTACAGGGTCACGGGGGTCTGCTGGAGCCAATCCCAGCCCACTGCAGTCTGTTATTTCACTGAGTAATAATTTCCATTTGTTTGGACTAATGGGATCTTTACTATCATTTTTTTGAGACTTTCGAATTTTAGTACTTTCATAATCTCTAACCTGCTCTGCATGTGTATCGCGCCAACATTTTTGAATTCTTTACGACGTTCTACTTTGTCATCTACTCTTTGTCATTTATTTCCGGCCCTGGGCGTGGTTAAATTGCTTGACACAAAGTCTTGTTTTACAGGACTTGAAAGTATCTCTCTGAAAAAGTGATGTCTCATCCCAGGCTAAAAAGTCTCATCTTGTCCCAGGATTTTTTTATTATAATAGAGAGATGATTTGCTAGACACTTATACAAAACTCTTCCTGTGCTATTTTTACCCCTGGCATGGAAACATAACAGTTAGAACTGAATGAGACCTAACTGTCCAGCCCTACAAATACATTCAGTTTCACAAGTCAGTATGGCTTTGCTTAGCCAGCTCTCAGCAGTCAACCTGAAAATTTACCTATAGAGTTTTACAAAAAAAACAAAAAACTGGTGACTTTTAATAAAATTAAAAGCCTCATATGGTCCAGGCTAAATTTATGACACCATACACATGGGACAAAATAGCATTTAAAAAGTTAAGACTAACCTGTGTAGCAGCTCGGACAGCAAACCAGGCAAGTAGCATATTTTGTGGAGTCTGTGAAAAAAAAAATACTCAAAAAATGTGAACTCTGCTTTGTACTTATTACATAAATAATCAAAGGAAATTATGTGATTTCTGTAGCATATAAGTACTGTTCATACAAGTAATAATTACAAAAGCTTAGCTCCTAAGGCAGTATTAAAAAAAAACATTTTTTGAGACAGGGTTGGTGCTATGGTTCAAAAATCACAGTTTTAGTTGCTAAGGTTTGAGGAATTTCAAAGACAAGTAAACATCTAGGAGGAGAGATATTATAATACAATGAATGCAGGTAGAGGACCTATGGTGAAAGTAGACAGACTCACCTTTGGTTTACCTTTGTTCCCAGGGGTTAATGTCTGCTCATCATCCTCATGGAGAAAAAGTAAGGCAATCTCTAAGTAACTCTCTCTGATCATTCTGAGGAGCACAGAAAGTCATAAGGACTATACGTAAGTATTAGCCTGTCTCATTTCAAAACATCTCACTTGCTCTAAACCATTTGAGTATACAATCTTTCCTCAAAAGATAAAGGAACGAATAAAATGAGAAAGTCAGGCAGTCAAACACATTGCCCATTGTTACTGTAATCAATTTTTCCAACCTGCTTAATAAATTTCAAGTTATGAGGACTCAAACCTACAGGACAGTAAAGAACCCTGGAAGACACATTAGTTCACACACACATACACTTGCTGACACTGGCCATATTTAAAAAGCTCAGTTAACATTTTAAGATATAGAGGAAAATGGGTGCCTGAAGGAAAATCTACTAAGACCCAGGGAGATCATGGCCTGGAATCTAAATGCAGGAATCTTTAGCTGTAAGGCATTAAAGGTAACAATTGCACCACTGTCCATTACAATAACACATGTAAATTATACAGTACTACATCTTTGCAATAGTCCAAGCACTTCAGAAATTATGAAATATAAAGCTTATTTTACCTGTATGTGTTTTGAATTAAAAACAGGCAGTTATATTGATTTTTGTAGACTCTGCTGGAGGCTGCTTTGAACCACTGATCTTAACCCTTATCTAGTACACCACATCATACTGTCTACCAATACATTAAATAAAGTGCACAGGAATACATTTCAAAGGAGCAGGGTAACAAATTGCTCCTGACTAATACCAAAATGAATTAACCAATAGCCTCTCAGATGGTTACAATGGACTCCTGTATGACACTTTATTATCTGCTTCTGATTTACAAAACTCTAAATTCCAACACCTTTCAACACGTCTCATGTTTGCTTTCTTCAGATTTGCCTGCAGAAGCCAGAGATCCTCAGATGTTGCCCCCCTGTCCATTCCACACACTTGTTAAGCAAGAAGTGAAAAAACATTTAAAAATGTGGCTATCATTTTAAAAGTGCTCTTCCAAGTCTTGTAAACTGTCCCTGAAAACCTTTTCCATCTTGGATTATTTTATTTTTATTTGACTGATGTACCTACTATACTGATAATGACTCAAGTCTGCCATTTCTGAACTTTAATTGTTAATCTATTCATATGTGCTATCAGATCCTTTAGTTATTTCTAGAGCATTTCTAGTAATAAATCACCACTTTGTCAAATCACCTTGGAACCCCAGCAGATTTTGTTTTTTTCTCCAGCCTAACTGGAGGTTTTTTTTTTTTTTTTTTGCCTTTTCTTTGCTTCTGGCCATCCGACCATAGCTTTTTCTTTAGTATATACCATATAATATTATTGCCTAATCTTGTTTGTTTGTTTTATATTAATTGCATTTTTATTTCATCTTGTAAAGCACTTTGAGCTACAATTGTTTGTATGAAAATGTGCCATATAAATAAATGTTGTTGTTGCTTTAATTTGTATTCTTGCACATTTCTTCAGTGCATAATTCCCAAATGCCAGGAGATACAGCATGTCTATGCTTTTTGAAAGGCTTTATTTAATAAAAACATTTATTCATCAATTTATTTATTTAAGATATAGCTGGTTTTTTTTTTTTTAATTAAGCTAACACATTCAGCCAAGATACTCACAGAAGGTTTTGGTTGTGTGATTTGTTAACATCAATGGCTTCCAAAAGAGTCTCAAGGGCTGCCAGGGATTTAAATTCACCGACACAAGTGAGGGTGCGTTCAAGAACTCCTGTTGAAACACCCAGTTAGTTTATTAGTACCAGTGGACTTACCACAAGCATCACAGTTATAAAGCCATGCCAGCATATCAACAAATAATAATAATACTATAATAATAATAATAAATACATTTAAAAAAAAAGATTTTATTAATTTTGAGGTCCTCTTACAATAAACCTTAAACAGAGAAGCTGTAGAAGAAACAAGAGTAGTATAAAAATACCTTTTTATCTCTCGTAAATTTAGAAACATCAATTTTTGTTCATTGTTCATTCATGATGGATGAATTTAAATGGATGAATGGAGTCGTGCATGGGTGTCTGAGGGTCAACTTCTAGGCATGGATAAGGTATGCAGTAATCCTACAGAAAAAACAGAGAGTGGCAGTGCTAAACATATCACCTCTTTTCTCCTCCTTAGTTCTGACTAGCCACCCAAGAAGGGTATCCCATTCCTGCCTCCACTTAATTAAGTTATGTCCCTTATGGTCGGGATGGTATAAATCCGAGGGTTCCCAGAAGATGGTGTCTTAGATAGAGGAAATATGTCCTGTGTGAATGAGCTCCCAGACCCAGATCTGCTCGACAAAACCGAGTGTTTTGAGAAACCGCTCAGGCTTAAGATGAAAATTTTATGCTGGTTTTCTGTTGTGAAACTGCAAGCTCACATTCATTTGATTTTTTCTTCGATTCTCCACTTCCTTATTTGCCTTTAACAATGGATGCAAATCATGGGTGGTTATGTACTTTCTGTTGTCGCACTTTGTGCGTAAATTTGTGCATGCACTTGAATATATAATCAATAATGAACACTATATAAGACTAAACTGAACTGAATTTCTGTTGTATCAAAATTAAAAGCAAAGAAAAGCAAATTACAGTTTTCATTATTTTTCATTTTTAGCAGTGGACAATGTTTACAGTTACATATCTTATATATAAACGTCTACACATGGAAGTGTGTGTCTGTCTGTCTGTCCGGCCTGGAAGTGCGAGGCTACAGCATGAAGCTTAAAGAAATGACTCTGTCGCCAAAGTGAAACTGTCGAGAAAAGAGAAACTCGCTCAGCTGCTAATCACAAGCGAAGTGAGCACATCAGCAAAACGAAACTTCCGAGGAGACAGAAACTCAATTATCCGCTGATAGACAATGGAGGCAAACACATTGGTAAAATTAAACTGCTGAGGAAAGAGAACTTTGCTAGCCACTAATGCACAACTGATGCGATTAATTGATTGAAGTACCAGAATCCATGGTTTCTAGGTGCCTGGGCTTTTTACAGCATGGGCTTACACAGCTAGTACAATATATTAGCACTCATACAGAATTATAGAAACAAAAAAATCAACCCTGTATTCACTTTAGGTACTGCAAAAATGTATCTATTACTAATTTACTATTATGTAACAAGAACTTAACAAACACTTTGATGAGTCTTCAAAACTAAGAAAGAATCAATGAGGTGTTTACTCATCTCTGCATTGTGACCTACTAACAAAACATCACTTTGGAATTGTCTGAGGTAGCTTAACTGAGACAAAATTCTCTTGATATTACATATTTAGTATTAGACTTGTGAATCCTTCATATTAACAAGTCATTTTACCATCATGTGAATTTGCCACACTGCACAGAGATGAATAACCTGTCTACTGATGTTTTATAAGTGTTATGGAGACCTAAAGATGTTTTTGTTAAGGTCTTGTTACATAAGAATAAATAAGCAATAGATGCATTTTTGCAGTATCTAACTAAAGTGTTACAATAATAATAATAATAATACATTTTCTTTATATAGCACTTTTCTCTTGCTCAAAGCGCTTCACAGAAAAAAAAATACAATAGGGCAATATACAACATTGAATACAAATTATACCTGCATAAAACACTAAAAAATATAAGTACATGATACACTAAGCTTTGAAACAGAATAAGACAATAAACCAGAATAAAATACAAAAATACAAATATTGCAAGAAAACCAAATCATCCTGAGCATCTACACAGAGAAGGTAAACTAAAACAAGGGCTAATGAGTCAGGTTAAGTTAAATGCCGTCCTGGACAAATGAGTTGTAAGTTGTTTTTAGAATAATGAATTGAGTCAGCTTATCTCATTAATTTATGGAGGTCATCCCAAAGTTTTGGTGCAGTAGAGCTGAAGGCTCTATCACTCATAGAAGGAAGGCTTAGAGCACAAGAAAATTATCAGACTCAGTGGACCTTATTGGGCGAAAGGAGCATTAGGATGGAGGAGGGTACTGATGTAGTCCGGTGTAAGACCATTTGAAGTGTTATAGTTTGGTAGCCATTAGAATGTTATATTTAATCCTAAAAGGAACAGGGAGTCAGTAAAGTTGTAGCAGGATGGGTGTTATGTGTTCACTCTTGCGGACTCTTGCAGCAGAGTTTTGAACTCTTCAACTGAAGCTATGATAACAGATTAGTAGGGAGTTACAGTAGCCGATGCAGGATCTAATAAATCACGGACAAGTTTCTCAGCACCAGAAAAGGTAAGGAATGAGTGAACACATTATATGTTATGGAGGTGGAAGTAAGAAAGTTTCTTAATGTGGTTTATGAGGGTGGAATAAGAAAGGAAGGAATTAAAAATGACACCAGGGGCTTCATGCATGAATTCATACTATAACATGGAATACAGACAAAAGCGGAAATGTGCGTATGCACAAAAAAATCCAGATGCATAAATCTGTCCAACTTCTACGTTCTTCCGCTCCATAAATTCCAGTCAGCGTGAAAAGTAACACATGTGCACAAGCCTGCTGCCTCTCCCCAAACTTCTCCCAGAATTACTCCTCTTTGAATATGCAAATCAGTATAAATAGCCTTTAAGCTCAGCATTCTGTGAAAAGGCAATGGCAAAAGCACTGGGGGAAACAGAAGAATTTCAGCGAATACTAAGTGGAGGCAAGGAAAAACGTACTATTTGTTTCTCTAAACAATGGTATAAACAACAAAAGGAAGTTTATCGAGTGACATAGAGTGTCAGAGAAACTCGAAAGCTCAAGTTCACAAAGTCAAAAAGTGTCCGAAATAAAAAAGAAGTCAGATATCAAAGTTCCCGTGAAAAGGTGAGTCGTAGCCCACCATCTGAGTGTCATATGAAAGCTTATTAGGGTACAGAGAAAAAAAAGTAGGCACACAGTGGGAAAAAAGCACGAAATGTCAACTTTAATCACGTAGTTTATTTTGTCATTAAAGTAGAACATCATAAACTTCATCTCAAAATCGTTTAATTTACTAGTTTCTCAAATCCCATCATAACTAAAGTAGCACGTTACATGCTTTGTTTTGTATTTGATCTTCTATGTGCTCTATGTGTGAATCACTATGTGCTTCTTAAATGGGCTTTCTCTTCCTCCGACAGGACACATAATCCATTACATTCATAATATCATAGCTCTCTGAATAAACAAAATACTGAGATGTATACAAGATATCATTTTCATGATGATAGGAGTTAAAGCATTTTATTAAACATGGGAACACAGTGACACAGTGATTGTTCATGTAGATATGTGATTCCCCACTCAGATACAGGGATATAAATACTCTGAGTGGTGCAGTGAGAGTAATATGGAAAAAGATGATCCGCTGGGGCAACCCCTAACAGTAGCAGCTGAAAGAAGAAGAAGAAGAAGGTGCAGTGAGAGTAACAATGCTAAAGCAGCTATGGTATTTAGAATAGTCTGGTCATTCCGTGGACCATTATATTGTTACAGGTTAATTACAATCAGATGCATTAAACTAATAAGCAATATGTGGTTAATTTCAGTGTATTTAGAAAGCTGTGTCAGGGATGTGGATCTAAAGAAGCAAGGGAAACCACACTGGAACAATAGCACTGCTTTGACGCTGGGTGCCGCCAGTTTGCAAAACTTGTGTACGCCAAGCATTTAGCTACCGTGAAAATGTGCGTGGCTTTATGCCAAGTTTAGGTTTTATACATCGCGATTTGAATGTGGAAACGGGCTAACGCAACATTTTTGTGCAAACACACCGTTTATACATGAGGCCCCAGGATTCCTAGCAGAAGAAGAAGGTCTGATTATGTCATCACCAAGAGTAATAGAAAAGGAGGTAATTTTCTAAAGCTGAGCTTTTGTGCCAATTAGCATGACTTAGATTTGTTGCATTTTGAAGAGTCATCTTCCATTCAGGTTTTAGTTTCACTGAGGCAAATTGTGAACTGAAAAAACTCTGACAAACTATGTCTTTTAAGCAGACACAGGTCTGAGTATTATCTCTCTATTATAAAAAAAAATCCTGGAGAGAAGCACTAGGGAGACGAGACGTGGTCTTCACGTGAAGATCACGGAAGACACTTAAAAGACCCACAACACGAAAGAGATTGGCCACGGAGTGTCTCGTGGGCACCTTAAACATGAGACTTTGTACCAAGAGATTGACCCAGAGACCATCTTGCAGGGACGTAGAGACACGCCCTACTTACAACCAATATCAAATAAGACCATGGGCAGCAAAACACTCAGTCGCGCAAAGGCTTTGAGCACACACAGATACAGGGCTCTCAGCGCATATAAAGTGTGTAAGGACAATGCGTTATAAATGAAACGTAGACGACTAAGCGAAGAAGAAAGCAGCGCAGAGAAAAGAGACTCAAAAGCGTTGGAGAGAAAAAAAATAAAAAGAAGAATCTAGGTGCAAATTCAGAAAATAAGGAAAGTAATTATCAGCCCAGAACAAATGGAACTGAAAAAAAAGCATGTCCAATCGGGCTCAGAATTAAAAGACAGAGTAAAAGACAAAGTAGAACTTCATAAAGACGTTCACAAATGTTGGCGCTATACAGATGCAGGGCAGGGTAGAGATTATGAAAGCAGTGGAATTCGAAAGGCTCAAAACAAAAAAAAAAAGGCACGACACACATGTGGAGAAAGTTAAAGAATATTAAAGTAGGAAAATTAGAAAGTATAAAAAAAAGAAAGTAAAGATTGCAGTAGCACAAACAAATGAAAATTATGACTCGAAAAAGGGAAAATAATCACCACAGACCAGGTGTCATTGAAAAAAAAGCAGGACAAAGCGAGGTCAAAATTAAAAGACAGAGTAGAAAACAAAGTAAAACGTCATAAAGAGGTTAAAAAACAAGGGTGCCAAGCACATGCAGAGCAGGTTAGAGATAATGAAAACAGTGCAAGATGCAGAATATGAAAGCAGAAAAAAACGAAAGTGCCAAAAAATGAAAGTAAACATTGCATTAGCGCAAAAAAAGAGAAATTATTACTCAGAGAAATAATGAAAAAGCGAATAGAGATTGAATATATAGACATAGGTGATATGTCAGAAGTATGTAAATATTGTAAGGCTTTGAAGTTTAAGTAACAGAATTTCAAAAATGGAGTTTACCTCAAATGCATTTATTGGTTACTTTGCAAAAAAAATTAACTGCTGATGATGTAGATCGTTTTGTCTCTGCTGAAATTCCAAACAGAGAAACCTATCCTGAATTATGGTACAAAGTCATTAAACACAAGTCTCACAGACCTCATTTAAAAGATTCAGCCTGTTGGGACTCGAAAGATTCCAAGTATTGTTTTTACAGAAGGTCTGAAATAAAAGTGAAACTAATGAAATAGCAAAATTCAAAGAAAAAAAATCTTAAAAGTGTGTATCTGGAAAACCAAAATTGGGGGTTGGTGAGCAAAGCGAGCAGAGGGCGAAGCCCCCTAGTCTGCATAAAAATAATAACTAGATAGCTAGATCAGTGTTTCCCAAACTCGGTCCTGGGGACCCCCTGTGGCTGCAGGTTTTTGTTCCAACTGGATTCCTAATCAGTGACAACACCTGATAACACCGATTTCATTTCATTAGCTGGTATTTTTTTTTCTTTTATTCAACATTGAGAAAAGCACAGCAGCATGATATTTACATTTATAAGACATTTATAAATATTTCTGCTTTTGCTATAGAATTAAATGCTTAACTCTCTTTTGTTGATTTCATTATACTTTGCCCTTTCTCTGTGCAGTTTTTCCCCATTCGTTGTATCTTAATAATGACAATTTAAAACAAGCAGATCAGACACCCAGGCAAACAACATTGAATAATCAAAGACTGCAACTACTTTAGAGTCAGACCCACTAATTAGTAAACAATGGATTAATTAAACAATTAGAACACCTAGAAAAGTAGAATGAAAATCAAGATGAAAATACTGTTAAAAAGAAAAAAAAAATACATTATTCCTATATAACTGCTTGGTACATTTTAATATTTTTTTTTAGCAAACTTAGTTTTCTAATTAATATATTGTTCCCTAAACACAGAACTTGGGAAATATCAGTTCACTTAATTAGCCCAGGAGTTCAATTAAAAACAGAAGCTGGTTGGAACAAAAACCTGCAGCCACAGGGGGTCCCCAGGACCGAGTTTGGGAAACACTGAGCTAGATGAACTTAAACCACTAGAGGGCAGTGCCAGAGATACCCATGTTCTCCATTCTGGACAGCAGAACATCATGCTTGACAGAATGAGAAGCTGCACTGAGGTCTAACAAAATTTATACACTGGTTTGCCCAGAATCTGCTGCCATAAGCAAATCATTAGTTAGTCAAAGCAGAGCAGTTTGAGAGTTGTGCAGTGTCCTGAAACCAGGCAAACTTCATCAGCTTATACAAGTTAAGCAACTGGCGAGTTGGGAGCCCACAACACGCTCAAGAACTTTATACAGAATAAATAAATGAGGGATTAGATGAAAATTGTTCAGATTGTCAGCATCAAGACCAGACTTTAATGTTGTATCTGTCACAAGGACAGTGTTATGGGATGTATTTGTTATTGTTGTAGCAATGTCAGATTATGACATGATGGCAGGATTTGGCGAGTGTGGTGAGGATGGAATACAGTACACAGGTAGTAATGTCTTATCTTACAGAGCATGTCATTAGTAAATGTAGATGAAACTGGTGAAAATTTTGAAAATGATCTGAATGGAGAGGGAAGACAGGGCAAGATACAAAAGGGGGATGAACTTGTATTAGTTAAATAATTTAGGTTTTTAATTCACAGGAAAAGGGATTTTTAAAAGTCTTCAGTGGAAGAAGTGATCAAGCCAGATGCAGGCTGAGGCAGTTTATTAAAGACAGAGAACCAAACCCTTGGGTTATCATAGTCTCTCCCTATTATTCTATCATAGTATGCATTCTTGGCTGCAGTCAGTACACCTCTATGCGCCCTTTGATGGTCAAGCCTTGCCATGCACAGCGAGGCTAGTCTTACGTGACACTCTCTCAAGGCATCCACAAAATATGCAGATAATAATGGGTGCTCTTGAGTCATCGTAGACACAGAATAGAAACAGAGAAGCTAAAGGAATACAAAAATGTGTGTTTGTTAAAAGGAAACTAAACCACGTGAGGTGGTATAAAGAAAGGCAGAGCAATAAATCTATTCTGTGTGCTGCCACTGGTTTCCCTATATTATCAAACCTTCCAAAGAGCCAACAATGTCAGTACTCCTGGTGACGACTGCCACAGCTAGTATTGAAAGACAGCAAGACCCAGTGTGCTCCTTCTTGGGATGGGATATTGCCTGGCTCCCAAAAGACATTGCCACCTCTGGCTTATTTTAATTGACTTCTGACTCTTACTTAGCATTAGAATTAGACAATACCAAGCACCTGATCTCAAGCATCCAGTTTGAACAAAGCATCTTTCCACCTTAAATGCTCCTCGTTCTCTCCTTTCATAGTGGTGCCCCTCCTCATAGCCCTGATAATTTTTTTAAAATTATTTTTATTCTGTATTTTTTATATACTATATAAATTTTATTGACCTTTGGTAATGTGTTATGACTTGCAGGCATTGCATGCCTCTCCCCAGCTGTGCTTAGTCTGGCTGAAGAGAGGTACGTAAAGCGTGAGCTTCCATTCTAATTATTCTTCTGTAGCATGAAAGTAATCAATTGGGTGGTAAATATAGATTTTTTTTCTTCTTTATGACATTCTTAGGGCCTATAACTTGTTCACCCTTTTTCTTCTTTGAGTGCAGCGGGTATATATATGATGGGAGACTGATAATATGTTTATTTTTCTGGATCTGCTCAGGAATAAGGATCACCAGTAGCAGCAGAAAAAAGAGTAAAAGGTGCCCAACTACACAAAAGGGAATTCAAGAAATGTGTAGGAATGCACACAGAATCAAATGTTTTTTCATTTTTTTTCTGTCTACTTTTGTACTTTGAGTGTTGCCCTTGTGTGGTTTATAATTAATAAACACATTAGTTTGAAACATTCTGGCCTCATTGGCATTATCTGAGTGCAGAGTGTGGCCACATGGGTATTGCAGTATACAACACTGTGCAAAAGTCTTAGGCCTTTCAGATAACGAATCTTAAAACTAGTTATCTGGACAGCTATAATTGATTTGCTTGTGAACAATCTACCCCTCATTAGAATAAACACAAATAGACATTTCCACAATAAAAAATATTGACAATTACTTGTGCTTTTAAAACAAGTCAGCATTTTGTGTGTCCATCATTATAATGCAATAATTAAGTAATTTGCTTCGCTATGTAATTTGTCCTGTCTTTCTGTGGCAAACTCTTCATAGCTGCTGACTAAAAATTGCCGGAACGTTTCTTTTGACTTTTAGCTTGTTTTTGTTTTATTCCCTGTCTAAGTGATCCCACATAGCTTCAATTGCAAAAAGGCTAGGGCTCAGAAGCGGCCAGTTTAATACTGTTTGTGTTTTATCTGCAGACCTTTGCAGTCATTATTGTGCTGAAAGATGAAGGTTTTTTTTCTTAAAGATTGTTTATTAATGGTACAGAGTGACGAATCAAAATCTGTTTCTCGTCAGTAGTTAATTAAATCGATTATGACCATGTTGCATGTTCTCCCCGTGTCTGCATGGGTTTCCTCTGGGTGCTCCGGTTTCCTCCCACAGTCCAAAGACATGCAGGTTAGGTGTATTGGTGATTCTAAATTGGCCCTAGTGTGTGCTTGGTGTATGGGTGTGTTTGTGTGTGTCCTGCGGTGGGTTGGCACCCTGCCCGGGATTGGTTCCTGCCCTGTGTTGGCTGGGATTGGCTCCAGCAGACCCCCGTGACCCTGTGTTTGGATTCAGCGGGTTGGAAAATGGATGGATTATGACCAGCTCCCCTTAACCTCTGGCTGAAGTGTATTCCGAGATAATGACAGCCACCTTTGTGCTAAACATAAATGCTACAAACAGGAATCAATGTGCTTCTCTTCTGACATAATGGCATCTCTGTGAATTGAAAAATATCAAATTTGGAATTATCTGCCACTAGTTGTCTCCTTTTTAAATGATCTATCATATACTGCAATCACTTCTGCTTATTGTCTTTTTCCAAGATTTCCTTCTTAGCAGCCACATGAGAGAGGACATGCAGGTGGTGGGTGTAATGGAGCAAGATTCAGAGGATAGGAAGATATGGAAAACCATAATCCATTGTGGTGACTGCTAATGGGAGCAGCCAAAAGAAAAAGAAGCTTTTTAGCAGCAGTATGCCTTGTGGAATACTTTCACAATACATGCTGGGTGAACATGTCACTGGATTTCTTCCTGTCTACTGGAGGAGGAGTACCTCTAAGTACAGTTCATCAGATGCAGATAAATTTTTCAGTCTCTCACTGTGCTTTTTATGGGTGTTATTCCACATTGACTGTAGCTATCTTGATACAAAACTATGATAGCATGCCTGTCAAAATTCTACTTGCAAACCTGTGCTCAGGCTCTCTATGACTATAATTTAATTCTACTTGTTAATTGGCACCTACATCTGGTTTGTCTAAATCACTACAATTCTTAATTTAAATCTATATTCTGATATTCCAATGGTGGAATTTAACAAATTCACAGATTGAATGTGGGTGCCACCAGGAGAGTTTTGGGAACCAAAGCTGCGTTGTTCTAGCCATCTCACAAGAAGGCTCAAAAATGTGTGTTAAAGTTTATTTGTACTTATTCTAATTCATATTTTGTTTTCTCAAGCAAATGAACATCTATTGCCCCAATAACAAGCTATAAAAATTATTTTCATGGGTATCTTCAGACATCTGCACAGTACATGTAGGAACAGTTTGAATTCAGAAAGTCTGCCCATGATTCACCTGAACTTTTTCATATATCATGGAAATAGGCAGCAGGCAGCATTGAGTCACATATTAAAAGGAAGATTAAGCAGGCTGTAACAGAAAATATGTTCAAATCCTAGTTGTTCCATCTATCAATTATCATTTACTGGTGTAAATTACACTTGAGACAAACCTTTAAAAAAGAGGATTTCTCCCTCCACATCTATTTCTCTGATCACTCCTGTTCGGCAGAGTTCCAGAGCAGATGTCAGTAACTGGTGGGCTTGTCTCCACACAGGCAACTTGTCTTGAATGGAAAGGTTTGTATCTTTTGGTAACAATGCATGACCTAAAATATAGAATAAGAAAACACATATTTTGTTGAAATATTAAACAAAAAACATTTTTATAAAAATGTGACTTTAGCAGACCATGAAGTTCGGTAATCTTCCACTCACATTATCAATAAGTGTATGTTAGGATAATTAGTGACTCTGGGTTAATGTGGGTGTGAGTTAGTATGAGGCTAGCACTCACTCCAGAGATGGTTCCAATCTTGTGCCTGATATTTTCCATCAGTACTTGTGACCAAATATTCTAATAATTGGATTTGAAAAAATGAATTTGTTAATGAAATAATTAAGTCAGGAACCAGTTTTTCTACAAGAAATTCTCAAAGGCCATGTTGATGTAACCTGCTGCTAAACACTGGATAATGTAAGATCTGAACATAAGAACACGGGCATCTTCAAGAATGAAGGCTGCATTATGCATAAACTTTATTTTTAAGCAGACAGACCTCTTAATGAGACACTCATAACTAAAACAACACATCACTAACTACAGTATATTGATGCTCATTGTGGCAAAGTAATCAGGTCTCTGCACTGTACATGATAAGACACTAGTTCTACCACTCTGTGTACTGTAGTTAGTTAATGTTCTATTTTTTCAAATGTAAAAACATGTAAAATCAAGTATTAAGCACCAATTTTAAGATTATTCGAATAAAAAGATTGCCTATATAAAAGGAGATGAAAAAGCTTTAGAAGTCTTATTTATCCCCATGGGGAAATTTGGCTTTTTACAGCAGCTCTTTAAATAAATAAGCACATAAATAGGTAGGTAAATGAATGATAAATGCACGCACACGCAAAATGTTCTCAACACACACCAAAATTACTAAAAAGCAAGAAAAAAAAAAAGAAACTTCTGACTTGGCAGTCACAATGATAGTGAGGCATTAGGCAGAAGTATTGCTGTTGGTATTAAGGAGCCCCAGTAGCCTTCCTTGACACACTTCTACTGAAGGACGTAACTTCCTATAATAAAGGAATGCAGTCTCCTAAGAAAAAAAGAGTTTGCTCTGTCCTTTCTTATGTAGTTCCTTTATGTTCAAGACCACTCCAATCTGTCATTAATGTGGATGACCAAGTACAGTACTTGTAGCAATGCACCACCACTACATTCCTGAACACTACTCCATTCCTGAACAGTGACTGGGCATAGAAGCTTTTTGGTGCAGTGAAAGTCAATAATCAGTTGCTGATGTTAAGTTGCAGACAATTCTCTTAGCGCCAAGAAACAAAGTTCTCCACCTCATTCCTATACTCTGTCTCATCCCCTTTATCAATACACCCGATAAGTGCAGAGTCATCTGAGAATTTCAGCAAGCGACTTGACCTGATGTTATATTTATAGTCTGGGGTGTACAGAGTGAAGAGAAAAGCATATGGGACTGTTCTTTGTGGTGCTCCAGTGTTGCTTACATCCATAACTGAGACACAGTCCTTGAGTCTCACAAACTGCGGTCTACCCCACAGATAGTTCATTATCCAGGACACCATAGGCTTGTCCAACTGCATATCTCTGAATTTACCCATTAACAGGGATGGCTGGATGGTACTGAAGTCACTAGCGAAATCAAAAAACATATTCCTCACAGTGCTGGCAGCTTTGTCCAGGTGAGAATAAGCTGATCTGCATTTAGAACAACTGCTTAATATCAGTCAATGAAAGAAGTGAACACACACACATACGCACATTGTTTTCTCGACTAAACCTCATATCATTTATTAGCTACCTAATATTACATCTGGCTAAGCACCTAGACATTTTTAATAAGAGCTAATCAATAGTAGAGTAGGGAGTTCTCAGTGGTGGGTGATATTAGCTTTCAGTAAGCAGTTTCGTAATTGTAATTAGGTGCTTGTGAAACATGTTTTATAATGATACATGAATTAAGAAGGACAGAGAATAAACAAGCACCTTACTAGTAATTGCATCATTAAACTTTATTTACTGTATCCTTTTGTCACTGAGATTCTCTGCCATATGTGTACTGCTACAGTGGAATTGCAGTCAGGACCAAGAGAACAGGGAGAGAAATGCTGTCTATAAAGAAGAAAGGGTCTGAAGCTAAAATATCATATAGAAACTCAAAAAAGAGGCCAAAACACTAACTAAATTCATCAACACAAAGCGAAGGCAAAGATCTGATTCCCTGAAAAGATGGAACTGTTAAAGCCGACAAGGTTTTTGTTTTGTATATTATCCGCAAACTCAGACACTGAAGTTACTGCACCACCATGTTAAATAGAGACGCAGAAGTGATGCATGTCATGTCTCAGCCAGGGTTCCTTCCCTGGCTATGGCTCAAATTCAATATTTAACATCTCTTGTTAATTTTTGATACTTTGATTTATGTTGTTTATGTGTATCATTCTTTATTTTTGGTTTTGTCTATCTATTTAAGTTGTCTTTGTTATGTTCCATGTGTTTTGTGAAGAAGCAAGAAGCAAGGTTACCACTGCCAGAAACTTCCCTCCACATGATAAATCCAGAGGGTCCCCCACAGTTCGAAGGTGCCTGGGAGTGGTGAGTTTAATTGTATTTTGTGCTGCACTTGTGCATTTGGGATTTTGACCTTCATGCTCTGTATTTGACTGGGTTTTATGGATTACTGTACTGGGACTTGCTTGCATTCGATTGCCTTACTGTTGTTGGAAATTCATTTGCTTCTTGTACTCCAAACAGCTTCATTGTTACTGAAGAGCATTTTGAGAATAAACTGATATTTGGTGCTTGCCCTTATTACTAGCCAGGGTTTGATGGTGATATCCCCCAGTAGTGGGAATTTTTTGAAGTGCTTTTGGAACTTATTGAGACTTACATGTTAATGTCAGTGCAAAGGGTCATGAGATGGGAGAAGAGAGACAAGGGTTGTAATAAAGAGAGTTACAGAGAGAGAGAGAGGGAGAGAAACTGAAAGTGACAGAAAGAGAAGAAATAAGGATGGTGTGCACAGTGCGTGTAAGTGGGCAGGCCACCAAACTACAGCAGACAGAGGATAACATCATAAAGCAGCACGACAAAACAAGCTGCACTGTTCAAATTTTGCTGTTTTTTG
The DNA here is from genome assembly GCA_026402145.1 of Polypterus bichir lapradei. Taxonomy (NCBI): domain Eukaryota; kingdom Metazoa; phylum Chordata; class Cladistia; order Polypteriformes; family Polypteridae; genus Polypterus; species Polypterus bichir. The sequence goes on from JANRMT010062793.1 coordinate 3,975,457, forward strand.
CTGCTTTGTTTAATTGCTGTGTTCATCCAATCAATTGTACTTTGCCCTAAAAGCTGTATTTAACATTCTTTAATATGAAAAACTACTTTAACAAATAAATATCATTCGTCTCTATACTGTTTTCAGCAATCACACCTCGTTTTCCGTCATATTTTGAGATGCTTATGTGATGCATGATGTCACTGCATGTCTACAATAGAAGATTGTGCATATGTCTTCCATTCATCTTCATCTTCAAAACAAATTCAGTTTATTCACATAGCACTAGTTATCATCAGGACCTTTTGGGTTTGCTTTTGACTCCTTTTATTATCACACAAGCAAAAGCAGTTTTCAAAAACTGTGTCCTTCTTATGTGAATGTTAGAGACCAAAGGTGTGTCACATTGAGGTATAACTTCAAAATTGCCTGGCAATCCTGTGTAAACCATGTGTCTCGTCTAAATTTCTTGCATGTTGCTTTAATAAATATAGCACCATGTTATATTTTACCACACAATTAATATTTTAATGAAAAAACGCCCATTTGTCAGTCAAATTTGAAGACTGCTTACCTAGTCTGAGGGTAGCTTTGGCCAGCAGCGGTATGTGATGAAAGAAGATGTTCTTCAAGCTGGGCGATTGATTATAAAGCACTATACCTCCTTCCCTGATGTCCATGTTCTCTCCCAGTGATAAGAGCTAGAAAAATATATGACAGGTAGAGACATTCCTGAGTTACCAAAAGGAGAAACATTTAATTTCATAAAAGAATTTTGAAATAAAATTGTATTTCTATGGCATCCTGTCTGCTCTCAGCTTGTGTCACCATAGCTTTTTATGTTCTCATAACTTGATCTAATTTTCATAACAGTCCTGGATGTAAAGCCAGTACATGACAGAGGTTACTCAATCATTCATACAACTCAATCATGTAATTGTCATAATTATTATATTGATGACAGGATTAATTAGCTTGTAGTATATTTGAACATATCATCCCATTTTTTTTTATAACCATAAGTTACTTTTAATTTTAAAACAAAATGCGTCTTTTCCGCACAACCTGTATGTAACATTTTAAAGTTCTTGGCTAATATTATATTATATTCTAATTGCATTCTAAAATAAATGTATCAAAATCACTATTCAAAATGTTTTCACACAGTGTCCTAAGCTGTCTATAGCTGCTCCTTTCTCAATTTTATTTTTTAATCCTGTTTTTTTCTGAATCTGCTGTACAGAATTTTCTGGGGATACTTTGTCTTTACTTAAGTTACTTATTAATATTTTCTTGCCTTTCTTTTACAAAAATTGGGCTGCTTTGTAATGAATAGCCTGTATTTGTGAAAGACATCATACTTATTGCCTATTATTTTATGTTTTGTAACTATGTAAATAGGCAGCACGGTGGCGCAGTGGGTAGCACTGCTGCCTCGCTGTAAGGAGCCTTGGTTTCGCTTCCCGGGTCCTCCCTGCATGGAGTTTGCATGTTCTCCCCGTGTCTGCGTGGGTTTCCTCCGGGTGCTCCGGTTTCCTCCTACAGTCCAAAGACATGCTGGTTAGGTGCATTGGAGATTCTAAATTGTGCTTAGTGTGTGTGTGTGTGCCTTGCAGTGGGCTGGCGACCTGCCTGGGGCTTGTTTCTTGCCTTGCGCCCTGTGTTGGCTGGGATTGGCTCCAGCAAACTCCGGTGACTCTGTAGTTAGGATATAGTGGGTTGGATAATGGATGGATAGATGGAACTAGAAGCTATCCAGGAGACAAAACAGGATGTAAGAACAAAATAAATTCAGAGTTATGAGGCTACTATAATCCTCTTTAATAAAACCCCTGTGTGCATCCAGGTGTCCGTGTGTGTGCGTCTTCTGGTGAAGTGCGCATGCGCGGGGCCACATGGCACGTGTTCAGTCTCTTCCTGTGTATTCCCTGTGCAGAGAGAGAGACAGACACACACACACAGGCGCGCGAGAGACAGACACACACACACAGGCGCGCGAGAGACAGACACACACACATACAGGCACGCGAGAGACAGACACATACATAAAGGCGCGCGCGAGATAGACACACACATTCAATGGTATAATTAACTATATTTGTGCTTAAAAACTTAAAAAAATATATATTTACATACAGTTCATACGGTCTGGAACGGATTATTTGTATTTACATACAATCCTATGGGGGAAATTACTTCGGTTCACGACTAAATCGGGTTACAACCAGAGTTTTGGAACGAATTATGGTCGTGTACCGAGGTTCCACTGTATTACTGTCAGAGAAAATTACAGGCATTTTACGGAAATACAAACCAGTATTACTGAGAGAGAAAATTAAAGGCACACAATACAGTGACGCATATTACAGCCACATACAAGGTCCCTTGCCATTTAATATACTGTAGACTGTTCCTACGAATGTTTATGCACTACTGTTCTAGCGCCCGTTATTGTAACGGGCTTAATGTCTAGTTCTTTATAATAATACACATATGTTCATGTTATGTTTGTGACCATTCTTACTGAAAACAAAACAAAGCCATTTAATTTAGCAGGGCATTCAGCTTAAGGTACAAATTATCCTCTGAATGAGAAATAACTGAAACAAAAACAAACAACCACAGTGTTCCAGGAGAGTTACTTCTTTTTGAATTCACCTATCATCTCACACAGGAGTAGTGTATTCAGAAAAAAAAGCTCAGTTAAATTTCTTCCTCTACACACAAGGTGGGCAAGGACAGACCTGTTGCTGGAGAAGGCTCTGTGTGATGACATACAAGCCATGCTTGAGGCCAGTGGCACCGCAGTTTGCACTCTGGGACTTTGTTTTCTTGAAGTCACTCAGTTGTAGGCTGGCCTTGGCAAGACTCAGTGAAGACTGAGAGGAGAGCCACCGTCTGCTTGATAGTAGAGAAACAGCCTCCTGAAAATACATGTGACAAATTATATCAAGAAATGTGGAAAGTTTTGTAATATTTAATTGAGAGGCATGTCTTAGAAAACATTAAAATACTGTAGACAAGGATTGTTGTAATGGGGATTAAAAACAGTTTGAATTGGTTTCTTAAAAGAAGGAAGCATCCTTCTCACTTTCTTTTATTGTTAACTAAATTAATAGTCTGAGATTAGAACAATCTGACAGCAAAGGGAACTGGAGAAGTTTTCTCCACTCACCACATGGTAAATCAGGACAAGTATAGATAAGATCTTAAGAATAGCTTGTTCTACTTAGAGAAGTACAGTGCCTGTATTTATCAAGTGTGTCAGAGTAGCAGAATAGTCCCAACTAGCTGAAAAATCTCAGAATAATGCAAATTTGGTCACACTCTTTGCAGCAGGAGTGATAGCATTTTATTATTTTCCTAATTTAAGAAACTCAGCTAACTTCAACAGGATTTAGGGGAGCTCATGATCTTCCTTAACTCAAAGAGCTGCCCAAAGATGAAAAAGGAGGAATGTTTTGGAAACAGTGGACAACAATGAACCCATTATAAGATATTGAATTCACAGAGATGGAATAATATTCCTAACAAATCTTGTACATTATGTAATCTCTCCATGAAAAAGTCATGGGCTGTAAGCCCAAATGAAAGTGTTAGTGATGATTTGGGTAACAACCAAACATTTCTTAAATTTTACACCAAACTTTGGATGCCCTTGCAACACATGAGGTAATACACATATTTGTACATTTCCCCACTACTCCATGTAAGGTAATGATAAAGCAAACTTCATTCATGCAAATTGTTGGTTTTCCTGAAGCTGATGGTGGGATTGACATCAAATGTATAAAAAACTAATACAGTACAAAAAACAAACTAATACACGCATACATATATGAATCACAAGTGATATTACAGTATCAACAAGAAGCACAATTTAATACATTATTATGTTATTCTTTTTCACTGATGTGTTATATAATTACCTGAAGTAATGGACTAACATCCTCCATTGAATGGCCCTCTAGCAGGTTAAGCTGCACATTGTGGAGAAGCAGCTCAGCTTGCAGCTCTACATGCCCACTGGCCTTAGCTTCTGCTATGCCTTCTTTAAGCAGCTGAGCACAATCAGCAGGATTCTGCTTGCCTAAAATCAAAATGCATCAATGTCGGATTGATAGACAGATTAGTTTACATCAGGATCTTGAAGTATGGCTGTAGCTTCTCCCAATTTGAGAATTCCTTAGGAGAGGCAGGAATCTGCTACTAGACAAAGGACACATGGCATCAAAAATTGGAGACGTGTTGCATTTTACTCTTTACAGATATCTGTGTCTTTGGTATACAATTGTGTTATCTTTGTTGTTTGTGCAGTCAGTAATTGTTAATAATTATGACTAACGAATATTGGAAAAAGTATTCAGAACTTGATTTCGAGAAATTAGAGTCTCATAGTCAGTTAAAAAATTTTTGTGAAATGTAATTTTTGGCAAATGAGATGTAACTACGTTTTGACTTAGTAGGGGGCCCAAACTTTAATAAATGCCTCATGTACTTTATTATATACTTTTTTTTACATTTTTGAGCTTGTCAAACAAATAACTTTACATTAACATTTTCATAAAAATGCCATTTTATTGTCAAAATTGTATTTACATTTTTTTCTATTTCAGATATTAACAAAATATGTAACTTGGCCAGGGCTGTCCAATATTTTGCATAGAACTGTATATACAGGTCTTGTGTGGTGGGTGTGCTAACTCTAGTAACATCAGCACAGTTTAAAAAATACATGCATTGGGTCAGGGTAAAAATATGTGCTTGTGGTAGCACATGCCAAGGATTCATATGACAATAATATGGACAAAGAATACCAGGTTGCATTCAAATAAATTGAAGAATACTGGGAGGTATGCAAATGTAACAGCAAACACTAAAAAAGTATAACAATGTATATGTTTAAACGTAGATAAACTGACCAGTGTGTATATGCTTTTAAAAATATGTGCCTTTGCAGGTAATATTTTCTTATATCTAGCTAAAAGTATCAGGACCATTAAAATTAATGACTTGTTCAATTTCGACTGATGCAACTATTATACGATCTTTTTTCTACCAAGTCACTCCATAAAAGAAAGGGGTTATGAGAATACCTAGTGACCCAGTGTTTGGTATGAGAGTGAGGGGGCATGGGAGATATGTGAAATTTTAAAGACGCAACAATACATCATGTTGTCAGGGGGTGAAAAGTACATTGCCACCTACAAAATGAAAATGTGCTCCAATGAAAACAAATATTAAGAGGAAAGGGGCTGCGCAACGGTGTGTATTTTAAAAGAGCAATTTAGCTGGATTAAGAGGAAAGGACTAAGGACTCTCACTTTTTACACAAGACATTTCCCTTGGCTTTACTGATTTGAAGCTTGCTGTATGGACAATCTGAATTGTTCAGAATGGACAGTATGTTTTCATCCATTACTTACTTTCTAACATTTGATATGCTTGATTTCCTTACATATAAATGTAAATGTAGATTTAAATAAAGTCTGGGTATAATCCTACTGAACTGTGTTGTTGTTTATTGACACTAAGTAACCCATGATTGTTAAAAGAGTAAGCTGTACTTGTCCAGGTAACATCCTTTTAGAGGTAGCTAACTGGGAGCAAAAGGGTATATGTGATTCCGGCAGAAGCATTCTCCTGGCCGCTGTTAAGAGTATTTAGCACATGCCTTTAGAGGGTAGCCAATCCCCACTCAGCATATTTGTTCAAAATCCTTTCAAAGGTAGCGAACTGAGAGCAGGCAATGTTCTGTGATCGATTTGCGAAGGTATTCAGAGGTTCAGTCCTTGCAGTGGGGGAAATCGAGAGGAAGTTTGGATTCAGCCATTGTTATGGTATTTCAGAGGTTTGGTGTTGAATCCTTTACAAAGATAGTCAGTCATTACTGAACATTTCAGAGGTAAGTATTATGGCATGTACATGTCAAAGTGGCCTTTTGTGGATACTTTCATGCTAAAATAGGAAGTGTATCCTACCTGGCTGAACTTGCACCCCTGGAGTGTGCACTATCAGGGCTTGAATCAGTGATAGCCGTGCCTGAAGCCACATAGATATATCCAGTCTTTCCTGTGCCTCCACATTATGAGGCAGCTTGCTGGGCAAGATATTGTCATCACAGTCTTCCTACAGGAAATAAACATAGGATGAATAACAACTCATTAGAGGGTTTACCGTTAAACTTTGAAACATAAAATTTAAAATATGAATCTGCAGAGGCCCGCTTTGAAAAGGGTTGAAAATAATCAATTTAGTTTAGAGAAATTAGAAAAACTAAATGTGCAACTGGTGGTGATGCCACAACAATAATTCAGTTGCCAGTGATAGAAAGGATAGCAGCAAAATTGGTAGCTGCAGCTTAGAATGAAGGAGTGGTATCAAAAATAAAATGGAAGATAGTGGACTAATTGGCTCAAATTATTTCTGAGTGAAAGATGTTAAATAGTTAAAATGTGCATGAGAAGGACATCATTGCTACCAAGACTATCATGGGAGGAACCGAAAGAAATGCATTAATGTTGTCATTAACAAATCTCTAAAAATCAACAAGAAAACACAATTCTAAAAATAAATAATCATAGAAAACTAATACACATGGCACACAACTCAGAGTTAGAACAGCTTGCATCACTGATGGCGACATAAAAGGAAAAGACATGTCTAAATCAGCTGCTTTTCCTTTGCTCCTTCTAGGCCTTTGGAGAGGTAGTAGCTGTAGAGGTGCTAGCTGACATTTGCTAAGGCTTTGCCAATAAGCTTCCCTCCCCTCTGCATGATGGAGTGTGTTTTCCTATTCACTGCACATTCTCTCTAAACATTTATTCCTGCTATTGTCCACTATAGAAACACGAGTAACAGAGAAGCTTTGGATGACATCCTTGTAGTCTTTCTTTCTCCCTCAACAGGTAAAACCTGAAGTGTATATTAAGCTGGATCATTGGCTAAATTGTGCAAGAAACAATTCATTGAGTGGATTAAATATATTTTCATTTAAGTAAAATGAGAAAAAAAACTTGGAAAAGTACAGGTAACAGAAAGTTACAGTGCAAATATATTTGAGGCTGATTGAAAATAAAGGGAAGAGCTACCTTCATGCACTACACCAGAGATAACAGAACATTGTCAAGCTCACTTGATCCAGTCATGCTTGCAGGACTGGAGTGAATCAAGTGCAAAGCAGAGCATTCAAACACACATAGCCACACTGGACCAATTTCAAATCCTCAATTAACTTAACTTTATTGTGTTTGGGGAAGTCTTAAGGAAACCCACAGTACCCAGTGGAAAAGTAATGCAAAGGGCCGAATGTGCAAAACGCACACAACATGACCAGCCTAGAACTCAAAATTATGTGTCAAATGGAACTTTCCAGTGATGATACCCATTTGTACAATTTACAACACAAACCATAAATGCTTACTAAAGTTAAAGACAAAACACAATTCAACCAAAAAAAATGATTTCAAGAATGTGGTAATAGAAAAATATGCTTTTTCTATGCTTAGTAACATAATGTTTAGTATAATGTGTCTTACTAAAAATATAATAAAAAATAAATGATACAACTAATTTCATGACACTTGGAATATGAATGGAAATGACAATACAGCATTTTCATTTAAGACTCATTTTAGCAATTAACAAACTGGTCAGGCAAGTGACCATCGTCTATTACCATCTATTCCCTGATCTTACTTTTTAATGATTTGGCTTTGACAGGCCTCAACTTTGTCAAAGATCTCAAAAAGTGTTAAGAACAAGCCTATAAATACCTCCGCCACCTGACAATTCATAAAGATGACTCAGATCACTTGGTTTGATAGAGGCCGAAACATTAGATGCCTGCACTTCTTTTTTTAAATGTATTAAAATTCAACAAATATTTGAAATTTATTGAATATTAAACACCCAACATCTACCTGAATAATTAAGCAAAACTAGAAATAGGAGCAAGCAATTATTAAAAACCAAAGAAAACAAAAGGTACAAGTAATAGAAACTACTAAACCAAGAAAGAACATGAAAGATAAAAAAGGAGATTTACCAAACTTAAAGAAAACCCTTACTTAATATAATCCAAAAAGTATAAATCATATTTAGTGAGAAAGCAATTAAAATGGTCAGAAAAAAATGAAAAATATTAATTTATTTCAAAATCCTTAATTCTCATAAATGGAACAACAAAACCAAAGGCTGAAATATAACCATTAAGCAAACTAAAGAATATCAGTTTAGGCATCTAAAAGACCACCACACAGAGAGGAGGGTCAAAGGCAATGCCTCTTTATTTTCTTTAAGTGACTGGAGATCTATTAGCTGTGACACCTGAGGGCCAAAGACCAATTGAAGGCTCTGCCCCATTTGGCTTTAAAGTAAATTGAAAACAATTAATATAAACTGGCAAAGGGACATAAGAAAAAAGGATGGAGCCAGGGATGAGGCCCTAAAGAAACCATGAAACTTTGAAACTTTGTTCTCATGGATTATGTTTCAAGTGGGCAACACATCAAAAGTAAATAAAGTAATTTATAAAATCTCAAATACATTACTCGTTAATTTACAATTTATATCAGTAGGTGTTTTGTTGTAGAATCACTCCATGATCCATCCCAGTCCAGCCAGCCAAGTGTTTTGTCATGGAATCACAATCCATTCTAGTCTGGTCATATGCACTGTGGCAAATGCTGGTGGTCAGTTGCAAACCTGCAACGTCTGGATTACAAAGACTCTCAAGAGCAGTTATTTTACAGTATGAGTTAATAGGAGAACTTCCATGCCAGTGCATGCAGGGACACTACCTAAGCAAAGCAAACAGAGAGCTTCCTGGTGACTTCAGCTGAGCCCTGTCTCTCTTTTACATTCAGCCCCTATCTTTTTATTGTGTAGTAGCTCAACTACAGCGCTTTCACAGCACATATCCTGCTGACAACGCCAAGTATTTTGTCAAGATATCACATCATAATCCATTCCAGATTGGATATTTGCACTGTGGTATCTACCTGTGGCAAGCCACAAACACGAGACAGCTGGATTATAGAGGCCTTCAGAAGCAGCGCCTTTCCAGCCTGATATAATAGGAAACTTCCCAATAGCTCATGCTGAACAGCAGGGGTCCTCAGTGACAGTCCTTGAGGGCTGCAGTGGCTGCAGGTTTTTGTTCTAACCTAGTTGCTCAATTAGAAAGCAATTCTTGCCAATAATTTAATTTAATAGCCTGTTAGTGCTTTAACTCTGCTATGTCAGGTAATTCTCATATCCTAGATTTTCTTCCCCTTTCTACGGATATCATCCAAACGATTTGAAGGCTAAAATGGATGAGCAATTCTCAGTCCTTCACTTTTTTCTCTTCACTTTCCTTCCAAGTATTTAATTAAACCCAATAGTGCAAGATAAATACATACAGGTGTAAATCGTAACAAGCTAAATAGAGAAACGCTAGTCTCTTTTGTCATTTGCATGTTATTGCTAATAAAGAACAATTAAAAACCAAGAATACAGCTCTTTAAGACTAAAATAAGCAATAACGGTTCAAAATCTTAATGAGCGAGACAACTAAAGTGAAGCAGAAGTGTTACTTAAGCAATAAGTGCTTATTATTAAGCAACTGGGTTGGAACAAAAACCTGTAGTCACTGCGGCCCTCCAGGAATGTTGATTGAGGACCTCTACTGTAAAGGACCTGCTTCTGAGATCATTTGTAGTGCAGACGTCACAAGTTCACGGTTGCAGATTACTTTTATATGGCAAAGATTTACTACAAATTTCTGTTAAAGTGTAGGCGAGCATGTTAAACATATTTAGCCTTTTCCAAAATCATAATAATTTACTACTGCTACAGGCATAAATGTCTGTCTAAACATCCACTTGCTGCAGTCTATACATGCATTCTTTTCAGAACCTGTAATTTAATTTTAGCAGATTCTGAATCTCTCTCTGTAAGAGTGCTTGCTATGAAAATAATAACTGTGAAGTGGTAATTGCAGGTCTTATTACTTCTTAGTAATAGAGTTACCTTAAATTGGAATGTTGAACATCCAATTAATTGCATCAACATGAAATTCTCATATGGTTAATTTTTATTTTATATACCACTTACCACACAGCAGGCCACTACACAGCAGGTTCAAACAACATGGCACACTTCATGCACACAATATCTCTGACACACCTGTTCCTTCTTGCTGTCTGATGTCTTCAGAGCTGAGGTAATGATCTTTGGGGATGGAGAACTGTCAGTTTCAAAAATAGAGGAACTCTGCAGAAGGCGTATTGCAGAAAGGGCAGTTGCAGCACTGCAAAAGTAAAAGAATATTTCAAAAAGCCTGCCAGTTTTTATTTTAACAGGAAGTGAAGGATAAGTGAGGTAGCAAAGTGTTAAGCTATTTAAGATTATTAGTAGGATTTGGATCACTTAAACCTATCAAAACAAACAGTGTTAATTTTACACTTTAAAATACTTTACTATTCAGTGCAAATAAGCTCACAAAGTGAAAGGAGATATAAAAAGCTAATCTATATCAATGTTTATTTTATACTAGGGGGCATTGCCCCCTGTTTGCATCACTCGCCAACCCCCATGTGGGCCCTATGCGCTTGTCATTTTCCAGATCTGCCGCTTGCAATGACTCATGCTGTTCTTTTAGATAGACACGAATATCAACTCTGTCTTTGATATCTCCGTCTTTCGAAACTGTTATCGCTGACAATTTGTCACATGTTGGTTTATTATATATGCGAGCGTGATCTTTCGGATTCATACAGAAACACTTCTGTGTTTTTCGGACAGATTTCGTGCAAAGTGCGATACTTTTGGACGTATGGATTTGTATCTATTATTGGCTGTAGAATTTCTAATATGATCATTTTAACTCTTTTGATTCTATGCTTCATCGCTTCTACGTGATCATAAATATAAACCTGACCAAATTGTAGTTTTTTTGAAATTAAACCTGTAGTAGCTCTGTTATATCACCTATGTCCATATATTCGATCTCTTTTCACTGTTCCCTTATTTCACTGAGTAATAATTTCCATTTGTTTGCGCTAATGCAATTTTTACTATCAGTTTTTTGAGACTTTTAAATTTTAGTACTTTCATAATCTCTAACCTGCTCTGCATGTGTATCGTGCCAACCTTGTTGAACCTCTTTACGACATTCCACTTTGTCTTCTACTCCTTTGTCTTTTCTTCTTCTACTGTTTGTCTTTTATTTCCGCCCCCACTTGGAGCTGTTAGGTTTTCAATTCGTTTCTTGGCGCAAAGTCTTGTCTCGCGGGACGTGAAATTATCTCTCTGAAAATGTCTCGTCTCCTCTCTCTGAAAAAGTCTCATCTCATCCCAAGATTTTTTAATATAATAGAGAGAGAGTGCCTTTTTTAAAGCACCTGACCATAACTCTCTAGTTAAAATAGAAATCGTTCATTTTTGGTAAATCACAGGAAACAATTGAATAACTAACTACACTACTGCATGGAAAAGCATCCCATCCTGGAGATATGTTGGTTGTTTTATCTAAACCAGATTTCTCATTGGGCTCCATAATTCTTTAGTCACAATCTCCCACTGAGAAGCTAAAACTCAAGCTACTCCTTTGTCTCAAGAATAAACAGATTCTCAATAAGCACCACTATCTCACGGAGTCCGCATCTATTGGTGTCTCACAAAAAAGTAGCCCAATGGAAGAATAACCTGCATTTCTGAAATACTTTAAGTTGTGTCCTGCAAGAGCACCCATAATATCATATGAGAAATAAATACCAACTGCTATAGAATGGGCACTCCTTGAATTACATTGATACTAATCTTGAAAAAAATGGAATACTGTACTATGGTGGAATAACAGTCTTACCTTAAGGCTGCCTTGCCTTGCTGCAGTTGGATAGCAGAAAGCTGAAGTAGTGCCATCACAAGATTCTCTAGCTCAGCTGCAGGGAGCTGGGAGAGGCTTACACCCTCTTCAGTATATAGGCTTTCTAGAAGTAGGGTCAGTGCGTGGGCAGACTCCATCAACAGAATGCCCTATAGAAAAAGCAGGTAAAATTAAAAATGTGAAAGAGGAACAGAGTGTAATTGCAGCCCATAATATCTACAGTATGAGGTTAGTCACATAATGCCCCAACATCATGTAACACCCACAACATCAGCCACAAAATGCCCATCGAATGCCTAGTTACACTGTAGTTAATGATAAGGTTATGGGAGGGTTAACTGACACAAAGGGCGTTTTGTGACTGATGTCGTGGGCATTCCATAATGTCGTGGCCTATATCATACCTATCATGGTCTATAGTTAGATCAATTTCTGAAAGAGACTGCAGACCTTAAGGGTTATACATGTGCTGAAGAGTTTGACTTAAATGTTTTACAGGAACAGGTAAATTACGCAATACTATTCATTTTCCCATACGTTTTCATAATAAACAGGTCTAACTCAATGGTCATTACCAACAGTACTTCTGAAATTGCATTTCTTCAAAGCAAACAAAAGCTTTCACCCCCAAATTTCAGAATAAATATTGGCAAGAAAAATCCACTTGTTCATTTCAATCTCATATCTTTTTTGCTGCTGACTGTCCTGAGTTAATTTCTCATATTTTACTGGCAAGCCAAAAACAGCACTTCTTAACTAATATATTAACGGTGTGAGACTTGCCCGGACACCACCAGTCGGAAACCACATCTTTATCAAAAAGCACACGTTTATTACTCACAAATAAACACAGAATTAAAGTCCCGAACACCACACAATGCACACAGCAATTAATCTCCCCAATAAACCTTCTTTCTCAGTCGTTTTAGCCGCCAATCTCCTCCTGGGAGCTTCGTCCTGCTCCCACTCCCGACTCTAGCTCCCCGACTGTTAGGAGGTGGCGCCTTTTATTCCCGCCCGGATGTGCTACAGGTGGCTGGTAACGATCTTCCGGCAACACTTCCTGGTGTGGCAGTAGTGCTGCCCTTTGCACCGGAAGCACTCCGGGCATCCCTGGCAGATTCCTCCGCCATCTTACCAAGTGTGGCGGAAGTAAAGGAGGCTTAAGGCGCCCCCTAGCGGTGGCCACGGATCCCAATGAGTTGGAAAGTCTCTCCTCCTCTCCTGCTCCAGGGCGGTGGCCCCCTCATGACCCGGAAGCTCTTAATGACTCTTTCCGGTCCCTCCAGGCATCCCGGCCAGGTAAGAACCCCAGACATCTGTGACAACGGCAATAAGCTTTGTAGGCTTCAGACAAGCACTGTGCCCAGGTAGCCAGTCAGGCAGTTTTGTTTAGCCAGCACATCTTTCACTAGTTATTTCTAACACTCAAATCGTACCTTCACTTTCATCAGAGCATTTCCATCCTTTTTAGGGTCCATCTGTGGGATGATTTCCTGTAGTCGTCCTACCAAAGGAATACTCCTAGGTTCTTCTTGTTCAGCTGGTAGCGTTTTTGGGGAGGTTGGAGAAGAGGGAGGCTTTTGATCCTCTTCTGAATGAACTAGCAAGAGAGGCATTATGTAAAGATGAATAACAGAAGCTTTCTAAACTGCCTGGATAATATCAGACTTTTATAATGCTGCCAAAAGCAATGTGACTTCTAGCTCATTAAAACAATTTCAGAAGTTGCCAATGTGCAAAGTTTTTCTCTTTTGCACTCCTTCTTGTAGAAATGTTGACAGGTGTCTAGTGCTGATACTGGGGACCACCAGGTTATACAACCCATTGTTTTGGATAAAGTTGGAAAAACATATGGGGGCTTTGGTTAACTCTGCATAATGTGCTCAGAGTTTATCACACACCCTTCTACCCTTCAATGAAAGCCCTAACTTGGCACCCTACCCATTTAATCTTTGGTAGGAAACCTTTTTCTTATACTATATATTTAAGCATTCAGCTTGTGCATTATTAATCATAATTACCATCAACTATATAGGTTAAAGTCAACTACAATGGTTGTAACAAAACTAACCAGCATACTTATTTTATGACTAAACTAACTGTTCTGCCTGACTTTAACCAAAACAGTCATAAAATGAATATTACATGTACAAAATAAATTAAAAAAGCAGAACTGTCACTTATTTTTAGCTATGTTTAGCATCTAATTCTTTTGAGCTCATTAAGCCCTTACCTGTGAAATTAAGAAAAAAATAAAAGTAATTTTGTCATTTTGTAGTAAAGAACAATTGGCACAAAAGTAATAATAATGATCTCAATAGTAAGCAATAACATTGAAACGTTGTAGAGCATGTAGAATGCACCACAGTCATAACGTACAACTAACAGACAACTGAGGGTCAAGTGGCGAGCACGCTGTCTTTTATTTTCCTCAGCTCTCCTGGGAGATCCCCATGAAGTGTCTGCCCCTTCATTCCTGCTAATTCAAAAGACATTTGTCACTTCAGCTCAAGCATGGATCTTGCCATAAATTATTCATTTGCTTGTCATTTGACTTGGAGAAAAAAAATGATTAGGACCTTTTTTTGTTCCTCATAAAATGAGCACTTAGAAAAAAAGAAACTGATTTTTGATATGATTGGAAATTAAAGGGTTACTGAGCAGCAAATGCAAAATAAATCGTGTTCTTTTTCAACACACTGGAATATTTAAATATCCTCAATAATTATTGTTGCCAATATAACCACCTGAAACTGGCACTGTTATATTACACAATTGTTTCTAATTCTTTTGAAGCAAAAAGTCAATTTGATATAATGTTGTGTTTCAAAGCTATTGAGATTAAAAGGCACAAAGGTCCTGCAAATATGGAAACTTTTAGTGGAGTTATCTTAGTTTTTATTTTTTCTAGATATTTAAATGATAAAAAAAAACAAACATTTTATTGGCCTATATTCTAAGTTACGCTTGGAATCACTGTAAAGTTTTGTAGAAACAGATGAGGTAGTTTTCTTGTGATGCTCTAGCAGCCAGAAGGACAGAAATCCAATTAACTCCAAACAATTAAATCTAAACAAGTGAAAAGTTTTTTTTTTCTTTTATTAAGTGATTAAATCTTGTTTTCTAATTGTAGGATGTCGAGGATGCCAGGGGCCACAACCCGGCCGGGACGCCTTGGCGGACCGGAAGTGGGCGTGCGCCCATCTGGGATCACGTGGGGGCCGCCTTCCTGGTTGCTTTGGGGGCCATGGGTCGAGGGCATGGAAGCCCTACCCTGTAGGGGCCCGTGGTCACCGCCAGGAGGCGCCCCAATGCCTTGGGAACCCTGGACCCCAGTACTTCCGCCACACCAGGAAGTGCTGGGGGGGAAGAGGACCAGGAACACCCGGAGGACTTCCGGCTACACAGTTGGTGCTTCCGCCACACGGGGGTGTGTCGGCGGAAGCTCCTCAGGAAGCACCTGGAGCCCATCCGGGCGTACATAAAAGGGGCCGCCTCCCTCCAGTCGAGAGCAAGAGTTGGGTGGAAGTGGACGGAGCTCGGAGGAGAGGAGTGGAGGCGGTCTGAGGACTGTGCAAGGCATTGTGGGGTACAGCCCGGACACAGACAGGCAGACATGTTGTTTCGCCACACACGTGTTTATTTACAAAGTCACTATTTACAAAAGTGCACAACCCAGTGCCGCAGCACCAATCACCCCTTACAGTCCTGGCCGCACTACAATGCCTTGCACAGTCCTCAGACCGCCTCCACTCCTCTCCTCCGAGCTCCGTCCACTTCCACCCGACTCTTGCTCTCGACTGGAGGGAGGTGGCCCCTTTTATGTACGCCCGGATGGGCTCCAGGTGCTTCCTGAGGAGCTTCCGCCGACACACCCCTGTGTGGCGGAAGCACCAACTGTGTAGCCGGAAGTCCTCCGGGTGTTCCTGGTCCTCTTCCCCCCCAGCACTTCCTGGTGTGGCGGAAGTACTGGGGTCCAGGATTCCCAAGGCATTGGGGCGCCTCCTGGCGGTGACCACGGGCCCCTACAGGGTAGGGCTTCCATGCCCTCGACCCGTGGCCCCCAAAGCAACCAGGAAGGCGGCCCCCACGTGATCCCAGATGGGCGCACGCCCACTTCCGGTCCGCCAAGGCGTCCCGGCCGGGTTGTGGCCCCTGGCATCCTCGACAAGGATTTACTGACTTATGAGAAATTAGTATTTGACATTATTTAGCTTATTTTAAGAAATTTTGCTTTACCCCATTGGCAGATTGTTATTGCTAAATAAAAATTAAATGTTTTTCCATACCATTTTGTTCAGTGAAACATATGAACAGGAAATTACTGCAAGTGAATTTAAATCAAACCCATAAGCAGGCAGATTGGTTATGTCTATGTTCCCATTTTTTTAAAGCTTTACCTATTATCTGACACTGTTAGAGCGCATTCATAAGAAAACTGAAGTTGTGAGTAGTGATGAATAAAACAGCCAAGTTTCAAATGGCATGCAGCTTGGTGAATGTGATGCTAAAATTTGTTTTATAGGTGATTTGCAATTGCAAAATTCACTAAAAGAAGTTTTTTGGGGATATAAAGGCTTTGTGTTGTGGAAAACAAGGAATACATCTTCTTTAAGCCTTATTAAAACTTTTATATTTAGTAATTTTTTTTCATACAGCTGCATAGTGCAGATAATCCATAGCATACTATTAAAATAAACTCTATGTATGCTTCTTGTTCACAAAACCATGGAGACGCATAGTACGCTCTTTATATGAGACAGGCTTTAAATTTTCAACACAGTCACATGAAAATGCCCCATCGTGTACATTACTGCGTTTTATACACAGGGAAAGCTCATTACATAGTCACTACACCCATTCCAGCCATTACTTAGCAATCTCCCTTTCCTGTTTCTTGATTCCTACAGCTGAGGGTGAGGATATGCAGGCTCCAAGCTCTGAAACAGAGACTAAGCACCTTTCTTCTTGTGTCAAGGGCACAAACTTCACAGGAAGTGAAACACCCTTTAGGGGTAGCTCAGCGGTGCAGCGATAGCACTGCTGCCTCACAGTAAGGAAGCCTGGGTTTGTGTCCTCGGTCCTCCTTGAGTGGACTCTGCATGTTCTCCACATGTCTGTGTGGGATTCCTCTGGGTGCTTCAGAGTCTCCTGCTTCTCAGATTTTTCTCCTGAGCAAAAATACCTTGGTATTCTCATAGTTTCAGCAGAGATCTCAGCAAAGTCACACAATGGGCTCAGATTTTCCAAGTAGTGTCTTGACAGTTTTTTTGCAATTTGAAAGTATTAGCATTGTGTGCTCAGTAAATAGGTGTACCCAATGTACCCAATCATATCGCAGATGATCTAAGTCACCTTGGATAAAGGCATATGCTCAATAATAAGTAAACAATATGAAGGCTTGAAAGAGATTAAAATGATACCAGTAAGAGATGTCACAAAAACTTTCATGTCTTTCAAACCAAATTCTCAATTTTGACTCCTTTCTCCTTTAAGGAAAAACATTTGTGGCAAAGATGATCTTTAATGAAACATAAACGAGAATCTGTTTTAAGTCTCATGAGCCATCAAAGATCAACCTTTGAGCATTTCCTGGTAATTCGAATTAGCTCATTAATTTTGCCCCCCGTGTGTTCCTTTAGGGGGCGATAGCTCCCTAGTTGGAATAAGTTATTTCGTATTTACGGCGTTTTAAGTAACCGAAAACTATATAGATATGATATTAAAAGGCGATACCTCTCCCATAGTGATATGGCGGTAAAAATCACATAAGAGAAAATAACTTAGCTTTCTTTACTGACGATTTATGCGGCATTACAGACGGGAAGCCATAGCAAGACATTACCAAGGTGGGATCTTGATCTATACGGTCTGCCATTTTTCGTCACTGCACTGGAAGGGTTTTCAGGACGGATGACGATATCACCCATCCGTCCGTCGGCTTCAAAGTATCTGGCTACTGTTCAAGTCTTTTATACTGGTTCCTTCACGTGCAGGCCCCCATGTCGGCAAATAGCCCATTTCCAAACAAGGAAAGAAGATTTTGTGCTGACTGTTAATATAGGACAAAATAGTATACACCTATCTTTAGGCTGACTATACATTCCTCCAGCTGTCTTTGTCTATCTTGTCCTATGCTTGGCCCAACAATTCTAAATGCTGAGAGCCCCTGTGTGCTAACTTTGACCTGGCCTGTACATATGTGTGGATTTATAAAATAATTTTTGTACAGAGCACAGTGACATTAAACTTATATTCTGATTACACTGTGTTGTTGGCTTTCATTTATTGAATCACAAACTAATACATTCAAACACCAACATATTTCTTACAGTCTTGCAGTTCTCTCTTATTGTTGTTCTTCTTGGCTATCTCCTCTTTCAAAATTTCAGTAATTTTAAGCTAATCCTGTAGATATGGACATGTCTTTCTATGTATGGTGAATATGTACTTTTAACAGATGTTACTGTCCATGTGATCTGTTCTATTACTTCATATAATATAAAGAAGTGCTCTAAACATATAAATGTCTATGTGTGGAAGAGTGTGTGTCTGTCTGGCCCGGAAGTGAGAGTTGGAGTTGAGGAAACAGTAAACTCGCTTAGCCTCTAATAACACAAGCAAGTCAAGAATGTTAGTAGAAACGAAACCTCAGAAGAAAGACAAAGTTGCTTAGCTGCTAACTTCGGCAAAACATATCTCTTTTACTTTTCCTCCCGCCACTAATACACAAGCAAGGCCAGCACATCGGCAAAATGGAACCTAAGAAGAAAGACAAAGTATTAGCAGCTAATATTGGCAAAACGGTATCCCTTTTACTTTTCCTCCCATCGCTAATGCACGAGCGATGTGAGCATGTCGGCAAAACGATGCCCAGAGAAGTTCCTTTTAATTACCTGACATCTCTACATTTCAGGTTTTTTCTGACAATTTCAATAGTTTCTAGGACCCTGGGCTTTTTGCATCACAGGCTTACACAGCTAGTAAAATATAACTTTTTATGCAACTTAAAAAATCTAATTATATTCTCTGAGTATTTTCTACTCTCTTTTTCTTGTAAACCTAATAGGTTTTTAATACTTTTAAATAACATTTGAGCTGTTCCTCTTTTCTTTCTTAGCCAGTTATCCTTTTTTATCTTTACATTCATTATTACAAAGTAATCATGGAAATGAAGATAATCTGTTCAAATGCTTGTAGTTCTAATTTTGTTTAATAAAACTATTTCAAGAGATTACCCAATACCTCAGATCATGTCTAAACTTTTGTGATCAATTTGTATTTGTTCCAGTTGTTGAACTTTTAAAGATTCGATCAGTCACATTCATTCCAAGTAGGGAGTTTGCTTTATCTTGGACTGTGATGAGCCACAGTTCAGCGCTGGCTCAGACAAGCAATTATTTAAATCTCAAAGGTTACCAGGCTGAGATGAGGTTCCTTTTTAAAGACGGGTGAGGGCAGCTTGTATCCATGGTGTGTTAGGGCCATGTTATAATGAACATCTCCAAGACCTGAATGTGATTTAACAAAGCAGTCATGAACTTCAAGAAAAGGAGTATTGCACATTTTAACAAGTGGTCAAAAATCTGAAAAATTGTGCTGCTCTGGGCTTAAATAAAGAGTGGGCATGCCAGGAGTCATTACAGAGAAAGTACAGTCAGTTTCATAAGTATTTGGACAGCGACACAATTTTCATAATTCTGGCTCTGTATACCACCGCAATAGATTTGAAATAAAGAAACCATTATGTGATTGAAGTGTAGACTTTCCGCTTTCATTCAAGGGGTTCATCAAAAACTAGCCAACCCGCGGCGTACCATACGCCGCATAATCAGGCCAGTTTTTTAATGATTTTTAAGCACAGGGAGAAAATTAACATTTGAAAAATCAGTAATGTAATAAATCAGCAAGAAAGGCAACATTGTAACAATGCACGGAATGAACCAACACACAATTGCCCGTGACTGAAAACTGGCGGACCGCCATCGCACCTTCTCCTGCCAGACGGAGGGATGGGGGTGGACGGTGCTCAGGCGCGGAGGGTGGAACGGGAGGAGAGGAGAAGGACATCCATTCCGCTCCCTCCGTCATGCTAGTCTGCTGATTTCTTGTTCAGTATGCACTGCCTGCTCATGTGCCCACCTCCAACTCGTCACTTGAGTCGTTGTTGTCTTTGCACAGTCCAGATGCACCTGTGACTCACGTAGACTTTTCATTGCTCTGTGCGGTTTTGGCTGCTTTTCTATATATAATCCACCAAAATACCCGACCACGGTAGTAGCGAGGTGGGAGGGGGGTGTGTACAAAGGGTAGGGACGTAACCAGTGGGAGCGATGAGTCGCACTTAGTGGGAATTCCATGGTTTGCAGCCCGAATGGGGTTCAACGGCTTACCCATGCCTCTCTGCACCGGGTAGACACACGCTCAATCTCATGCATAATTATTTATTGAATGCTAAACACTTCTGGAAAGACACGGTTGTCTAAAATGGGTTGGTGTGAGAAAACAACAGTAAGTGAATGAAAAGATAGAACTCTGGAGAGAGCAAAATACAACACAATAGTGAACGCGCGGCATAACAAACACCGCATAATTATTTATTGATGGTTGAACACTTCTGGAAAGACACAGTTGTCTAAAAAGGGAGGGTTTGAGGATACAACAGAAAGTGAATGAAAAGATGGAACTCTGGAGAGAGCAACATATAATTGTCCGTGAGTGAAGAAGACGCATGTTTGTCGCGGATGCAAATTGCTGTATGTAGCGTGTAAAACAGTTTGCTATGGTGCATGCGGTCGTACGTCGTACCCGAAAACTCGGTTTTTAAAGACTGCTTACTTTATTGTGTTTTAACCTCAGTTGTAAAGAATTGTTTTAAGGATCCCATGGGATACCCCTCGCAAACCGTTTTACACGCTGCATATGGCGATTCACCTCCGCGAGAAACATGCCTCTATGAACAGTCAACGTGGCTCGGAGGTGCATGTGGCCTCTACGACAGACGAATATAAATGACGCCGGTTTTTCTGTGTCGTCGCGTCCAAGTTGGTGGGTGTGGCTCTGCGAGTTGTCATCGTATCCAATGGTCTTGGAGTTGGTGGGCGTGGCTCCTTCCTGCGTGCGCCATAGGTGTCTTACTTGTAGGCGGCTTAGTGAATCCACGCCCCTTCCGGCGTGCTTTTTCTTTTTTTTTTTTTTTTTTTTTAACCGTGTCCTGTTCGGCTGTGAAGCAATCAGAATTGATGTCTGAATGCTGGCGGCTAGCCTTACAGGTTTTCTCTCAGGTGGAGCGTTACAGCTTCTGCTGACGCCACGCCTGATACCAAAACTTTATTAGAAATATTTTCAGATGTTTTTAAGATTCGAACCGGACACGGAGACAAAAATGAAAGAAAAAGAAGAGAGAAAAGGAGGAGATGGAGGTAAAGGGGGAAGGGGGGATTTTCGTATAGAATAAACAATAAATGAACCAGAATCCGCTTCTAGACCTGCAGAAAAAGAGGGGGAAAAAAAAACAAAAAAAAAAAACCACAAGACAAAAACATTGATGCATCAGTTACATGAAGATATATCAAAGTAAAAATGTTTGCTAACAATCACACAGTAATTATTACTAAGGCATTTAGGGCCAACCACAGCCTTAGGTCATGTGCTGAAGATGTCCAAGTCATACCTATGAAAGCACCATGTGAGCACCTGTGTGCGTACGCACGCTTGTATGTGTAAGGTTTCTCTATAGGAGCGTCCAATAGTGAGTGTGAAGGGCCACAGACCTGCCCCCAAAAACGTGCGGAAGATGGAGGGAGTTCCAAGCCCAGAAATCCAGCGGTCACCCCAGAGCGCAGAGACCCCAGGGAGACCGTCACCAGAGAAGCCCCAACCCCCCCTCGAGAGGCACAGAGGATCACCCCGGGGGGCCACAACCAGCAGCCTGCAGAGTCCCGGGAGACATCAACGGCTAGCCCCCAGGCCCGCCCGTAGCCGCTCACCCCGCGACCCACCCCGCGACCCACCCCGCCGAGGACCCAACAGAGCCCAGGGACCCAGATCCCACCAGGCAGCCACCGGGAGCGACCAGACAGATGTTTAAAAAAAAAGTGGCAGGGGGAGGGTAGGCAAAGATGTTGTAGCATTGCCAGATGTCCCAGGAGAGGGGAGGAGTCCAAAACCCCACCTGACATATACAGTCACACACAAACACAGTCATACACTCCCTCCCTCATGCTCTCACATACACATACAACCCAAGACTTACAAGGATGTACGCCAGACACCCATTCACACTCCCCATACACACCCTACTAACTCTGGTCCCGGTGCTGCCAGAGTTAGCCCCGTTCCGCTGGGGTAATAATGAGCAGGCCCCCCCGTCCAACGCAGAGCAAAGCAACCCACCACTCCAGACCACAGGCAGACGGCCAGCTCCCACTCCTAGCCACCAGCCCCGGGCAGCTAACCGAGAACAGAGGTGTAATAAGACCTCTAGTCTCCCTCCGCCGGCTCCAATGTAATGTTAACGTGTGTTGATAAGGTGCATTTTGTGGTTGGGGGGGCGCGGGCAGTGCCGGCATCATGTGGCCTACACCAGCTGATGCCAACACACAGCCCCACTTCCCCCCCAAAACCCTCCGTGACTAGGTGCAGTTTAAAATTGGTAGTGGGCACTGGCACTCGGAGTGAGGCTGGAATTTCCCCCCACCGGATGCCGTTGAGTGTGCTCACTCCCAAGCGTGCTTTCCATGGGTGTCTTGCCTTAGTGAATTATATATATAGATATTGTATGAGCCATTTAGGAATGACAGCCATTTTTTTGTATAGCCATCCTGCCACGCTTCCCGACCCCAACCCCCCCTGCCCCCCCACTCCATTTCCAGGGGCTAAAACGTATTTGGACATTTGACTGATAAGCTGTTACACAGCCAGGTGGGAGCAGTTCTCTCCTTATTTCACTATTATCTATTAAGCAGTTCCTTGTTGCTGTTAACTCTCAATATGAGGTCCAAGGAGCTGTCTGTGCAATTAAAACAGGCCATCATTAGGCTGAGAAAACAAAACAAACCCATCAGAGAGACAGCAGAAACACCAGGAGTGGTCAAATCAACCATTTGGTACATTCTTAAAAAGAAGGAATACACTGGTGAGCTCAGCAACACCAGAAGGTCTGGAAAACCACAGAAGACAACTGTGCTAGATGATTGCAGAATTCAGTCCTTGGTGAAGAAAAACCCCTTCAAAACATTTAGCCACATCAAGAACACTCTCTGGTGGTAGACCTATCATTGCCAAAGTCTACAATCAAGGGAAGACTTCATGAAAGTAAAGACAGAGGGTTTATAACAAAGTGAAACTACTGGTAAATCTCAAGCATAGGAAGGACAGATTAGACTTTGCCAGAAAAGATTTTTTAAAAGCTCGTTCAGGTCTGGAACAATTTTCTTTGGACAAAGGAAAGTAAGATCAATATATATATCAGAATGCTGGAAAGAGAAAAGTATGGAGAAGAGAAATGGTTTCTGATCCGATGAATACCACATCATCTGTGAAACATGGTGGAGGCAATTTTATGGCATGATCATGCATGGCTGTGAATGGAAGTCAGTCACTAGTGTTTATTGATGATATGACTGCTGGCAGAAGTTGCTGGATACTTCTGAAGTGTACAGGGCTATACTGTCTGCTCAGATTCAGCCAAATGCTGAAAAACAGATAGGACAACACTTCACAGTACAGATGGACAATGAGCCAAAACATACTGCTAACACAAACCAAGTGCTTTTCATTGCAAAGTAGTAGAATATTCCTCAATGTCCAAGTCATTCAACTGACCTCCACCCAACTGGACATGTATTACACTTGCTGAAGACAAAACTGATGGCAGAAAGGCCAACGAACAAGCAGCAACTGAAGACGGCTGCAGTAAAGGCCTGGCAAAGCATCACTAGAGTGGAAACTCAGCACTTGGAGATGGCCACGGGTTCTGTACTTCAGGCTGTCATTGACTGTAAAGAATTTTCAACCAAATATTGAAAATGACCATTACAGTTGTGATTGTGTTGTTTTGTTCAAATACTTTTAAGCCTCAGAAAATAGGAGGACCATGTATAAAAACAGCTGTCTTTTCTTAACAGCTCATACAATATTTTTGTTAAATCCCTATAATTAAAGCTGAAAGTGTGCACTTCAATTAAACAAACCATTAATGCTCTTAACTTAGTGCAGCAAGATGTAGGCTTCGAGGTGGGAGGAAACATTAATACAGTTAGATATTGCAATATATGATATCATGACATATTACTGATATACTGATGACAAGTTTTATTATTTTTATTTTATTTTTTGCCATAAACAGCCTGCTGACCCTCTGTCTCTGTTTTATTTCTATTAATATATTTGGGAACAAGGAACATGAAGAAATATCACACAATGAGTTTTTGGCATAGAATAGCACTCTGAAATGGGAAGAGGTGGATATTAAGTGTTGATTATCTTTTACAACATGTTCATTTCTGAAATGATTGAATTGTATCCTGCTTATTGTGGTAAGATTTTAAGGTTAATAAAATAAAAACTGTTGGTATAGGAACCTGTGCAGCAATGCTAACATTTATGGCACGCCATCTGTTGTAATGAAAAATTCAATGCATCTTTATTGGTACACATGTAACAAAATAACAGCCCACTGTAATTGCACTGCATTGATCTTTTCATTCCAACAATTGGAGTATGGCTGTGGAGATTCCAACACCAAATGCTCTCTCAATGATTATGCTGTATATCGGGATTTGTTTTAGTTTTAAAAAGAGTTAGATGCATTCAATATGTTTTAAGGTGTTACACTCTGGTGTCCATTGTAAACTGTGGGGGAGACACATTTTGTAAAATGTATAAATAAGTCTTCACTTAAGAAAAAGTTTATGGGGCAAATTATTTTATACAATGACTAGGGGTGCTAAGTCCCCCATGGTGCCTTTGGCGCCCACCCCCAGTTGCGGCCAGAATATTAGTAAAACTTGTAAATGCACAAAAGAAAAATGATTAAATTCTATAAATATGTAAAAGAAAAACTGTTATTTAATGGAGTAAAAATCATGAAATGAGAATAAAATATTTACTCTCTTACTGATAAACCGAGGTCCATTATGCTCGATGGGTATTTATAAGAGACTAAATAAAAGTTGTTTTAACTGACATTCTAGAAAAAAATTGAATTGAAAAAATAGAAAAAAAAACTTTTTTAAAAAAATGACTCATTTAAATAACAGAAAAAATCACGTGAAAACTAAAGTGGTATGCAATGGGTCATCGTAACTCGAGCTTCTTGATATTTTAGCTTATAATTTAAAAAGGGGTAAGAATCTGAAAATCTAACAACATCACATTAAAGTTTGATAAATTCTGAAAAGAATGATACCAACCATATATATGTAGGTTTTAAAATAAGCCTGATTTAAAGCGTGACAAAAAACATGACATAAAATCATTGAACTTTTAAGCTTAGGATTTTATATATAGTGAGTGGAAAACACAAATCTTTCAAGAAAAAAATACCTATGCCAACTTCATCCTTTCAAAAGAAACATTGAATTTGCAAGCATTGTCATATAACTTAGTAAAGTATGAACAGACCAAGTCATACCTGGCAATGAGACATCAGGGATCATGTTGATTGTTGCAGCCAGTGAGACTAGCAACTTTGTCTTGGTTATGACCAACTGCTGCATGAGTCTAGGACCATAAACAAGAGCTGTCTCTGGATAGGCTTGTTTTTCCATTAGATCATCAAGAGCCTGTAGTATAATTGATAAAAAAATTCAGTTTACATTGTCCATTTCATGCTAGTTTCATTGAGCAAACTCAGTGCAAGACTACCCCTTTTTTCTTATTTATAAGGTACTACAATACACAATGAGTCCAAGGGGAGTTCATTAATCTCATTAGATAGATAGATAGATAGATAGATAGATAGATAGATAGATAGATAGAAACTTTATTAATCCCAAGGGGAAATTCAAATTCAAATTACAAAAATTACAAAAGCACATAGTAAACTGGCTGAACAAATGTGCCATTTAAAATAATGATTTCTCTCTGTCTAAATTAAATTTTTAATTTATGGATAGAAACACAAGCAATTCATATTTTTAGAATATTTAAAGCTATACATCAGACCATTCCATCCATCCATCCATCCATCCATCCATTCATTTTCTAAACTCACATTTTTGTGGCCAGGGTTGCTTGCTGTATGAGCCAATCTCAGTAGCAATTGTCAAAGGAATTTAGCAGCCCAGGATGGGATATTGGAAAATCAGAAGGTATCCAATATATGCTATAGTAATATTTATGTTTGCCATCTATCCAACCACCCGTTCTTGTTCTTTTATTCAGTTTTTCTAGCTCTGGTTCTCATTAAGCCAGGAATGACATTAAAGCAATCTATGGTTTAGTCTCGGTTCACTGCAAATTACACACATTCACAGCTACTCACTGTTATAGTGGACCAATTTAAAAGGATCAATTAACTTAACTTATCACTGAACAATGGGAGGAAAAACACAATAATGGGGAAAACATGCAAACTCTTGCTAGTAGCCCCTCGCTTATGTGCAAACTGGGAGTAGGGCCAAGAAATGTATCGATGTCAACCTCACAACATTTATACTGTATTTTAATTGGGATGCCACAGGGACGTTAGTTGGGGAGGCAGGGTGACAGGTGAAATGTAAATAATAATTTATTTTAAAAGCAACTCCTTCGGAAATACTTCACAGATGTAACAGCTTTGTCATACTAGTCACGAAACTGACTGCCAGCCTTCTTTCTCAAACTGACTGCCAAAAATGTTCCACTGGCATGATATTTTAGGAAGCTGACTGGGAGATGCATGTTTACTTCACAAACAAATTAAAAAAATATTTACTTTCCATGAAGGCAGAGAAATAAACTCCAAAACAAAAGATAAACTTTTCACAGAACAAAAACACATCTATTTAACCATAATTGTAGTCAGAACAGAATTGCAAAAGTCTTTCTCCAATAAAATCCACTTTAAGAACAAAAGCCAACCACAATGAAGAAAACCAAGTTGAGACAAAGAAGCAAAAAAGTAAAAACCAGAAAATCAAATCAAAATCAAATACTAGACTTTCCATGAGCACTTAATTAATTCTGTTAATTCTGTATCTCGACTCAGACAAGGCAGCTGACGCTGCTGCATTGTCATTTGTTAACTCATATTAGAAGGATGGTTCCTAGCCGCTAGGCAAGGTACAACAGCAACTCTTTACCTGCTTGTATTGGATCTGAATGTGAGGATGGGACACAGAAATAAAATGAAAAAGAACTTTTTCTAATCTATACTAATAAACGGCAAAGCCCTCACTGACTGACTGACTGACTGACTGACTCATCACTAATTCTCCAACTTCCCGTGTAGGTAGAAGGCTGAAATTTGGCAGGCTCATTCCTTACAGCTTCCTTACAAAAGTTGGGCAGGTTTCATTTCGAAATTCTACGCGTAATGGTCATAACTGGAAGTTGTTTTTCTCCA
>JANRMT010062793.1:4007860-4020131 GCA_026402145.1 Polypterus bichir lapradei
ACACTCATCACTCACAACAGTGACAAAACAATTACATTGACAATCATGTTACGTTATTTTCAAAATGTTTCCTTTTCTTTTTCATTGCTTCTTTAACACACTACTTCTCCGCTGCGAAGCGCGGGTATTTTGCTAGTATATATAGATATGGGAACAACACTCATATCAATGACAAAACAATTACATTAACAATCATGTTACGTTATTTTTTTAATTTTTCCTTTTCTTTTTCATACCTTCTTCAACACACTACTTCTCCGCTGCGAAGCGCGGGTATTCTGCTAGTCTATATATATAAAAGCTAAATACCACTGACTCACTCATCATGAAATCTACTGAACCATGAGGATGGGACTTGAAATTTGGAATGTAGGTTACCCTTGGCCCATAGGTGCTCGCTAAGAAATGGTTTTAAAAATTTTGTGGTCCAAGCGCGAAATTTCTTATAGTTTTTTACACCCGTTTGTATGTCTGTCCGCTTTTCACGAGAGAACTACTTAACGGATTTAGATCAGCTTTTTTTCTATCATTTTCTTGAACATTCCGTTGATTTTGCGACTTTCTCATCACACTAAGTATCACAGTTCGCTTGCGGTACCGATTTATTAGTGCGAATCCAAGAGAGACTCATTGGGCTGCGGGGAGGGTGGTAGGGTCCTCCTCACTAACTAATAACACTAATAATTTGTTTGAACATTCTGGTTAATTTCGCAACTTCTCTCATTGCATTAAGAATCATAGTTCGCTTGCAGGAGCGATATATTCGCGCTAATCCGAGACAGAGGCTGCAGACTGAGGGGAGGGGGAAGAGTGACGTCAGGAGTAGAGAGCTGGACGGGGCCCTCCTCCTGTTTCACTACTTCGAGGGCGAAGCTGCGGGGGATGGCTAGTAAAGAAAAAAAATTCAAAATAATACATGAAATTGAATTTCAAAAAATAAACTGTCAAAATGTAAAACTCTCAAAAGCTAAACCAAATTATTCAGAATGCAAAAAACATTTTAAACTGACAAGAAAAGTTTCCCCGTTATGAAAAAAACATATGTTGTACACTTTGCAAAGTAATGTGATTGAGCATCTTGATTTTAGTAACTGTTTGCAAAGGTTGGCATTTTTTTCTGATACTACAGTAAATAAATTCAGGAAAACTCCAAAATAAGACAGAGCTTGTTGTCCTGGTGCAGTAGGAAATCCACTGTTGGTGTGTTCCACTTCTACGTTTGTACAGGCTGATAAAGAGGAGATTGCTCACTCAGAACAATCCCTGAACCTCAGCTTCTATGATGTGAGAATGGCTGTATGAATAGCAAGCAGAATAATGCACACTAGCATTATATAATAATAATGCTCCACTAGCAGCAAGAGCCAAACAGGTAGTGAGGACTGGAACTAGCAAGAAGAGGAAGAAGAAGAGCCATGACAAAATCAGGTAAAACAATATGATACTTTCATTGCTGCAACAGTAGAGGCAGAGAAAGGGAAGTGCACAGTAGTACACTCCCTGGTAGGGACAGCCTTTCTCAATGCTGGATGCCACACATATCAAGTGTGTCCCTGAAGGTAAGATCTAAAGCTGCTATATTTCACCCTGCCAGGGAATGCATTTTTCTTCTGCATTATTTAAAGTTCACTGCAGAGACTTCTGGGGAGTGTAGTGTTTGCTGAAGTCCCTGTGGGAATGATGGTGATAGCGATGGTGAAGTTATTTTTTGTGGGTTGGAGTGGCATTATGAAGGAATTACTTTATAAGGGCCTACAACTTCTCAGTCAAGTGAAAATGGAGTTGGGAGTATAGGAGAGACAAGGGCTCATCTGACGAGGAGGCCAGTGTTTTTGGGCTCAGGTGCACAGAGAGGTAGGAAGGAAAGTATTATTATATTATCTAAATGCAATGTTAGAGAAATAAGAAAACCCAGGCACATAGTTTTGTTATTTTGTACTTTGTTTTTGTATTCTTTTCTCCTTTTCTTTCTCCCATCTTTCTGTAATTGCTTTGTTTGTTATTAACTTACTTTTTCAAACCTTTATCTTGTGTTCCAAGTACAATGTGGGTTCTACACCACATTGTCTATAAGATAGAAAAGTCATAGTAAAAACAAGCAAATAACGCAACACTGGCAATAAAAAACAGGAATGTGTATTCATGAGACACTAAGCAACAAGAAGAAAATCCAAAAATACAGACAAAATATCAAAACACTAAAGCCTAAGACATTAAGTCTTACCATAAGTCTAACTTGGAAAATACCTTAAAACACTGCAGCAGTTAATCCAGCCTGTAAACTGTAATTTTTTTTACAGTCACATGCCCTCTACCACGCAAACATTTCAAGGAACTTAAACAGTCAACACTCTGATTGGACGAAGAAAAAGTTACCCATACATTCAATATTTTAATGCTGCTGTCATCTCAGGAACAAATATGAGTTTTCCTGTAAGATCTAACTAGTTTCAAAAGTTTGAGATGAATGTTAATAAGGAGCAAAGTTGGCTCTAATGGGTGGCACGCCAATCAAGCTAACCAAGTAGAGGAAGCAAATATAAAAAAAGATTAAATATTTATGGGATTGTGAAACAACCACGGAACTGTAAGATGCATATCTGTTTAGGGATACACAAAGACAAAGTGCACCCTGAGGAATAGTTTAGGAAATCAACAAAGGTGGTGGAACAGTGGCCTTGCAGTTAGAAGACCTGGGTTCGCTTCAGGTTTGCATGTTCTCCCCGTGTCTGCGTGGGTTTCCTCCGGGTGCTCCAGTTTCCTCCCACAGTCCAAAGACATGCAGGTTTGGTGCATTGGCGATCCTAAATTATCCCTAGTGTGCGCTTGGTGTGTGTGTATGTTCACCATGTGGTGGGATGGCACCCTGCCCGGGGTTTGTTTCCTGCCTTGCACCCTGTGTTGGTTGGGATTGGCTCCAGCAGACCCTGTGACCCTGTAGTTAGGATATAGCGGGTCAGATAATGGATGGATAGATGGACAAAGATGGAGGAAAATCCACTTTACAGCATGCTAGCTGCGTGGATTTTTTTTTACATTTTTTTACAAGCCCACACATTGGCATGAACTGTTAGAGTCGAGATAAACTTGCATCTCTTTGCCATCAAGAATGGTTCAGTCCTAACATTATTTAGCAATTTCAGAGATGACAAAATGTTTAGAAAATGTATCTGCTCAAGATATTAATATTGAGGATAAGGAGTTACCAAATGTTGGGAGGGCATACCTGCAGGTTTTCAGGATCAAGAAGAGAGCAACCAGTATCCAATGTCTTCTTAGCCTGTGCACAAAATGAAAAAATGTTAGAAAAAGAATATAACTGTAAACTTTTAAAAGATTTTCAGGTAAAGATTCCGATTTATTTATTATATTAATATGATTTTTGCCTAAGTTTAAAATAAATGCTGGGTCAAAAAAATCTTCAGCTACTTACTGATGAACATCTAATGGCATAGAATCCTCCACAGAGTTGTGGAACCATATCTCCATTTAGTACCCCTAAGAATTCTTTTGCTGCTTCTGAATAGAACTGCAGCTCTGTAAGAACCTGAACCTATGCAAGGAACAGAAAAGAAGAGAACTCGAGTAGAAAAGAGTGGACATCTGAATGAACAAACAATGAAAAGTGGGATGAACATGTATGAAAGATGCACACAAGTATTATATGTATAATTCATCAGCTGGAGCAAGAGCTTTCTTTCTTTTGAATATAATATAGACTTCAGATAACTAAACAAAATTACAGTTATAAAACTTCTCATTACTTCACTATCGATTGCAGTTTGGAAACCTATAATTTCAATAAAATGAAATCTTATGAATGCATATGCTTATGAAATGCTGTGCTCATTAGAAAATATTGGTGTGGTTTAGGCTAGATATGTGCAACCTTGGAGAAAATGAACAAGGTGTTGCTCATATTCAGTAAATGCCTATAATATCTCATTGAGGTTCTACAGATGTACCTTCAACAGCCTGTTCTCCACATTTTTCTGGGGATCACGGCACACTGAAGTCACAAAATAGTGCTGAATTACCAACAAAGGCAAAACCTGGAAAAAGCAATGTGTTGGGACATTAGAGTAGCAGGGAAAAAAGTCTTCAGGTTAGCTTTCACTGCTGAATCACTTTGAATATTTCCAGATCATTACCATTAGGTTGTATCCAGCAGAATGAAGCCGATGTATCACAAAGGAAAGGCAGCCCACAGTGCGTCGAACATCTGCTCTGTATGGGTCAGAGAACAAGTCCACTCCTGGGATCAACTCCAGCACATCCCAACCATAACCCACCATGTAGTTAGAATAGGCCCAGTCAGGCCTAGGGTGGGGGATTGAACTTCTCAGAAGGGCCTATGAGGATCAGAAACGTAAAATCAAACTCCAAAACCCCCTTAGAGAGCACATTGCATACTCTATCTGCATTCTAGATTAAACTTCAACTCTTCTAATACAATGGATAGTTGGGAAAATGGACCTTTTAAGGTCATTAGATCAATTATATGTCTCATACTGAAATGGGAGGCTAAAACCAACCTCAGTAAAAAAGGGCATGTTTATTTCTTATGACAGAGTTAAAAAAATTAGGAATAACTTGAGAAAGAATGATGTCCTTTTATAAAATTGTGATTGAAAGGCACCGTCTGAATTGGTGAAAACACTGCAGAGAAAGACAGAGGGCGCTGTCCACCACTCAAACTACACAATCTACTCCATCTGCATCCAATAAAATGTTTGACTCCACCCACTTAGCTAGAACAGAATAGTTTGGCTTAAATGGAACACTTAACCAAGGGAATTGACTGTTGGCTTAAGCTAAAGTCATCGCCACCTTTTTTCAGAACACAATCCAGAGGTATTTTAACCAAGTACAAATGTTGGGAGCTGATGTCCGACACAAAGTTTGTTCCTGTGTTGTGTCCACTGTTGACCCAAATTAGACTCTGGCCCATTATAAACTTGTTTTGTATTAAACAAGTCTGAAAATGAATGGCTGGACGGATGGACAGTAGTGCCTCTGCTAACTCACATTCATAGTGTGTTCTTTGATAGTACTGATACTCTCTGAGTGGAATTTGCACATTACTCTGGCTCCTCATGGAACTTTGTTTTCTTTACACATTTCAAAGATGTACATTGTGGGTTAGCTGATGACTCTAAATTGTGGTGATATGAAGGAATATGCATGGTGTTAGAATGTTCTAATCAGCTCTGCTAAGAACAGTAGTAGTTCAGTTGTGTGTTAGCAGTCGACAACAACAATGTAATGGCACATGCTTACAAATTGTAAAACTGCATAAACATTCAATTGCCAACAAAATCATGACTGGTGATGATGCACTAGAATTCATATTCCCTCTACATGTTAAGTTAGATACTGATGATACTTCAGCAAGTAGATTACCATTCATCATGCATAGATGACAATTTCCAATAGTTTTTGGCCAGAGTTTTGACTGGTTTGGAATATACCCATGAACTATCAAGATGGGGTTGGTCCGCCATAGGCGGCCAGGGGGGCACACTACCCTAATGTGTGTGTGTGTGTGTGTGTGTATATATATATATATATATATATATATACACATATATATACTGTACATATATATAGTCATGCATGTGCATCAGAAGGTCACCATCCAGGTCCTTCCCAGGTATGTAATACCTCCATGGGCTGAGAGGGGGCATGCCACTAACTGTGTTATCTGCGTTTGCCTCCATATTACCGAGAAACCACCCAGTGAGGGCAAATGACTCCACACCTTCTGACCCCAGAACCATGAAAGCCCAACCACCAGGAAGGAGGTGTCACTTGTTGATGAGAGAGCAGGAGAAGTGGAGTTCCTTCAAACAATTAATAAGAAGCCTTACTAGAAGCCTTGATAGGCAGAAGTTTTTTGTTAGATCACCAGAGGGTGACATTTCTGTTTGCAATCATGCCATCGGCCTCTGTTATCAACCCATTATTACTACCTCATATAACCACAATATATATACACACTTATGATTGACTGCACAGCAACCTTACAACTTATGGATAGAAACAGTCCCTGAATCTATTGGTTGGAGTCCCAATTCTTCTGCGCCAGATGAAAGAAGCGGGCAAAGCCACTGTGCAGACCTTTAAATACAATATACTATTATAGGCAGTAAGTGCTGTAAAATCCATGAAGTTGGGTGCTGGTCCTGTGCCACCTTCACCACACTGTAAATAGTTTTAATGAAACTGGAAGCCAGAGCGATAATGTGACCTTTGTATGCCTATGATCATGGATGTTTAATGTGTGATTGGTTAGAACCTCTGTTCTTTTCTGTTCTGGAGTTAAGGCTAGTAAGAGTCCAAATGCATAATGCAACAATGGAGTCAGTAACAAAATACATAAAACATGGGAAAACATAAATTCATACAACCAAAAATTGAAGAAAACTCTAGCTACCTCTTCTCCCATACAGATTCATTCACTGATTCCTTGCCAAAACTCACAGTTCCAAAGTTATAATACTGCTTTACAATGTTATGAACACCACACAAGGAAGTGAGTTTTATCTTGGAAGTGACCAGATTGGATGATGAGGAAACCAAGGTAGCAAAAGGAGCTGGGAAGTACATAGTCTTTTAAACAGGCAGAAGGTAGGGTAATTGTAACAATAAAACCTGATCATCTAAGTTTAAGGCACAAAACCAATGCAAAATTCAAATAAACAAACATAAGGTCCTTAAATTAACTTGGTTTCTTTTCCTTTAATGTTAATGTTCATAGTCATTTTTCTTCATAGAACTCATTCCATTCTCATATAGGACAATACTGAGAAGTCATGTGCCACTGTGATGTGTGACCACATAGCTAACAAAGACTCCATTCCTACAAACAAAATGGAAGCTGCCATTGAGAGATATCAAAAAAACCCATCCAGGATGACACCAAGGAGATATCCTTATAAAACAAGGTAAGGAAATCCAAAATTGAAATAAACAACTCTTTTGAATGCCAACATAAAGATTCATCACATACATCTTTGATCCCACCTCTCTTATTCCAGATCAGGATTAGGAAATTGTGGGGCTTCCTTGGAGCTGCATCTAACAACTAGGTATTTATTTTACAATTAAGTCAAGGAGCATTTAGCAGTCTCTGGATCATATGTCTCATTGAGCATGTCTGGGAGTCCATTATTATCTTCTGGAGTCTATCTGCTGCTCTCTATTACCCCAAGGGAATTAATCTGCCTTAATCCCTGTCTTCCAACCATTCTCACTTGCTCCAGAGTTCCCAGAGGATTTCCTTTCTGTGCATTACGTACAAAACAAATTATCTCTGTCTTTCTACACTGGCAAAAAGAGCAGTTCAAAAACCATAGTCTCACATAAGGGTGTCTTAACATTTCCTTAACAAATACATTCCTACTCATTATTTTTTAACTTTTCACCTATACAAAATTTTCTTACCATCCATAACAAATTATATTTTATTCTGCATATACCAAGCAACTATGTTCACAGAATGAAAACAACAAAAGGACTACAAAGACAGATTGCTCTTTGTGATTAAAATAGTTTTGTTAAAATGCTAGAAGTTTATTTTACAATACACAGAAAAGTACATACCTTGAAGAGCATAGCTGACAAAATACAGCAATCTACTTGAAAGCTCACATTGGAAGTCACAATGTGTCTATGGAGAAAAGAAAGCAAGAAGGGGAGAGAAGACTGGATTAAAGCACTTATACCATACAACAACATTTTCAAACTCTCTTAATCCTGAGCAGGGCTGCCGAGGAATAAGGTATTTACCTTGAATGAAAACTAAAGTTGCTCACAGTTAAAAGTTCTTGGAACCTCTCATTAATTAGACGTCATTTAAATAAGAAAAGTATTATAATTAGCAAAGAGTTTAGGAAGCACACTACACATTAGATACAAATGGCACTGCCCTGGTGGTGAAGCAGAATTAGAAAATACAGGATTTAATTCCAGTACTTTAAGTGTTATTTTTCAAGAATGTTGATCTTTGTACTTTTAATTGAATTTTGTTTTGCAAGTTGCGGTGTGAATTTAAGCTTCATAAAACTTAATTTTAAAATATGCAGTACATTTGATGCATTAATGACGAAATCCAGGAAGTTACTGCGTCTATAGAAAGTGTTTGCCCTCTTAGATGTTTTCATATTTTATTATTATTTTACAATATTGAATCAAAGAGGATTTTATTTAACTTCTAACATGATACAACACCCTACTACTACTGACTTTGATCAAAAGATAAAAGATTATTTAATGTCAAAATAAAAACAGATATCTGCTAAGTGATCCAAATCAACTATAAAAAAACAAAACACAAAAAAACAAATATGAATACTTTGTGATCAATAGTTTGTGCTTTATATTGATTGCAGGGTAAAGACCCCTGTATCTGGAGGGTCCAAATGGTGGGGAGTCAGTGTCATGACCTAACCCACATAATGAAGACAAAAGAATACCCCAAGAAACTGTTAAGACATTGCCTACTGGATCATTTTACCAGGACACTGCTGTATAGGTTATTGCATACAGTAAATGATAAATAATGAACTTTATTAAAACTTGTAATAATGTAAAGAAATGTATTAGAAAGCAACAGTTTAATTATCAACAGTAACTCTGTTAATGTAAATGCAGTGCTGTCCTCACAGCTGTGGCAAGTCAGACTACTTGTGATGAAGAAATGCCATCTGAGCAGCTATCCACATCCGTACCCAAGCCTGCAGGTTCCACATCATCCATTTGATTGTTGCTATCTCGATGACTGTCATTATCATCAAAATATTTATCTTGCAACCAGTCTAGTAGTTTCAAAACATCAGCAGCTTTTTACCTTTTCCACAACAACATTACAACAGACTATTTATAAAATTATTTTCCACAAGATGTTGCCATGAAACAAAAATGTATGGCTACCCACATGATGGCAGTACTATAGTAGATAACTGAGATGCTTTGCTAGCAAGCTGGCTGCGTCTACAGTGGCTGTATACTGAGGTATGAGTTTTCTCGTATGTCACATCTTCACAGGCTCAATGATATACACCTTAATTCATTCTTCGTGTTCAAAGTGTTAAAAGTTGATTCAAAAGCACAAGTCAATAAATATCCCTTGGTGTCCAGTTAAATCAGTCATTAAGAAATGGAAACAGAGAGCTGTAAATTTGCCAAGAGTAGGTCATCTGTAAAAACTGAGTGTTTGTGCAAGATAAATAGTGACAGACGCCATGAAGAGATGGATGATAACTCTGAAGTCGTTACAAGCTACAAATGACATCACAACTAGTGTTTCCCAGAAGGCAGACGGGGACTCTGAAGCCAGTTGGAAGAAGATTCTATAATTTGATAATACCAAATTTGAGCCTTTTCAGCATCAGAATAAACACTATATTTGAACGCTGCACATTATCAAAAACACACCATCCCCACTATTAGGCATGGTGGTGGCCGCATCATTCTGTGGGGATGCTCCCCTATAGCACACCCTGAAAGGCTAGTGAGGGAAAAGGATAAAATGAATGCAGCAAAATACAGGGAAATGCCGGAGGAAAAACTGATGTAATCTGCTAGAGAGCTGCACATTGGGAGAACATTTGTTTTCCAGCAAGATAAAAACCCCAAATATAAAGCCAAACCCACACATGAGTGGCTTTAAGACAACAATATTAAAGTCCTGGAGCGGCTGAGTCAGATTAAGGATTTCAATCCAACTGAGAATTTGAATCTTAACTTTGAAAAAGCTATTCACTCACAATCCTCATACAACTTGACAGAGCTTGAACAGTTTGATAAACATGAATGGAGAAAAATTGCAGTGTCCAGATGTGCAAAGCTGATAGAGACTTGACCATGACAGACTCAAGGCTGCCATGGCTGTCAATGGTGAATCTACTACTGACTTGAAGGGAGTGAATACTTATATGATCGGTTATTTTGTGTTTTATATTTTATAGTTAATTTAGACCACTTAGTAGAGATCTGTTTTCCCTTAAACATTCAAGTCTTTTTATTGATCTTTGTCAAAAAAGATTAATTAAGGTGACAGTGTTTCAAAGTTGCATAACAATAAAATGTGAAAACTTCCAAGGGGTGAATACTTTCTATAGGTATTGTATTTTGCTAATATTTACATTGTGCATCACATTGGAAAACTGTAATGAAGTAATCTTTCTTAACCCATGTGAAAATTGTGAGAAACAAGAGTCACTTAAGCAACAGTGCATTAATCCATTCCAAGACACACACATTCACTAATTTTACTAGACTTGCTACTTGACCTGAAACACACATCTCTGTAATGTGGGAGGAAAGCGGAATAGTCAAAGGACACCTTGCAGGCACTGGAAAATATTAACTTTTCACACGGAAGGTGATTAGGCTGGGAACTGAACATAGACCTAATTACATTGCCAACGTGTGTTTCAATAAAAAAAATGCCAATGTCCTCTCTTTTTACTATACATCATCAATAATAATAATAATAACAATAATAATATTAATACATTTCATTTACATATATAGAACCTTTCCAAAGTCCAAAGCTCTTCACCACTAACTGGCTTCTACAGTAGATGACATTCTAAACAATATTATGAGAACTGGAAAATTAAGCATGTTGATTGCTTCCAGTATGAAGGCACAATACAAATAATGTGCGAATGCTATGTTATATTGTTTTGTGGTATGCTCACTATGAAAATTATAATGAGCCTAAAAGCAAGACTCACCCTTGGATAAGACATGACTAAAGCATATATATATATATATATATATATATATATACTAATAAAAGACAAAGCCCTCACTCACTCACTCACTCACTCAGTCACTGACTCATCACTAATTCTCCAACTTCCCGTGTAGGTAGAATGCTGAAATTTGGCAGGCTCATTCTTTACAGCTTACTTACAAAAGTTAAGCAGGTTTCATTTCGAAATTCTACACGTGACGGTCATAACTGAATCCTACTTACGTGCATATATACGGCCATAGCCTGCAGCTTGGTGGCCGTGTGAGGCAGAGTTGCGTCACCCATCACCACGCCTCCCACTTAGTTGGCTGCCTGCCTATATTGCGTCCCCCATAACTACGCCTCCCACGTAATTGAGTGCCTGCCCATATAAGGTCATCCATCAGCAGCAATCCAATAGACACGCTGCCACTACGAGGCATTTGTCATGCCTAAGACGAATACGATTTTCGCAAGATACAAGTTTAGTGAGAAGACGCAAGGTATAAACGAGACTTCTGATCACTTTGTAACGGAATTAAAATTGCTGGTGAAGGACTGTGTTTATGCAAACGAAGATGAGATGGTCAGGGATAGAATAGTGTTTGTCACAAACTCAGCGAAAGTGCGAGAGAAACTTTTAAGTGCCGGATCTGAGCTAACATTAAATAAAGCCATGGACATCGCAAGATCGCACAAGATAGCAAACCTTCGATGCATGTACTCCGAGCGGCTCACGTGAACTGACTGTGAATGCAGTATGCACAAAAAAAGCAAGAGCTCCAAAGAGCACTGAACAAAAAATGCATTACACAATTGAGAAGGCAGCAAAAGAATATGAAGCGTGTGACGCATACAGGCATATTCATAAGTGCAGCTACTGCGGAAACAAAGCACATGGTGGAAAAAGTCAATGTCCAGCTAAAGACAGTGTAAAAAATGTGGTAAATTGAACCACTTCGCTAAAGTTTGCAGAACTGGGAAAGGTAAACCCATGCATGCAGTGTGTGATGTCTCAGATAAAGAGGAAGACGAGCTGTTTATTGATGCAGTAAGAAAGGAACAACCCTCTGAATCTGAACAAGCCTTTGTAGACATATCAATAGGAAAGCAAGGTGTAAAGCTTAAGTTTAAATTAAGTTCATAGACACGCTGCCGCTAAATATTCGCAGGCAAATCCACAACTTAATACCGGGAATGCCTGTTAAACATCTTAGATTCATGAGTACTGATTTGGGTAGTGAACACTTCGATGAATGAAACCTGTTATCTTTACAACGGTTGACAAACACGGAATATAACTTGAACACAACACATCCTCCAAATACAAACCTGATTGAAAGAAATAATGATAATCAAATCCTTGATGACAACACTCATAACAGTCACAAAACAATTACATTGACAATCAGGTTATGTTATTTTTAAAATGTTTCCTTTTCTTTTTCATAACTTCTTTAACACACTACTTCTCCGCTGCGAAGCGCAGGAATTTTGCTAATATATATATATATATATATATAT
>JANRMT010062793.1:4041600-4055145 GCA_026402145.1 Polypterus bichir lapradei
GATAGATAGATAGATACTTTATTAATCCCAAGGGGAAATTCACATATTCCAGCATACTGATAAAAAACAATATTAAATTAAAGAGTGATAAAAATGCAGATAAAACCGACAATAACTTTGTATAATGTTAACGTTAACCCCACAACCCCCGGGTGGAAGTGGAATTTAAAATCCACCACCAGCTCCTTGGTTTTGCTGGTGTTCAGGTGTAAGTGGCTTTAGTCACACCATTTAACAAAGTCCTTGATTAGGTTCCTGTACTCCTCCTCCTGCCCACTCCTGATGCAGCCCATGATAGCAGTGTCATTTACGAACTTTTGCATGTGGCAGGACTCCGAGTTGTATTGGAAATCTGATGTATATAGGCTGAGCAGGACCGGAGAAAGTATAGTCCCCTGCGGCGCTCCTATGTTGTTGACCACAATGTCAGACCTGCAGTTCCTGAGACACACATACTGAGGTCTGTCTGTAAGATAGTCCACAATCCATGCCACCAGGTATGAATCTACTCCCATCTCTGTCAGCTTGTCTCTAAGGAGCAGAGGTTGGATGGTGCTGAAGGCACTAGAGAAGTCCAGAAACATAATTCTTACAGCACCACTGCCTCTGTCCAAGTGGGAGAGGGATCGGTGTAGCATATAGATGATGGCATCCTCCGCTCCCACCTTCTCCTGGTATGCAAACTGCAGAGGGTCGAGGGCGTGGCGGACCTGTGGTCTCAGGTGGTGAAGCAGTAGCCGCTCCATGGTCTTCATCACATGTGACATCAGAGCGACAGGCCGGAAGTCATTCAGCTCACTAGGACGTGATACCTTTGGGACTGGGGTGATACAAGATGTTTTCCAAAGCCTCGGGACTCTCCCCTGTTCCAGGCTCAGGTTGAAGATGCGCTGTAGAGGACTGGACCCACTGCTTTGCTGGCACGAAGTCTCCTCAGCTCTCTGCTCACCTGGGCTGCTGTAATTGTGGGTGGAGATGTCTCTCCTATGATGGTATCAGCAGAAGGATGGGTGGAGGGTGCAATACCCCGAGGTGAGAGTGGGTTATGGTGGTCAAACCTGTTAAAGAAGATTGTTCATTTGGTTTGCTCTCTCCATGTCTCTCTCGATGGTGGCACCCTGCTTCGAGCAGCAGCCAGTGATGATCTTCATCCTATCCCACACTTCCTTCATGCTGTTATTCTGCATCTTCTGCTCCAGCTTTCTCCTGTACTGCTCCTTCGCCGCCCTGAGCTGGACTCGGGGTTCCTTCTGCACGCTCATGCTGATCACCGCCTTTAAAAGCCCTTTTCTTTTGATTCAAAAGGCCCTTGATGTCACTTGTAATCCATGGCTTGTTGTTAGCATAGCAGCGTACTGTTCTTACTGGAACTACAATGTCCATACAGAAGTTGATATAGTCAGTAGTGCAGTCAACAACCTCCTAAATGTTCTCACTATGTGACCCCCGCAGGATATCCCAGTCCGTAGTTCCAAAGCAGTCTCTCAGAGCCTACTCTGCCTCAGGGGACCACTTCCTGAATGAGTGTGTGGTTGTAGGTGGCGCCTTCACTCTTGGTTTGTAGGGAGGCTGAAGCAGAACTAGGTTATGATCTGCTTTCCCAAGCGCTGGCAGTGGGGTCGTGCTGTATGTGTCTTTAACGTTTGCATACAGTAGGTCAATAGTCCTATTTCTCTGGGTGTTACAATCCACATACTGGGAGAAGGCAGGTAATGTTTTGTCCAGTGTCACATGGTTAAAGTCTCCAGAGGTTAGCACATGCACCTCGGGGTGCGGGGTGCTGTGTTTGTAGTTTAGCAACAGCGGCGTGGATGATGTCACCCATTATCTCCATGTCCGCCCGAGGAAGGACGTAAACAATAACAACAAAAAGTGAATGTGAGTGAGTTCCTATGTAGTGGGCCCTGCCACCTGATTGAGCACAGTTGAAATTAACAGAAGTGAATAATTGTTTTTATGGAGATATTATTTAACTCACAATAAAAAAATATAAGGAGATAGTGAGCAATCTTTATACACAGTGAAGAATAACTCCACTCCAACTGAACTATTTGATGAACTAGCAAAATCATTTCAAGTTTTTCTTTAATACTAGGAGGCTTTGCCCCCTGCTCGCTTTGTTCGTCAACGTTGTGCCTGTGCTACGTGCTAGCCTCTTAGCGGTTCTGCCACTCGGGTATGGGGCTCCAGATGTACAATTTACTGACTAATTTACATTACTGCAAGTAATTAACCATTTTAAAAAATAGTAAAATGTAATATTTTGAAAGTTAAGTTATGTTTCATGTTGCGTTAGATTTATTTGTTGCATTGTTCTGTTTGGCCTTGAAATTAACATGCAAAAATTTTTTAAACTTACACTTTTACTGTAAAACTTCAGTAAAAACATTTTTTTAAATTAAATTTTCGTCAATATCGCATTGAATTTTGATTCTGTGTTTGGACTTTCAACGCGACAATGCAACATATAACTGGCCGCTATTGAATTTCATTTCTTTCTCTCTATTAAATAAAATGACTTTCTTGAATGTTTGGCTCTGAGATTTTTAAATTGTCTTTGCAAAAGCTATTCTAATGGGAAACTGCTAAAGTTTTAATACGAATGGCATATCAAGATCTCCTTTGTTGTCTAATGTTATCCCCTGAAGATGGACTACATTACCTTTCTTGGATACATCCCTTTTTCTACAGTAATTTCTGCGGAGGAAGACCAGATGGTGTTAACGGTTGTAGATATTCTTCGGGATATTGTAAGTTGATGTTTTCATCTTCCACACAATCACCAACAACTGTTTCTGTCTATTGTCTATTGATACACATTTAACCAATTTGCTGTGTAAACAGTCAACATTTTTGGCATTAATTCATTTGACTTCATCGTTTCTCGGTGCTAGGATTGCCCGTGTACTCATTTTTTCTGTTGATAACCCTTCGTGATGAAATTCTTTAATAAGATTTGGAGATAATATATCTTCTTTAATTGGGAACTTAAAATAAGGAAAATGTTAAAATTTATAAGAGCTGAAAGAGCAAGAACTATGTCTGTCAAAAGCATTCACACAAATGAGAGGTGAGAATACCATGTGTGTGGTTGAAGAAGAAGAGAGCGTGACTTGAAAACATCTCATAGCCAAAGTCTCGTCTCGCAGGACTTGAAAAATTCTTCCAAAAAGTCTTGTCTTATTGCAGGATTTTTTTAAATAATAGAGAGATATCTACCCATTTCCTTTGTCATGACAAAGCATAATTGTTTTTCTTTTGGTAATGGTGCACCAGGTAGTAAGTCACTAGTGCAGTCCTATGGATGGTGAGGAGGGAATTTCAAAATTGTGTAATAAATACATCATTAAACTGCTCATATTCCTATTGTCAAATTTCAGGAATGAGCATTAAAGGTAAGATGATATGCAGGCATAAAGTACAACAGTTTTTTGCCTAATGTTGTAACCTCCTTAGCCATTGAATTAATAGCATGATTTTTGACTCTGGGGTCTCCAGCATAAAAAAACAATTTCTTCTGTATGAAGAACTCTGCTAGGAGTTCACAACAGCATATCTTTTAGGCAAGAGACTGAAAGCTAAAGGAAAACCTGAAATTAAATGAAATCGCTCCTGAAGGAAAGTTTTTGTCGTAGTGAAATTTTCTTTAGAGGTAAAACAGTGCAGATATTAAAGAATTTATGTTTCTGTCTTTTAGAACATGACCACTGTGATCTCAAGCACACAAATGAAAACATACCTGAACAACACACTCCTTCATAAAAGAAAAAGAATGATGGGAGTAGTGACATAATAGCAACTGAATCCTCTGAACATTATTTA
The DNA here is from genome assembly GCA_026402145.1 of Polypterus bichir lapradei. NCBI lineage: Eukaryota > Metazoa > Chordata > Cladistia > Polypteriformes > Polypteridae > Polypterus > Polypterus bichir. The sequence continues at coordinate 4,045,423 of JANRMT010062793.1, forward strand.
AATAAAATAAAAAAGAAAGATCATTTCATTCCTGACAGTCTTGCTAGTACTTTGCTGTCCATGCATTATGCTTAGCTTTATTTTTTATTTTTTGCTGTTGTTTTATATGAATTATTTCAATACTTCAATATAATCATTTATTTGTTTAATTAGTTCATTTTTGCTTAATTGCTTTTTTCTTATTGTTTAATTGTTCTGTTTCATGTTTAATTTCTTGTGTTTTAAAATTTGAGCCAAAGGAGCCAGGGCCCCCAATCATCCCAATGATACATTTAGTGCATTCTCTTTGGGGCTACTCTACTTTGAAGCAGGTCTTCATATTCTGAAGTAAACTTATTCTAAGTGTTCATATTATCTTTCCGTCTTTAAGAGAAATATTGCATTTCTTTAGAAAATTTAGGATTTGTTATTTGCTCTGAGGCTCGCCTCCTTTATGAGTGAATTTTTAATATCATTTTTGTAAACTTCTTCCATGCAGATGTTCTTACAGTTATAGTAACAGAATATCATTAGATTCTCCATTGTCTTTCTTTGGATTTCATGAATTATCCTTGTTTTTGTTTAAAAGATATTTATACTTTTTCATCTTTTTGTGCAGTTTGCAATTTTTCTTTTGGTTGGTTACTTCAGGCATATTTATGTAATTTGTGTTGTAATTTAATAATTAAGCTGTAGTCATGTGTTTTGAAAGTTTTCTAACATTACCCTTAGATCATAGTAACTATTGTACTAAAACTCTTGTACTTACCTTTTAATTTTACTCTAAATTAACCTCTTAAATTTGCACTTTCAAATCATATTATAATAATTTACTTTTAGATAAAAGAGTCAGCTATTAGAAATGCTTAGTACGTTTCTCCTTCTCTGTACGTGAGGATGTTATGTATAAATTGAGCTGCAACGTTTTGTATCACTGAGGACTGGTGAGAGTTATGATGTTCAATTCTTCCTTATAAACAATTATGAATAAACACAGACAGCTATGCTGAGCCTTGGATTTGTTAATCACCTCCACAATAATAATATTGATAATTAGCTCAGATGAGGTGCTAAGCAGTTGAAGAGTTATGGAAAAGACAATAGACTTTAAAGAGATGGACCTACAGTACAAAGGGATATGACAGTTTGCTCTCCCTTTATGCCAATGGTGGCATAAACCAAGTGGTAATTATCTGGTTTGGCACTGGATCAGCTTATAATACAAATCATACCAGTCAAAGAATAAATGTGCCCAGTCAACTTTCATTTTGGTTTAAAATAAAAATCAAATTCAGAAAAGAAAAACTCCAAAATATTTATATCAGTTACATTCATATTGAATTTGTTATTTCTACACTCTGTACATATCACAGTCCCCTTAAAACTTCTGCATATGCCAAAAACAATCTAAGCAAGCTACTGGCAAAGAATGCTTGCATCTGGAAGTGGAAGTCATGCCTTTACTGTGTTTTCTTTATGAAGGCAGTTTGACATTACATTTTGTCTGGCATTTTAATTTGGATTATACACATTCAAATGTCAACAAAGTTTTAATAGCTATATATTTCCCTTCATAATCAATTTCTTCTCACACATTTAGAGAAAAGCCAAGCAAAATGACACCTTTTATTGGCTAACTAAAAAGATTACAATATGCAAGCTTTCGAGGCAACTCAGGCCCCTTCTTCAGGCAAGTTGCCTTGAAAGCTTGGATATTGTAATCTTTTTAGTTAGCCAATAAAATGTGTCATTTTGCTTGGCTTTTCTCTACATTCATAATGGCTAACACGGTACAACACCCTAGTACTTCTCACACATTTGTAACCCCATCAACTACAACTAAAAGAAAAACAAGGGCAGCCTAGTTGAGAACCATACCTGTCACTGCATACATCCCAATGCTGCTCCAAGGTCCTGCTGAAGAGGGTAAAATATGCCATTCCCAACACAGAATTGATTTGACAGCGCCAGGGACGCTCTCCTGCACTCAAGAATCTAAGCTGTCTTCTCTTCTTCCAAAGCTTTGCCAGGGGTGTTAGGTGGGTGAACAAAATTTCCATTGCCTTCTTGTCACTTCTGCAATAGACATAGAGGAAAATGTGAGAATGTGATGCCATTAAGTTACCTGTCCAGCAGTAGGTTCCTGCAGCTTAAACAATCCGTGCCTACTAAATGATAACCGCCAAAGAGAGTGTATCCACAGTGAATTTACATAGGTGAAAACACCAGACACTGAGGGAGGTTATTGTTGCAAATAATTAATTTTCAGTATTAAGAAGACCCTGAAAGAAGAAGTCAGTTTGATTTGGGCTTGTGTAGACTCATTGGCTAAACTGTGAGGTGAGGACAAGCACAGTGGAAGTCCATGACGGAGCTAGTCTACTGATCCCTGTTCTAGTTTCTTTAAGCATTGATTAATACCCTGCTTGTTCAAATTATTCCTTAATGTAGAACATGAAGCACCACTGGAAAGTTGTTAAAGGTAAATTTCATACAACCATTAGGAAGTTTATCTTCACAGAGAGAACCATAGACAGTGTGGTAGACAATAGGACTTTAGGGACCTTCAGAACTAGACATGATGGCATTTTCGAAGAATTAAGTGGATAGCACTGGTGAGCTTTGCTGGGCTGAATGGCCTGTTTGCTAATTCTTTTTATATACCTTGACGAACAGAACATATTAATTTCCTTGAGAGCAAGTTATACATCACATAAATGTATGTAAGTACAACTGTTTCCATATTTGTACAATTGAAGCACTGGAAGGAAGGCACAGTATAATTTCATTGGACCAACCATCATTTGATTTACAGTCAATTAGCTTAGACAATAAGAGACACAGCCTTCGAGTACTATTTATCCATCTCTTATGTCTCTCTGTCTATTACTCATAAGACACTGTTTATCTGTCTATCTACCTTGGGAGTTTGGGATGCTGTGATAACATCTTACTTTTGTTTGTCCATTTTCTTTCCCTGCGCCTTCTTTTTCTCAGCTTGAGGATTTGACTTTTCAGCTGGAGCCTTCTTATCGGGCGTAGGCTTTTTCTTATCGGCCTGAGGCGGTTTCTTGTCAGCTTGAGACTGCTTTTTTCCGGCAGGAGTAGCACTCCTCGGTGGCGCCTTTCCTTTCTAGGGATTAAATATACAAATGAATCTCTTACAGAATGACATTGAAAAAAAAAACCAAATAATGGTTAAGGACAACAAAAGACTTGGATGCTACAGGCTGAAAGAATCGTATCATTTGAAGTAAGAATTTTCTGTTTTTGGTTGTAGTGAGAAGTCAAGCAAAATGACACCTTTTATTGGATAACTAAAAAGATTACAAAATGCAAGCTTTCGAGGAAACTCAGGCTCCTTCTTCAGGCAAGTTGTAATACAGAAACTAGAGTTCCCTGTGTTTATCTAGGCACTAGGACAGATACAACATTGGAAAACCTTCAAAAGACTTTGTTGGACAGTTATCTTATCCAAAGATCTTGACCATACATTGTTCTCCTCTCTTGCTAAATGAATCTTAGCTTGAAAATGTCTATTAATCTTTTACTTTTAAGATGTCTCACTTAAAGGTTTTCCAATGTTTTATCTGTCCTGGTGTCTATATAAACACAGGCAAATCCAATTTCTGTATTACATCTTGCCTAAAGAAGAGGCCTGAGTTATCTTAAAAGCTTGCATATTGTAATCTTTTTAGTTATCCAATAAAAGGTGCCATTTTGCTTGACGTCTCACTACATTCACAATGGCTAACATGGTACAACATGCTAGTACTACTCTTTGTGGTCAGTAGTATCAGGTTCTTGCTGGGGATTTTTCCCTGGCACTAGTTTTATTAATGCTTTTTTCTTAATTTATCTTTAAATTGTTTATTATTTATTGATTTTTGCTAAGTTGTGGAAAGGTGAGACAACCCACATTAAGTTTCTCATCCAGGTTGTGTACAATCTGCTTCCCAGTACATCTAACCTATACAGATGGGGCAAAACAGAGACACTAGCTTGCCTTATGTGCGCAAAGCAAGGAATTTTAAAGTATATTCTAATCTCCTGCCCAAAAGCACTGTGTGAGGAACAGTACAGATGGAGGCATGACATGGTCCTAAAGGCAGTTGCTGCAGCAAAGGAGTGGAAAGAGTGAAAAATCGTACCCTCTCAAATTGGCAGTCACCTTCATCAGACCTGGAGAAGTGCCAAGATTGGAAGGAAGACCTTCAGCAGGCATCTTGGCATATGCAAAATATTGGCAGTTGTCGGTGAATCTTGAGCAAAAACTTCAGCCAAATAGTATTCACAACCCTGAGCCTGGTCCAAGTCCTCCAAAACAAACAGTGCTGTTGGAGTTAAGAGTCTCTTGGGAATAACACTTGGAAGAGGTCCTTGACAGAACGCTTACCAAATACTAGGCATTGATCAGAGACTGTCAGCAAGCTGGATGGAAAGTAAGATGTCTCACAGTGGAAGTGAGCTTCAGGAGCTTTGCAGGTTAATCTCTGGTTAAAGCCTTCAGCTACTGGGGCATCGAAGGAGACAAAAAGAGGAGAGCCATTGTTGTGTCTCAGATAAGCCATTGTTGTGTCTCAGATAAGTACACCTGTTATGAAGATAACTCGATGCCAGGCAGCATTCACACAAAAAAAGCAGTGACAGCCAAGAGAGAAGTCCAAATGAAATGGCTTAATTTTGAATGTAAGCCACAATACAAAGAAAAACTTGTTAACATTGACTAAATTTCCTTCAATATCATGGAAGAAGAGCACACCCCAATGGTGCAAAGTGCCTTATATATACATGTACTCTCTACCAAAGGCATGGTACAAACTGAAATGAACAACCCCTTACCTACCAGAATAAAAGACCCTTTCAAACAGGCAAAGCAACAAAGGAGTCCTATCATACAGCCATCTACAGCACTACTGAAGCAGTGGAGAGAAGCTCAAGGTGGCTGTGGCTCAAGAAAGCCATCTGGACACAAACTGGGGTCTTACTAGTCTTAACTGGGTACCTAGTGGAGGGTGTATAATGTTGAAAGACCCAAAATATCTTAGGATCCCAGCTACATCATTGACATTCTGTCCAGAAGTATCAATTAAAGTATTTGCATAGTTGGTGCTTCCATTGTTCCCCTTAAATACAGCCAAAGGGGGAAGACCCTCCATTTACTACCAATCACTATCTGTCTGTGTTTCAGTTCATTCCTGAAACATTGCATTGTCTTTGTGGGCTCATTTTGAGTCTAATTGTAATTATTAAGAATTAGATTCTATGCGTTTAGGTTTTGATTTAATCTTATTGTATTGTTTCTGATATTGTTTTGGTTTCTTTCTTTGGATTGAAGTCTTGGTCTTGACTTTCTGTTTATTTAAAAAGTTATCAATAGTAAAAGTCAAGTCAAGTTGGGGAGCATGCACTGGTACAGTGCATTGCCGCACCCACTACATGACGAAACAGCTCGGGATCCCAGTTGGCAACCACCCAGGCAGACACGTGGTCCAGTCCTACCCTCCGGAAATGACCCTCTATCTGCCGCAGCCAGGTGTTACGTGGGCGACTCCTTGGCCTGGTTCAGCCACTCGGGTCCCCAACAATGAGGATCTTACAAGCCGGATCATCCTTGGGGAAACGCGCCACATGGCCATAGTGCCATAACTGACGCTCCCCCACAATGCAGGTAACGTGCCTCATTCGGGACTCCATGAGCAACCGCTCTTTCGACACAAAGTCAAACCAACAGTACCCAAGGATTTTCTGGAGCAATTAGCAAAATAGTAAAAGGAGCAATTATTTATTGAGCTTCAACCTTCCTCTCAGTTTTCCCAATTATACTTTTGGATTTAATATGGGATTTAAGCCTCAGGTATTTTGTGTTGTTAAGTAATTTATAATCATTAATTATGTAGGGGTAAGGCTGCTGAAGTTATGTTTAACTAAGTAAATTGTACCTATTGATCTTTTTTTTTTTAATTTAGCAGTTATATTTCCTTTGTATCGTTCTATTTGATTAATATTTATCCTTTTTCTTTCTTTTTTTCTACTAAGTCTTGGTTGTTGTGCAATGCTAAAGAATTGAAAATAGCACAAACATAATGAAAAGTTCCAGCAATAGAGACCTAGTCAAAAATAAAGCTAGGATCGCAACTGGGATTTCTATAGCCTAGTGACAAAACCAAAACATGTGGAAAAAAACAGCATTTAAGAAACAGAGCCTAAAGATCTGCAAGCAAAAAGGTATTTTAAAGAAGTACGGTCGAAATAAAGATTTGTGTTTATCTGCATTCCCTGATGAGGAAGAGATGCTAGTGCTGAACCCTTAACTCATTATGTAGATGACGTCGCATGCCACTTACTTCTGGTATGTTTCCAAAGCAGCTAGTAAACAATAGCCATGAAATGGTGGCATCCATTTAAAACCAAAATGGCATGTAAGCTGATGCAAAGTAATTTTAACTAATTGAAATAAGTTTTAAATCAAGAAACTGATGCAATATTTGAATTGTGCATACCGTATATACTCACATATAAGTCGTGGTCTTGAAACCCGAAAAATCGATCATAAAATCAGACCCTGACTTACTGTATATGCCCTTTCAAAAATAAAACACATTTATTTTTTTTTTTACATCTTCTTGCCTCCTCTAATCTCGCACCAGTTTCTCAGACACATCGAATTTTGTTGCAGCAGCACAGTTACCAATTTCTTTCACTACTTCAACAATGTTTAATTTAAAACAAGCTTTATATTTTCTTCTGATTGAACGCACCATTGTAGATAAGGGATGTTCTTACGATAAAGGTGTATGAGGGTGTGAGATATAAAAAACAGTGCAAATGTCACTTCGGAATAGTTTACCGTGTGGTCACATAGGCACAATACATAGAAAAAAAGGCAGTGTGCTCCGTGGTTACTCTCTCAGGTGGGCATTAGCATATCATCATCTCTTGGACCAATAGCGTGAGTTTTCCGCATTTGACTTATACGACTGACATAAAATACCGGAAATTATACGGTAAAATCAAGTCCCGACTTATCCGTGGGAGAACTTAAACACGAGTATATACGGTACTTCAAAACTCCAAATGGCAGCATAATGTCAAAACAGTCATAGCAAAAACACTGCCAAAAATTATAGCATGACTGAACCATAATGTCTCGTTAGTAAGTTTAAGTTATTTAACACTGTGATCAACTCAATTGTACTTTCTGAATTATTATTTACTTCTTCAATAAATACAATTAAATAATTATTATTTAAAAGGTTTGGAAGGATTTAATGATTTGGCCCTGCCATGTTTACTTAATAATTAGAACAATTTGAAATACAGCAAGGGCCTTATTTATAAAACTTTGTGTGGATTTGAGTGTGAAAATATGCAACTGACAAAAAAAGGTAACTGTGCATGCCAAAAAAAAGAGATTTATAAAACCTGGAATACCCACATTTCTATGCAATTTACCCTTTATAAATAAAAATCACCCTTTACAAAACGTGTCCGGTCTTGAACATCGACCTAAAACATCCATATATGGAGCACACTAATCAACTTCATACATATGTTGTTATGATGCTGCAGGACTTCACTGGCTGATACAGTGGCCTTTCCCTCCTAACACTTCAAGAACCCATCACCTGCATGTGAGAATATCTGGCTTTGCTTCGCAACTGAGAGTACAAGATCATGTGTGGCATTATAGTGCCTCTCCCCTGCGGTCTGTGGGTCTGCGAAAGGTGTGGGGCAACATCATCTGAGCAAGTAACCACTATCACCTGGCACATGTATTGATGTGATTGCTATTACAATGAATAGTACAGGCCATATTAAACACTGAGGGTTCAGTCAATTACCTTACCCACAAGCCAGCTACCAAATATAACACCATCATGCCTGTCAAAACTATTTTGCCTGAAGATAAATGAATCACGAGTTGACTCAGGATACTGAGACACAATATATTGGAAAACTTGCACAGTAATAAAATGTAATTGCTCACAGTTAACAAATGCAGCTTCATTCTCACTAGGTGCCCTCATTGTGCAGTCACACAATATGACTGACAAGAAAACAAAAGCCACATGAGCAAGCAGCATATCTGTCAGGAAAAAAGACACAGCAATATTAGATGGCCGGGAAAGACATTGCAGCAACCTCGGTAGGGTGACCTGGGATGCTATATTTCACGTGAGGAACATGCACCACCTTTCTTTGAGGACTTAGGGTACAGGTGTTACTAGCTACAGAATATGATGAATGTGTGTGCAGTGAAATCTACAGCTTGCTCATAAATACGCATAATTGACTTTAGATATTTGTGATCTGACTTTTGTTATTAATGGCAAGCATGCCAGATGTGTAACTTCTGAGGTATGAAGTAACATTGGTCAGCTTCCTTACTTAACAAGACATTATCGTGACAAGACATGTACTGTGTGTGTATGAAAAAACACAGTGAAACAAAACAATGAGCAATAACATTAGAAAAGTACTTCTACAGATTAATAATGAAATAAAAAACATATAACAAAATTGGTGATACATTCAACCAAATTCAAATGAAAGCTGATTTTAAGAAATATTTGCTTGAACAGGTTACTGTTTTTCGGGGTAATTTTAGAAATGATCTGTATTTTTTGTGCAATCTGCTAACGTCAAAGTATATTATTATACAGAAATAGCTTTTTAGATTTATTTTGCATTTATTTTGCATAAAGAAAAATATTCAAATGGTGGGATCATGTTTCTCTTAGAACCAGTACCTTCTCATTTTGAAATGGACACGTGGCCCGGGCACTTAGAGAGACACCTGAATATTACAAACATAAACATCTTCTACTGTATTCTGCTTTGAGAACGTTTATAAGGGATAGGTGGCACTCATTTGAGCTAATTTGATGAAACATGTAGTCATGAAAAAGATCTGGCAGCGCCACTGTCTATAGCAGTGGCGTAGCTCGAGTTGGTGCCGCTCGGGACGGGGCTTCAATTTGTCGCCCTCCAACATATCTGAATATGTTAAACTATTTAGATAGAAAATTAAAATGACGTAGAGAAAAATTAAGATACATTTTACATAGATTTATTCATATATAAAGAAACAGCAATAATTTTTTATATACATTTATAAGCATCAACTAGACAAGAATATAGTATAGACGCTCTGATAAGCCATGTTCTAATTATTAGTTTAATATAATTACGCTACGAAAATCAGAACCAAAGTAGGGTACAAGTGATAGGTGGGGATAATTTTTGCGCAGAGCAAGAACGCATTCGGATTAATAATGAAACAAAATTATAAATTGTAAATTAGTTGTTTATCTTCCTAGAAATTATTATCAGTGTAATGTTTATGTTTATTTTTGTCATTGCCTCATAAATTTCAACTGCTGTGTCTGATGCAGAAGGACAGTCTGAACATTATTTTTCAAGCATTTGTGGTTACAAATCAGAGAATTTGACTTTTTTCATACATGAGTGATATTTTTCTGAACCCTGCTGCTTACACACAAATTGTACTGAGCCTTGTGGCCAATAATGCCGCCCGCAAAAATGTGCCGCCCGGGGCGGACCGCCCTCTCCACCCGCCCCTAGCTACGCCACTGGTCTGTAGACATATGGAGCTCACATTATATTTGTAATTTGTTATTTAGTAAGGTTATGTTAAATTGATAGAAGTGTGTTCTTAGTTTTGTTAAAATGTTTGCCTATACAGTAATCCCTCCTCGATCGCGGGGGTTGCGTTCCAGA
>JANRMT010062793.1:4060145-4080356 GCA_026402145.1 Polypterus bichir lapradei
CGTAGTTTTTATGAACAGTTCGAAAGTGCCTTTCCACATTTTCCTTCTTTGGAATAGCAATGATAGATTGACAGATCAGACAAACGCACTTCGATTGTGACATTGTGAGAAAAAAATCCTCTTCCAATTCCACATCCAGCCCATTCCCTCTCCAAACAATTTTTTTTTAATCCCTTCTTTAGTCAATATAAATTGGAAGGCTAACTAGCCGGAGTTTTCCAGTAGTTCGCGTGTTTGATCGTGCGTGCGGGATGACCAGTGTGTTAGAAGAAAAGAGATCTCAGACTGGCTGCCCTGTATGTCAATCAAGTGGCAAATGCCATAAGGAGGATATACAGTATGATAGACTAACATTTAAAAAAAAAATTTTTTTGAATGCAACGCGATCTACCTGCACTACCTTTGTGATCTACCGGTCGATCGCGATCGACGCATTGGGCGCCCCTGGTATAGAACATATTAAATGTATTAAGTGAAGCATATGTGTTTACCATAGATAAATAACACAACCGCTAAGTACAGAAAGTAACTGAAGAGTAACAAGAAAAGGCTAAGCTTGTACCAGAAATATTTTTCCTTTTTTGCCTTTTATCCTGCATCTGTAATAACGTTTTTCTGAAATTGTGTGATTTGTTCCTTTCTAAATTTTCAATACAGATTTTTAAGATTAACTTTATTGGACTGAGAAATTTCTTTTGTTATGCGTTTAACTCATGCTGGATCCTACCTTGCCAACTCAGTAGTTGCTTCATTTTGGGAACTTGGAAAACATGCAGCTACACTAATAGACACGAGCCAATTTAATCTGAAGGATTAACAACTTTGACATATACTCCATAGAGAATTTTAGATTTATCATGGCACTAAGCAAAGCACGTACATTAATGAGAGATCTCGTAATACTGCTTCTCGAAGAGCTACAAATGGGGCTCACATTACTGGTGTTCATGCTACAAAGTTACACTTGATCCAGAAAGGACTACAGTGGTTAAAAATGCACTTGAACAAATTCAAAAGTGCCTTATTTTAATGTAGTAACTGTAGATTTGATCAGCCTGAAGCATTTTTATTTGATCTGTCACAGTGAGGTAGTGTAATTGCTGTACCAAATTACTCCACAGCATACTCTACTATACCTGCAGCACTTAAATAATGCACTATAGCAGTGATTCCCTACCGGTGGTTCGCAAACGCTTTATAAAAGGGGTTCACGAAAAAAATATTGTAATGGCGGAATTTTAAATATTAAATGTAGGCAAATATATTCACAGTACTATTAATAATACAATAATAAAAATGGGTCAACAAATCAATTAAATGTCAAATTCATGAATATTACCTCAGTCATTTAAGCATTGCGAAGAAAGATTCCGTAAAATTGTCGAGTCACAACAGGTAATCTGTAACGCGATGAGACGCTACGTCGCTGGCGATGCGTGCACATTGCTGTATGATCCGGAAACTTCCAATTCAGTGAATCGAGAACCCCGAATGCGCTCAAAAGAACGAGAATAACGTCTGCCGATATAAAAGCGTTGCGATCAGACAAGGGAGAGTAGAGTCGAATTGAATCGTACGACACGCTTAAGAACCACAAGTGATTTTAATAAGATAAATTGGTAGTGCATAGTGTGTGTAAATAAATTACGATAAAGACTTTTTATTTAAACGTGCTCACGTCGAACATGAAAGTGAATAATTATCACTCTGTAATTTAATTATGGATCGATGGTTAAAAACGGGTAGATTTATCAAGTCTGACAAAAAGCTGGATGAGCAATCAATTGCTTCTTCTTCTAGCTCAGTCCCTGATTTGATACAAACACAGGGTGACGATACTGAAAGTTGTAGTGAGCTACTGTCTCTCCAGACTGAAAACAAGGAAAAAATAGGCGAACATAGTTAGACAAAAGAGAAGAAACGAAAATATGAGAGCGACTATTTACAAATGGGTTCTTATTTTACCGGAGATGAGTCAGAACCTAAACCGCTTTGTGTAATTTGTAATGGAGTCCTGGCCAACAGCCGTTTAAAACCATTACTTCTTCGTAGACACACTGAAACAAAACATCCAACATACAAGGATAAACCTATCGTAATGACTACACAGGGGGTTCGCCAATTTATTCTGGTTTTTTGAGGGGGTTCACAAGGAGAAAAAGTCTGAGAATCGCTGCACTATAGCAAACTCCATTAACTGCAGTGTGTTGGTGTTCTTGACTTGCTCTTTGGTCTTCGGTCACATATATGGAAATCTAGGAAGCAGTGTGCACATTCAATGATGTGCGTCAAAGAAGAGAGAGCAGAGATATCGCATGAAGTCTGTCCAAGAAAGATAACATGCAAGAACACTTGGACATGCCATTGGTGTCTTCCAATCTAACTGAAAGAGTGAAGTCTTTTGGAGACTCACAAGAGGACAATGTAAGAACGACAGGTGTTGAAGTGGCAGCTATCATATTTGGGCTAGAAAGCAGGCAATGGGCCTTTGTAAGTTGTTCTGAGCTTAAAAAGGGAGGAACATCAGAGGTCTTCAGGAGGCACACTCACTTCACTGGCTTGGAAATGACTCCCAGAACTCTTTTAAAACTGTCCTTTTTCTGTCTAGAATTAGGTGAAGGGTGACTAATGGGAGAAAAAAATTGATGGGATTGCAGAAAAAGCAAGAACAAGAACAAAAAGAGAAAGAGCAGGAAAGTGAAAAGATTTTAGGAGATGGGATTGTAGGGATATCATGGTGTCAGTAGATGATTGAGAAAGCCTCAAGATGGCAGCAGGTTTTGAAATTATGTGTTCTACTCATGAGCCTCTTTGTCTTGTGTGCTTTAATTCACAAGTTTGCAAACTTTAAGACTACACTTGACATTGTTGGAAGACTGCAGAGATGCCACTTTATTATTAATTACACACTCCATGTGACTCACCTTCTGATACTCAGTCACTTCAGCTGTGTACTTCGTCTTCTTCTTGGTGGCTCTACCTCCCCTCTCATCTTCCTCCTCTTTTCCACTCTGAGTAAGAACTTTATCCCTCCTACAAGAAACAAGTGCCAAGAAGTTCAAGGAGCAAGATGCAAACTCCATATTATCACTGGGAATGAAAGGAATAATGTGGTGACATTGAAGTTCCATAAAACAGCCAGCGCACAATTAGGGCTAACATCTACCTGATTCTCTGATCAAGATGATGGAGAAATCAAGCTCCACCTCCTTAGAATATAACTAATATCCACCTACTTTAATAACATATCTCTCTATTATAAGAGAAAATCTTGACACGAGACGAGACTATTGTCAAGAGATTTTTTCAAGTCCCGCCCTCCTCTCAACTATTTAGGGTTAATGGCCCACGTCCATGGTACTCTCACCTCTCATTGTCTGATCGCAACGCTTTTATATCGGCAGACGTTATTCTCGTTCTTTTGAGCGCATTCGGGGTTCTCAGTTCACTGAATTGGAAGTTTCCGGATCATACAGAAATGTACATGCATCGCCAGCGGCGTAGCGTCTCATTCGTGTGAATGCTTTTGTCGGACACAGTTTCTGCGCTCTCAGTTATAAATTTTTACATTTTCCTCACTTTAAGTTCCCAATTAAAGAAGACGTATTATGTCCAAATCTTATTGAAGAATTTCATCACGAAGGATTATCAACAGTACAAATGAGTACACGGGCAATCCTGACACCGAGAAACGATGAAGTCATACGAATTAATGCCAAAAATGTTGATTGGTTACGCAGCAAACTGGTTAAATGTGTATCAATAGACTATGCTGAAACAGTTGGTGATCGTGTGAAAGATGAAAACATCAACTTACAATATCCCAAAGAATATCTACAACCGTTAACACAGTCCGGTCTTCCTCCACATGAATTACTGTAGAAAGAAGGGTGTATCGTAGTATTATTGCATAATTTATGTATGAGTGATGGGCTATGCAATAGGACAAGATTAGTTGTATTCAAAATTGGTCGAACAATTCTGACCTGTAAAATTTTAACAGGCGACAAGAAAGGTAATGTAGTACATCTTCCGTGGATAACATTAGACACAAAAGGAAAAATCAAGATATGCCATTGTTATGATATGCCATTCATATTAAAATGTTTACAGTTTCCTGTTAGAATAGTTTTTGCTATGAAATTAACAAATCACAGGGACAAACATTCGAAAAAGTCGGTTTATTTATTATAGAGAAAGAAATGATATTCACTCACAGGCAGTTATATGTTGCGTTGTCATGATATAAGTCCAAACACATAATCAAAATTCAAAGCAATATTGACGTTAATTTCAAATATTGTTTTTCCTGAAGTTTTACAGTAAAAGTGTAAGTTTAAAAAGTATTTGCGTGTTAATTTCAAAGCCAAAAAGAACGAAAACGTATAATGCAACGAATACCTCTAATGCAACATGAAACATAATTTTCTTTCAATTTATTACATTTTCCTATTTTTTACTATGGTTAATTATTCGCTGTAATGTAAAATAGTTGGGTCTATTATGCATATGTAACAATTCCCATGAAAATAACAATCTGTTTAAATTGTACATCTGCTTTCACATAATTGAGCGGCAGAGCCACAAAGGGCTTGGCGAGAGAAGCGAGCAGGGGGCAGAACCCTCTAGTTTATTTAAAAAAATTTAAAAAACTGTACAGTAATCCCTCGCTGTATTGCACTTCGACTTTTGCGGCTTCACTCTATTGCAGATTTTATATGTAAGCATATCTAAATATATAATGCGGACTTTTCGCTGCTTCGCGGGTTTCTGCGGACAATGTTTTTTTTTTACTTCCAGTACATGCTTCCTCAGTTGGTTTGCCCAGTTGATTTCATACAAGGGACGCTATTGGCGGGTGGCTAAGAAGCTACCCAATCAAAGCACGCAGTTAAGTTCCTGTGTGCTGATTGGCTCAGTGACAGAGCGCCGAATTCGATTCCGCTGCGTTAACCAGGAAGTCTCGTTTCACTCATTCAGCATCAACGTGTTTCGCTGTGTAAAGAGTTAACTTTTGTGCTCTTTTGTGTTTATCTTTGTGCGTAGTCAAGCCCTTCATTATGGCTCCAAAACGATCTGCTCCTGCTACTGCTTCAGGGGCCGTGCCCACGTGCCAATGGAAGATGCCAACAATTGCCGAAAAGGTAAAAGTTTTGGATATGTTAAAGGAAGGGAACAGCTACACTGCTGCAGGACGCCATTACGGCATCAATGAGTCCACGATTCTTTTTATTTAAAAAGGAGGAAAATGAACATAAGATCTACGGCCACAGTGTCCTTTAACCAGGGTGCAAAACAAGTTGTAAGTGGATGTAATAAGGCGGTAGTCAGGATGGAATCTGATTTAGGGATTTGGATTGAAGAAGAACAAAGGCGGTGCTACACAGTCGCCTGAACAGGCTCTTTTAGAAGAGCTGTAACGCTCTCCACTGTTGTGCAGTAAAATTAAACTCATCGTTATCAGACAAGTCGTTGTGTCATTGTTGGTGAGTAACCATACTTAATTTTCTACGTGCAGTACTTATTACATGTACATAGTTTAGTGTCAATGTACACACATTTTACTGTATACAATTTTTCTTGCATTGTACGTATTTATTGCTGGTGGCCTGTCTGTCGTAATGGCTGTAACATATGTGATATTGGAGACGCTCGATATCTTTAAAATAATATTTAGGTTTTACTGTATATAAACAGTGTGTTTACATACATAATTTCAATGAATCTTACCAAATATCTAAGAGAATACAAAGGGTTTATGCTGTATAATTGTTCAGGAAATGTTTATAATAGTGTGGGAGAGTTTATAAGAGCTTAAAATATATAAAAATAACCATATGAACATATGGTTTTTACCTTGCGGATTTTCACCTTTCACAGGGGGTTCTGGAACGCAACCCCCGCGATCGAGGAGGGAGTACTGTATTCTATATAATGCTTTTCAGAAAATGAAAATAAATAAACAAAACTGGAGGCTTGCTAAGCCTTCAAACTAAGAAAAATAAGTGACAATCTCTTTTAAAAGTTAATAATGCTCACCATTTCCCTCAGACGTACCTGCTAAGCATGAGGAGAATCTCCTGTCCCCAGGTGAGCACCAGATCCATCTGGTCATCACTGAATGTCTTCTGCAGGAGCACAGTCATAAACTCAAGATAGCGGGCTTTCTTTTTAAATTTTGACACTGCAAGTTTGCACAAATACATAGAAATGGCTTTAAAGAGTCACACCACAACACGTGAGAAAAGCAAAGTGTAATGGTATCTTGGGCTTGTTATTGGGACTGTAAAGCCACAAAACTATTCTGCTGCCAAAAGACATTTTGCAAAAAAGACATCAGCTGTAACTCACCTTCTTTATATGCAGCTTTCGGAGGCAATGAATAAATAAGAGAATAAAGAATGGAGGGGTCTTCCTGGCCTGTCAGTTCTTTGCTTACTAAAAAGAGAGACAGAGAGAAAGAGAAAGAGAGAAGAAGAGACACATGGTGTTAGAGGAACTGAGCATCATGGTGTGACTTCTTATATACTGTATCAGATAAGGGTAGAGTGAAATGTTGAGAAAACCACTCATCAGTACTATTTGGACTACTGATCGTCAAAGTTCTTAAATATGGACAGAACTTTGATAACATTGGAACAACAGAAAGCAAGTAATGGAAATATCAGCTGGGAAGTGCTTTTCAATATTGTGGACTATGACAAGATGTTAGATCATATTTTTACTTCTTGCAAGTCTTTTGTTTATAGGTGATCAGTGGTAAATAAAATGATATGCAGAGAAAGTAGGTTTATGACTAGTGATGTGTGAACACCACTGAGTTCACTTCACTTTGAGTTTTGTGAAATCACAGAAATGTTCGGGATTTTTGATGAACTCGATGAAATGCATTAAAGTCAAGAGGAAGGAGGAACTGAACTAATTTTGAGAGGATTATAATAGTGTAATGGTCTTTTAACTGTCCCTGAATGTTAGGGAAGTGTCTGCCAAATATGCTAGACCGATTATTACTGAGCTGTGAGGCAGGACTGCTAACCACTACAACGTGCCTCAAACAACAAAAGACACAAACGGAATAATACCCAGAAACAAGGTACAACAAATGGCCTCAAACTAAAAATAAGTGAAGCAAATATATCATTGTGCTCATAGAGTTCCAATGTTTGAGCACTGATTTGCCATTTTTTGATGCCATGCTTTCTTCAACAAGCCATTCAGCGTGGTCACGTCCATGCAGTTGGCACATCTTTTTTGTTTGTGATCTGTGAAGATGCTTCACACTTTTTCTTTCATCAAAAAAATTGAAACACTTTAAATAAATAGTAATAATTCTGTCTTATTTTTATTTTTTCACAGGGTGTTGTGTTTTCTGACTGTGGGAGGGTGAGGGGTCTGACTCAATTAAGGTTTATTTTGACTGCTGCTGGACCTCATAGCTAATTGTGTGTGCATTCAGCTGGCATCTGGCACAAGATCGGATTTGCGATACTGTGCTACTCCATACTAGCACTTCTCCGTTTGAGCTTCTGAGTATGGACAGAGCCTGTGATTCATTACATACTCAGGGGGCCTGTTCCTGTTACCACCTGATCTATGCTAAATAACAAAGAGCATAACATGCTTAATCCAGCAGCAAAGACACAATGTACATTGAATCTATGCAGAAGAATGAAGTGTTTTCATAATATTCTCAATTCATGGTCAGCTATTGTACCCCTCAAATGATTATTATTTTGTTTGTTTGTTTTTGTTTAAACATATTAAACTATCTGCTTTTATTACCGGCACCTATTATTTACAGTTTTTTCTTCAGGAAGTTCCATTCTCAATCTATTCGTAAGGATTTCACTGAGGCAAAATATTCAAATATTAAAAGTCAGCAATGGATCTGTTCGCTTGAAACATCTTTAGGTCACAAAAAACAAATAATAGCATACTGCTGTTTTGTGAATGGCTTATCAACAATAGTATAACATGCTAGCAATTAACGAGACCCTTTCTGACCTGTGCGGCAGTGCCTCAGACAAACAAAGACTACTGATAGATGTACAGCTAGTGCTTCAGTCATCTGCATAAACAAGATAAAATATAATTATAAATACATAGTGCCTTTTATCTATCTATCTATCTATCTATCTATCTATCTATCTATCTATCTATCTATCTATCTGTCGTGTAACTGGCTTAGTGTAAAATAAATCTAAGTCATCTAATTCAAATAAATCCAATTCACTCAACGGCATCATTTTCAACATACCCATTCCAAGGCTCTTTTTGGAATAAAATGGAAGGCATTTTTCATTCCAGTTGATGGCATATGCAAGAAACACAATAAGCTAATAAATGAAATTTAAAACTGAAAACAAAAAAAGGATGATAGGAAGTACCAACCCCATTAGAGCCATTAACTATCACATAGTGAGAAGTACAGCAGCTAGTGAGGGTCTGAAACTCAGACCCAACATGCTCCATTTATAGCTATTAATGAAAGCTGTTATTTATTTACATGATTTGTTTCTGTTTTTATTTTGCTGTGTTATTGAGGGCAGATCACCAGAATGTTTAATGGAACTGAAAGAGATTAGCACCCCTTCCACTATTCTTTTTTATTTCCTACATTTTTTTTCTATTTACATTTTCCTAAAAATTAAAATAATTAAAATTATTATTAAAATAAGTTATAGTGTCAGTTTATCGGTTACCTAAGATATATATCATTTGTTATAACATTCTCAACAGCTTGTGCTAATGTTGGTGATGTGCCATCTGTTGGAATGAAGAATTCAATGCATTTTATTATTACTTGCATTACAAAGTACATTCCAAAATGTCATATTGCAAACATTAATGGTGAATATTCTCAACATTGGTGAACTGCTGGATCGACAGGAATCGACTTTTATTGTCACAGATGACACAGTTTGGCTGTTATCCCCACTGGAATGGATGAGCATCCCAGACAGCTTGGTTGCTGGTACCTTTCCCAGCCATAAAGCCAACACAATAGAAGGACTGAGGGAGTCTGCCTCCCAGGGCCATGTATTCCCATATCTACTGGGTGGCAGAATCCCTCTGGTGGATCTCCCATTGTACACCTGCAGGGCATATTGGGAGCTGTAGTTCTGATGGGCAGCTCTGTTGGGGTACTTTGGTTCAGCTTAAGGGAGCTGCAGGGGAGGACTTGCCATGCTTTGAGAGGCTGGTCTAGAAGTGCTTCCATTGTGCAATGCTGTCTCAGGCAAAGCACAAAAGAAGCCATCTTCTTGGGTAGAACTTGAATTCTGTTTTGCTAGGTTTTTTTTTTTTTGTTCCTGCTTTAATTTTTTTTTAACTTTCTTTTTTTTCTTCTTTTTTTCTAGTTTGACTCCGAGTCATTTGTTTCATAAGTTCAACTTGATTGTACGTATGCTACAGTATGTTATTTTCTTTAAATAAATAACAATTTAAAAATAAATAAAAAATATACCATCTCACCTCAGTCTAGGAGTTGTAACTGGAAGGTAGGGACAGTAAAAGGAAAAAGGAATGGTGACTGGGACTGTGATTCTGCTAATTGGGAGAAGAGCTTATGAAAAGGTATAAAAATCCTATATTTGAACCCAGGACTGTGTTGGCCTATTTGTGTCTATTGTTTTGGGGCTCAGAGATGAAGAGGGGCAGTTTGCTGAATTTTTCTAATAAGAGCCCTCACTCTGCTAACTGGTGCCAGACACTCCACATTCGTTTTCTATTTAAGGATTCATTTTGCTGACGATCCCCACTCTGTGAACTAGGATAAATGATATGGACAACTTACAAGGATCTGCTAATAAAAGCAACCAGCATGCATTGACTTTAAAGAATCATTTGAATAGATTTTGCGATCATTTTTGTTTTCTCAGATCACTAGGATACTCAATGGCCACTTATAAAGTGTTTCTTGTAGTCGTGATAGTATTTGTAGTAGTAGTATTGTCATGTGTACAGATCTCAGAGGAAATTCTAACTTGCATGTCGAATCAGCATGTCGCCACTCTCTGACACGTATCATCTGATGTTTATGCTTAGTGTTTCATTCATTGTTTGTATTTTGTAGTCATTGTCAGTTGTTGGTATTGCAGTGCTGTTACTAGTCTGTGGGAAAAATGCAAAGAAAGAACTCCATTGTCTATGTATGAACACCAAGACATTTTGACTTTTAGCTAATCATTTTGTGTTTTGAATTGCTGAGCGCCATCTGGTGGTCACTATAAATAAGATATTTTAAACAGCAATATTTAAGTGAAAAACAAAAGGATGATTTATATGAAAACAATTTAAAATAAAAAATATTGCTGACTGACACATTTGGGAACAGTTTATGCTTCTCAAGAATCACATAAGCCAACAAACTAAGGATTTAAGACATTAAAGAATAACTGGTTAGTAAATTGCATTTCTTTTATTATTTTATTGACTAGCACTGCAATAATAAAGACATAAGGTGCACTACTCAGCTGTAATGTTTTGTGCATGAGAAAGTCGTGTAGGATCTGTGAGACATTAAAACTATAATTATTTTTGATTATCAATATAAATATTAAAATATGGTGGAAGAAACTGTGAAAACATAAATGGTGCACTGACTAAGATAGTTAGGAGAAATGTATTGGACTGTGCAAAGCAATGGCATTAAGGCTGAAAAAATGCAGTGAACCACTCATTGTGGTACTTCGCAGGAAGCGTCGTATATCAAATTGTGTTTGGTTACATTTCCAAATCAATTTTTATTTTAAATGCAAGCACAAAACCACGAGAAGTTTCACGCAAATGGCTGGAGAAAAAGTCTGGTCAGAAAACATGCCTGCATCGGTCATGGCAAGCCCCAGCAAGGAAAATAAAATAATGGAGATTTTTGTTTCAAATAGAAATATCACAGATAATACAAGAACAAATAACCATAATGATGAATTTCAACAGAATCTATTTACTTTAATATTTGTTCTCCAAATATGGAGCAAATTTAGCTGGTCCACCAAACTCAATTAATACATTAGTTTTGTTGAATGGTGCTGGAATTTGTTACAATTACAATTTTAGTACTCTTCCATTTATAGGGTCCTAGTCCATCACCACGTACACCCACGCATACACTTAACTGGCCGATTTAGCAAATGTGTGTTTTTGGGAAGTTAGAAGAAAATCAGAGTACCTGAAGAAAATTCCTCGTAGACATGAGAACTTCATGGCATAACATTTGAAAAACAGAATCAAATATTATGTAATAACCAGTAACGGCATACTGCATGATAAAGTGCAATGAATACACTTGACTTATAGTTTTCAACCTCTTTCTCTGTATGTTTAGCATTCATTTGCTCAGAGGTTGATGCGCTTGTTGCTTCGTGAGCAGCTCTTCTTTTCTCAACCCTAGCAGCCCGCTTCTTCTCTTCTTCCGTCGGTATCTTTTTGCGTTAAAAGTGATTCACTTAAGCTGGCACTTAAGTCTTCAACCTGCCTCAAGAATGATTTAAGATATGAAGAGGTAGGGGAAGAGACTGCGAAGGTGGTAGGGAATGAGAACGACGCCCGTACGCATGTGCCGTGCTGCAACCCTGCTGGCCGCTGCTGAGAGTTGATACTGCAGTAAAATAGAATAAAAATAAAAAGTGTAATAAAAATCATCACCCTAAAAGCGGATAGTAGACGTCACGTAGTATATGTGTACCAAATTTCAGGTCAATAGCTCAAACAGTTTGCAAGCTGCAGGTGATTTAAAATCCTGGACAGACAAACGAACAGCCATAGTAGCGTATTATATAAGAAGATGGCCTGATCTAAAACAATTCATTCATGCTATTACAGCTGTGGGTGATGACAAGAACATCATAGTATTGCTCCCAAAGGTCTATGACCTATGAGAGCTATGAGGTATTTTGGAGTTCACCACTAGTTATAACTGGATCAGATCATCTGAGAGTGAAGGTTACATGTCTACCTATCTTTGTATCCTTTGACACATTGGCCTCCAAAGCTCGAAGAAGTTCATTGAGCATCTCCTCTGAGCTGATAGGAGCCGCTTTACCAGCCGGCTTCTTGATGGCAGACCCCTAGAAGAAATAGAAGGTTGAATTCAGTGCAAGAACTTTGTCTACCTCTGCTCGTATGTTAATCTCCAGAAAGAGAGAGAAAGAGAGAGACTGCTATATAAAGAAAGAGACCAGAACAGAGTCACTGATGTATATAAAAAAATATTGGGACAGAGTGAAGCTGAGTGACAAACACTGACACAAAGATGTAAAGATAATGAAGACATTTAATGAAACTGGCAGGAGTATACAGATAAGCCCAGATGGTTACAGATGCAGATGGATTTAAATTGGTATACACAGAGAGAAGGAGAATCTATGCCCATACTGATCAAGTGTCTCAGAATTACACCTAGAAAAGTCTGAGTAGGATAAGAATTTGTCCCACCTCAGAGTAGGACATGAGAAGTAGTTATGAAATGTGCTACACCTACTCCCAGTGAGGAGAAGGAGTTCACATTTGAGAACGAATGACGTCATCCTCAGTAATTCTGAGACGATTGATAAATATTGGCCCTGACCTAGAAGATTGTTGGTATCAACACATTTCAAACCTAAAAGAACCCACTTCCCCATCTTAACATTCTCTTAATGGGCTTATTTAGTTTTTGGCTTTGTAATATTATAAAAGGTGTGTAGAGCAGGAATCCAATGATTCTCGTCCTGTGTACAGTACCTTCCTGTCTGCCTCTGGCTGTTTGCCTGCTATATCAATTTCATATGGTTGCATTTGGCCAGGGATGGTTGCTCCAGGAGGGCCATCTACCTGCTCTTGAAGCAGGGACTTTCCCAACTCAATGGAGGCTAAACCCAACTTGAATTCCTGCCAGATTTGCAGAACCTGTGAAGAGAGTTCAAGAGACTGTCAGACAACATGTCTTGTATATTTATTCTTTTAATAATAATAATGAAGAAGAAGAAGAAGAAAATTACATTTTATTTATATAGCACCTTCCCCATGTTTAAAGTGCTTCGCAGAGTCTCAGAAAGAACAGCAGGGTATATGTAATATTGGACACAAATATTTTCTGCATAAAAAACTAAAACTAATAATTGACCAAAGCCAGCTTGTCCAAGTTACAGCTTATCCTGGATGGGACACCTCTCCACACACATCAACATTTAGTTTCTTTTAATTGTGGTTTGGCTGGGTTATTTGTCTAATGAATTAATGATTTTTCAAAAATTATTTAAATTAAATGCATGCTTTATTATTTTTTTTCTTTTTGAATAAGGTGCATTAATCCTATACAACTTTTCAGCATCTTAATTCTGATTACTGTCTTTTTCAAAAAGTACAGAGTACGTTCCGGATATTGTGATGCTGACTTAACACATTGTGGGATCCCTGAAACAACAAACCAACTTTAGAATTAATTTAACATTCTGCTGCTTTAAAGATTGCTTGTAAGTATTCTGCTCATTTTAAAAGAACCAAGACTTAATATTTCAGTTTTTGCTGCTTCTTTTGTGTGTCCTGATTGCTTTCAGCTTGGCCACACATATGCATTGTACTGCAACCAAAGTGTGAGATATTCAGGGTGTTCATGAAAACATGAAAATCAAAATTGTGAGCAAGAGTCAGGAGTAGTAAAGGAAAAATACTCAAATGGAGAGAGATAGACTGGCCGGGGTCTGAGAGAGAGACAAAGAGAATCGTTTAAAGGGATTTTTGTGTTTAAGTATGGGAGGTGTTATGACAACAGTTTTCTGATACTAGAAAAGTGGGTAAGTGGATGCATCAGTCCACCTAAGACATGGGGGTTTTATGGCCATTTTTGTTATTTTGCACCTGTTTAGTGTATTTGCATTTTGTGCTCTTTCACTGCTCATTCTAGAAATGTCACAATACCAGAATTTGTGATACTACTAGTTAAATAATTACACCTCATCTGATCAGTCATGTTACTTTGCTCTCAAAGCAGGCACAAATCTGTTTCTGAACTAATTCCACAGTTGGATAAAAGTGGAAATAATAAGAACCTATGTGTGTGTGTTTTGCTCTTTTTTTAATTTTTATTTTTTAGTAACAAGTACGACATCTGCAATCGCACACTGAACTTAAGACATTTCTAGAAATTACTTCTGCTGTTTTTCTTTTCGACACTTGGTGGCATGGTTCTATGTCATCACCACTAAAAGTCATTTTCAAACATACTGGTAGTTTTTAACTCATGATTTCCTCTCACATCAATGTGTCTTCTGGGGTCCTTTGTCTATTTGCAGTCATGCATGAGTGTAGGACCGAGTTTCTCACTACTACCAATACTGTAAAAAAGCTGGTATGTTTTTGGAACTTTATTATTGACTTCCTCTGACATCCCTTGATCACTCCTTACAGTTATCTTTGTATAAAAGTTGTTTTCTTTCTTTCTTTCTTTCTTTCTTTCTTTCTTTCTCTCGCGAGAGTGGTGAGTGGGCGGAGCTCTGTGAGAAAGTGAGAGTGAGAGCGGGAGAGTTTGAAGGTCTGTGATTTTACTGTTTGTTTTTTCCTGTTTTTTTGTTCTTAATTGTTATTCTGTCTCTAACTGTTTATCTTTTTGTTGGATTGGTTTATTCTGAGGAAGGCCAGAATGGCCTCCTCAGGAGGAGTCCGCTTTCGGAACAGTGATTTCGAAAAACTCACCAGACAACATGGAGTGAAACTCATGCCAGAAACGACCTGTTCTCTGGAAGAGTGTGTATTGGCTGTAGGAAATGTAATAGGCTGTGACAATGTTCGTTCAGCCTCAAGAATGAGCAGCGCGGTGGTAATGTTTGTTGCTACAACGGATTTTGTCCACAGATTGGTAGAAAATGGAGTTGTTATAAAGGACACTTTAACCCCCGTAATGCCTCTTACAACTCCTGCAAAAAAGATTACCCTATCTAATGTACCTCCTTTTCTATCTAACGAGACCCTTGAAAGAGAGCTATCTCGTTATGGACAGTTAATCTCGCAGATTAAACGAATACCTTTGGGATGTAAAGCACCCCAGTTGAAGCATGTGATGTCTTTTCGGAGGCAA
Source organism: Polypterus bichir lapradei (assembly GCA_026402145.1). Lineage (NCBI taxonomy): Eukaryota > Metazoa > Chordata > Cladistia > Polypteriformes > Polypteridae > Polypterus > Polypterus bichir. Next base: position 4,075,201 of record JANRMT010062793.1, read on the forward strand.
GTTTTAATGATTTTAAAAAATACAGCGGATGAGTTAAACGTAGCATTGCGATTCCGAGTGGATGGTTACGAATACGTCATCTTTGTTACATCGGAACCGATGAAATGCTTTAAATGTGGCAAAGCTGGTCATGTAGCTAGAGATTGCAAAGATGTTGTTAAAACTGCAGAATTAGGCAAGCAACTGACCCCAGATGAGACCCCCGACCGCCCTGGGGATCAGACAGATGCGGCAGAGACGGCGTCTGCATTTAATAACACAGCGGAAAGTAGCGGCGGGATCGCTGTTGCTCAAAATGAAGACGCTGCTAGCGATCAGACTGCGTTGGTCCAAATGATCAGCGATTCACTTAATGCCGATCCCAAACTGAATAGGGATAATGAAAATCAAGACCTCCCTGTATCAGAGTCCGGAAACACTGTTAATGAGTCGGGTGTTTTGGAGGTATCGGACTCTGCTATAGAATCAGTGGTCCCAAGCATATGGGGTGATATGGAAATGGAGTGTGCCGGCTCCGATAGTACTTTCAAAACACCGAAGGCTATTAAAAGACATTGTGGGACAGACGAGCAAGTTGCTTTTAAAAAAAGAAGCTTTGAAGAGACTGCAGCTGCGGCTGACACTGAAGCGTCCTCGGTTTCAGATTGTGGGGAGGACGGGTATTTAACTGATTCCTCTGTTGTGTCAGAAAGTAGTCAGGACACCACAGAGGGATATGGATTCTACAGAATTAGAGCCTTTTTGGTTGAAACAAAGGGGAAAAGAGTGGATGTACAGAATTTTTTTCCAGATGTTAAATTATTTATTTCCTCCGTTAAACGGTTAATGAAGCAACGATCGGGCACTGAGGTTTTTTCAGACAAGGAGGGGTGGAGGCTTCGAAGTATTTTAAGAAAGTTACGTACCACTGCTAATTTAACAACTTGTTAACAATGGCTCAAAATTCTGCATTACATATATTACTTAATGGTATTATAGCATTTTTTTTGGTTGCATTATCAATTTTTACAATGCACGATTTTAAAATTGGGAGTCTCAATGTTGCAGGTTGTAAGAGCCCTCTTAAAATCGCGAAAGTGTGCGACTTCCTGAGAGGGAAGCATCTGACAGTGGCTTACCTTCAGGAGACGCACAGTGAAACTGCTTTAGAAATTGAGTGGCAGAAATGCTGGGGAGGAGACGTTTTTTTTAGTCATGGGTCAACACGCAGCTCTGGTGTTGCCATTGGTATATCTAAACAAGTGTGTCCGACATCGGTGTCTGCCTTCGAAGTGATAAAAGGACGGATGCTTAAAGTAAAAGTTGACTTGGACAACAGCCGGTTGGTTTTTATTAATGTTTATGCTCCAACAATTGGCAGTGAAAGAGTGCGCTTTTTTAGATGTCTTGAGCGTACTTTATCAGAGTGTGACCCGGATGAATGTGTGTTTTTAGGTGGGGATTTTAACTGCACCCTTAAGGATGCACTGGACAGGAATCATGCAGAGCCCCACCCGCGATCTGCCAGAGAGCTGAAAGCGCTCATTGAGCGATACGAATTGAAGGATGTGTGGAGGGCTCTGAATGGGGGCGACAGGCAGTATACGTGGGCACAGGTGCGAAGTGGCACCCTTTCACTTGCCAGGCTTGATCGGTTTTATACTTTTAACCATCATCTTAACCGTTTTAATTCATGTGTCATTGTGCCAACAAGCCTTTCTGATCATGCATTATTTACCTGCAATGTTCTTCTTTCATCTTTAAAGTCAAAAAGCTCTCATTGGCATTTTAATGAGCTTTTATGTCAGGACTCCCATTTTAAAAATTGTTTTAGGTACTTTTGGACACAGTGGCGGGAAAGGATATGTCAGTTCTCTTCTCTGAGTCAGTGGTGGGATGTTGGTAAGGTGCAGATTCGCCAGTTCTGTCAGCAGTATACTCTGAATGTCACACGGAGTTTGAATGATTCTATGAAAGCACTGGAAGAAGAGATAGCAGCACTCCAGCAGGACTTGGACTCCTCTAAGGGCAGTGAGAACCTGGACATGTTAAAAGTGAGAAAGGCTGCCCTCGCACAACTGACTGATTATAAAGTACAAGGTGCTTTGGTTAGAGCCCGTTTTCAAGCGGAAACTGAGTGTGATGCTCCGACCAAGTACTTTTTTGGGCTGGAAAGAAAACAGGGTCAAAGCAGAATAATTCATTGTTTACATGACCCCTCTGGAAGTGAGATGAGAAGCTCTTCTCAAATTAGGGCATTTGCCGTTGATTTTTATTCTAAGCTTTTCTCATCTGAGCTGATGGAACAGGACTCTGCTTGTTCAGGTTTTACTAAGGGATTGCCGCAGGTGCCAATGGAGGAGTTACCAGCCTTACAGAGAGGGCTTACCCTTGAAGAACTCTCGAAGGCATTGGCAAGTTTGAACACTGGGAAAGCTCCAGGTATTGATGGACTTACTGTCGAATTCTACAGGCTGTTTTGGGAGTTCATCGGACCAGACTTACTTGCGGTTCTTCAAGAGTGTTTAGATAAAGGTCTCCTCCCCTTGAGCTGTAGAAGAGCTGTTGTTGCCCTCATTCCAAAAAAAGGAGATCTTTGTAATATTAAGAACTGGAGGCCAGTAGCCTTGCTTTGTACTGACTATAAAATATTTTCTAAAGTATTGGCTACGAGACTGAAGGAGGTGTTGGGTCATGTCATTCACCCTGATCAGAGTTACTGTGTACCAAACAGGTCCATATATGACAACATCTTTTTTATCAGGGATACATTTGAAATTTGCAAATTGTTTGGTCTACATGGTGGTCTAATTTCCTTGGACCAGGAGAAGGCTTTTGATCGGGTGGAGCATCAGTACCTTTGGCGAGTACTAATGGGATTTGGTTTCCCACCCTGCTTTGTTTCCATGGTTCGGGTGCTCTATAGTGACATTCAGGGTGTACTGAAAATTAATGGTGGGCTGAGCGCTCCGTTTAAAGTAGATAGAAGGATTAGACAGGGTTGCTCTTTATCTGGCATGTTGTATGCCCTGGCTATAGAACCCCTGCTGATCAAATTAAGGAAAGTGGTGGGTGGACTGACTGTCCCTGAGTGTTCAGTGCCTTTGAAGGTCTCAGCATATGCAGATGATCTCGTAGTATTAGTTGGAACACAACAAGATGTGGATGGGCTGGTGTCTGTGCTGGATGAGTTCCAAAAAGAATCATCAGCTAAAGTAAATTGGACCAAGAGCTCTGCAGTACTATTGGGTAACTGGATGGGTCCTTTTCTTTCATTGCCTTCTGGACTGAAATGGACAAGAGATGGTCTTAAATACCTGGGATTACATCTAGGAGGCATAAACAGTGAAAGTAAGAATTGGGAAGGCGTTACAGAAAAGGTCAGAAACCGTTTACAACGCTGGAGATGGCTACTTCCCCAACTGTCTTATAGAGGACGGACGCTGATCATAAACAACCTTGTCGCATCTGCTCTATGGCACAGGTTGGCATGCCTGGAACCCCCACCTGACCTGATTACTGAAGTGCAAAGAGAGTTGATTAGTTTTTTTTGGAATGGGAAGCATTGGCTGTACCGAGGTATTTTGCATCTACCCAGGAGTGAAGGAGGACAAGGACTGGTGGACATTTTTAGCAGAAAAAATGCGTTCAGACTGCAAACTCTGCAAAAACTGCTTTATGGTCATATGGCTGTGTCCTGGAAGCCACTAGCGTGTGCTCTCCTGCGCCAAGTTGGCAACCTGAAATTGGACCGCGCGCTTTTTTTAATGGACAGTGATTCCTTCCCCATAGGTAATGTTTCAGATTTTTATCGAAATATATTGAGAATCTGGCAACAGTTGGATTTTCGCATTGAGGAAAGATCCTTAAATTTATATTGGACTTTAGAATTGCCAGTTGTCTCTACCATGGCTGTAGAATCAACATCTCTGAAACAACGCCTGATAAGAGCTGGTATTCTTCAAATTAAACATTTGATTCAACCACAGCTACTCAGTTGGCTGAGCGCAGAGTCAGTGGCTGCAGCTTTAGGTCTGAACTCAGTGCGCACTGCAGAAAGATTTTTGCGGCAGATTTTTTTGAATATACCTTCAGCTGCTAAGGATTTATTGAAAGACTTTTTTAATGCTACAGATTACCCAGAGCCTTTGTCAGCATTTCCAAATTTGTTAATTAATGCCAAAGAGAACTTGATGGGGGAAAATGGCAGGAGAAGATCTAAATATCTTCCTTTTGACTCTGCAGAAGGGAAGGAGCTCTATAAAGTGTGTGTCCAAGCTCGATATCAGCCCCAACTATGCAGATACCCGGATACACCCTGGAGGGATAAATTGGGAGGGGTAGAGGGTGTCGGCCCCATTTGGGACAGTTTGTACAGTCCACCATTGAATAAGAGAACTGGCGATCTGCAATGGAGAATTGTTCATGGGATTGTGGCAGTTAACTCTTTTTTGTCCTTAATTAACCCCAACATCTCAGAGCTGTGTCCTTTTTGCCAACAGAGAGAGACTGTTTTTCACTGTTTTCTTTACTGTTTTAGGATTCAACCTCTTTTATCTGTACTTGACAGTGTCTTTAATGTTTTGGGTGTTAATTTTACCAATCAGATTTTTATATATGGTTTGGCTAATGTGAAAGCAAAAAAGAATGTTGGCAGATTAGCTAATTTTTTATTGGGACAGGCTAAGCTTGCCATTTATATCACGAGGAAGGAAAAAATTAAGAGTGACAGGGAGTCTGACTTGGTGGGTTTCTTTAAAGCACAGTTAAAAATAAGAATTTTATTAGATTTCAAGTTTTATACGATGACCCATAATTTGCATAAATTTATAGAACAGTGGTGTGCAATGAATGCAATTTGTAAAATTGTTAATGACGAGTGTGTTTTTGTTTTGTGAATTAACTATTATGATACTACAGCAAAATACTCATTCATAGGTTACATAGGATGTTCTTTTTTATTGATGGTTTGTTGATTTTGTAATGATTGTTGAATGTTTAATAAAAGGTATTTTTAAAACTCAAAAAACTCTTTCTTTCTTTCTTTCTTTCTTTCTATTCATCTAATATAGTAATATAGTGGCATTCATATCTATCTATCTATCTGATATAGTAATATAGGGCCTTTCATATCTATCTATCTATCTATCTATCTATCTATCTATCTATCTATCTAT
>JANRMT010062793.1:4080565-4094177 GCA_026402145.1 Polypterus bichir lapradei
TATCTATCTATCTATCTATCTATCTATCTATCTATCTATCTATCTATCTATCTATCTATCTAATATAATATAGTGCCTTTCATATCTATCTATCTATCTATCTAATATAGTAATATAGTGCCTTTCATAGCTATCTAAGTGATTATTCCATTACAGGTACAGGTGGGGTACCAAAACCTCTCTCAAATCTGCTAGGAGCAAGGCGGTAAGCAGCTCTGAATGGCATTACCATCTAGCACAAGGAAAACTCATGCACACACTTACACATGCACTCATTTAGGGCCAGTTTAGTTTCAAGCTACTCTGCATGTGTATAATATAAGATGTAGGAAGAAACTGGAGGAAAGACATTAGATACAGGCAGACAATGACTTGGCTGGGAGTTGCGCTAACCACTATAACATCTGCCTAATAAATTATTTTAACACGCTTTGTAAACGACATATGTAACATACTCTACATAAAGTATGAAATAGTTAAATGATAGTTTGCTTTATTTCACATCTGTTACGATGCCTGTCAGCTATTAAGATTAACAGAGTTTCCATACAGTTGAGTCATAGGTTACATTACCTTAGCAGTGTAGAGTGTCATGCATGCCACCATGTGCTGAAGGCTTTCTGTACCCAGGATTGGTCGCTTCTGTCTGTAAGCAGCAGGGATTTCTTGCAGAACTGTGAGGCATTTCACCAAGATCTGGACGGAACAATAAGACTGACAGTTCAACTGCTTTTCATAGTTCTTATTGCCACCATAACTGGACACCCCAGGCATCATCACAGGCAGAATCATGTTCAGTTCAATTGAACTCATTCTTGCATGGCAGTCTTCACCGAGTACAGACATAAATCACATGCAAACATTTACAGCGGAAATGTATTAACAGTCCAAAACTAACATACGTGAACACCCAAACATAATTAAAAACAACATTTAATAAAACAACAGTTTAAAATGTGAAATGTGTACTGAATCTGAGACTTTGAGATGCTGTTTTCATATTTGCCCATATTTTGTGATATATTGTATATTTTTGTAAATCTTAGTCTTGCACACTCATGACTTAATTTCTATCATTATTTTGTGAATTATTATTGTACTTAATGGTGCTGATCATTTTTATTGTTGTTTCTGTGATGTCCTTGTCTGCCCCCATTATGGGAGTGCTGACTTTGATATGGCCATATTGTTTATAGCAAAGGGGCCAATCACATGACATTGCAGACAGATGATGAATAATGTTGTCATGTCTACCTTATTTAAATTTTAGTGGTGTACTATCAGCAGTGTGCAAGTTTCTGCATATTTCTTTTAAAACTTTGTGCATCGGGTAATGCAAACTCTGTTGAAGAAGTCAGGGCATTTTGTGCGGTTCTTTGTAACTTTGATTTTTGAATTATGTTTAGGTGATTTGTTTTTCTTTTGATTCTTTGTTTTTTCAAACCCTGCTTGTTTGCTGGCTTTTGTTTTCTCTTTCACCCCCCAGTCCTGGTGTTTTTTTGCCTCTTTGCTGTCCACTTCCCTTTCATAGCAGCACAAAACGAAAATCACCGCGGAAGTAGAAGGCTAATGTTTAATTATTTTTTTTCAGCCTGGGTTCTCCTCCAGGGTTAAAAAAACTCTTGCTATGTTTATATTTTATGTTAACAGTGTTGATTATTTAGTTTTTTTATGTCAATGTGTATCCTGTTGTGTTTCTTGTGTTTTGTGGATGGTCGCCCAAGAGGTGGGACCACCCTGCCCATCCCTGCAAGGGACTGCACTCAGCCCTATAAAGACAATCCGCATTTCCTTGCAGTCTATTGAACATCATATTCATGGTATTGATGAGTTCTCCTGTGTTTATTGTTTTTCTTTTTAATTATTTTATGAATTTCTAGATTTTTGACCTTATGGTCTTGTTTGCTGTTTTTGTGATTAGGACTTGTTTGTCTTGATTTGCCATTGCTTTTCAGGCATCTACTTTGTGTTTGTGATCCTCAGAGCTTATTTTTTGCCACAGAGCATTTTTGTCAAAATGCATTTTTTATTCATAAAGGTTCTTTATTGCCCTTTTGTGTGACTGGCTGGAGTTGAAGGTTTCACCCTCTGGTGGGCATTTTGAGTCATTCTTCAAGACTTTCTACTTTCGGACTCTTTATTCCATAACAAAATGACTGGCATAAAACAAATAAAAATGCAAAACTTAATGTAGCACTGTGCAAAGGGAGCTACATATTGTCACAAAGGCTATGAAAAACACAAACACAGATTTTCAACATTATGATGCATCTCTGGGTAGAAAGCTACATCCAGAAGTCCTGTCAGCCACTGTCTGTCATTTGAAGGAGGTAATGTGTAAACTGTCCATTGCTTCATTTTTTCTAGCTGGTCTTGTTAATGTAGTTAAAATGATCATTTCTATGACATTGATGATGACATACATGGCATTATATAACTGTGCATTATTTATTTTTGTATACTATTTTGTCTTATTATTCTTATCTAATTTTAATTTGCTTTTTTTGCATGTAACTACTTTGACTTTTTTTAAAGCACTTTGAGCTTCATGTTTGCATGAAAATGTGTTATAGAAATAAATGTTGCTGTTGTTGTTATACAAATAACTCAAGGCAACATTCAGTACCTCGTAGACACCATTGATGAAGTCTCTACTAAAGCTGTCTACAAAGGAATGCCTTCACTCCTCACTGCACCCAAGCCTGCAGTTTATGCAACAGTATGGCCTACACTGGGGCTGGCAAGTCACGTTTCTGGTTTGTTTTTTGTGAATCTTTTCTAAGACCTCACATGTGTTTGTTATTTTGTAATGCCAGAATCACAACACAGTTATCAGAAAAGTAAAAATGTTACAACAAAGAGTAATATGATAATACTAATGCATACTATAACAGCAATAGCAGCAAAAATGTAGTAGTGTAGTAATAATGATACTAAGCCTAATGTTGCCAATAGGAATAATAATAATAATAATAATAATGCATGCATGGGCGAAGCACTATGAAAAAAATGGCATAAATTAAAGGATCACTTTTTAATCAGAGTATAGCATCAGGTCAGTGAATCTTCTGTGATATTGATCTGGTCAGTTAAGTAGCAGAGGGGGTTGTTAATCAGTTTCAGCTGTCTTGGCGTTAAAGAAATTAACAACAGGTGCACTAGAGGGGCAACAATGAGACGACCCCCAAAACAGGAATGGTTTAACAGGTGGAGGCCACTGACATTTTTCCTTCCTCATCGTTTCTGACTGTTTTTTCACTAGTTTTGCATTTGGCTACGGTCAGTGTCACTACTGGTGCCATGAGGTGATACCTGGATCCTACAGAGGTTGCACAGGTAGTCCAACTTCTCCAGGATGGCACATCAATACGTGCCATTGCCAGAAGGTTTGATGTGTCCCCCAGCACAGTCTCAAAGGAATGGAGGAGATTCCAGGAGACAGGCAGTTACTCTAGGAGAGCTGGACAGGGCCGTAGAAGGTCCTTAACACATCAGCAGGACCGGTATCTGCTGTTTTAGGCAAGGAGGAACAGGATGAGCACTGCCAGAGCCCTACAAAATGACCTCCAGCAGGCCACTGGTGTGAATGTCTCTGACCAAACAATCAGTAACAGACTTCATGAGGGTGGCCAGAGGGCCCAACATCCTCTAGTGGGCCTTGTGCTCACTGCCCAGCACCGTGGAGCTCGATTTCCATTTGCCATAGAATACCAGAATTGGCAGGTCCACCACTGGCACCCTGTGCTTTTCACAGATGAGAGCAGGTTCACCCTGAGCACATGTGACAGACGTGAAAGGGTCTGTAGAAGCCGTGGAGAACGTTATGCTGCCTGTAACATCGTTCAGCATGACCGGTTTGGTGGTGGATCAGTGATGGTCTGAGGAGGCATATCCATGGAGGGACGCACAGACCTCTACAGGTTAGACAATGGCACCTTGACTGCCATTAGGTATCGGAATTAAATGCTTGGGCCTATTGTCAGACACTATGCTGGTGCAGTGGATCCTGGGTTCTTCCTGGTGCATGACAATGCCAGACCTCATGTGGCCAGAGTATGCAGGCAGTTCCTGGAGGATGAAGGAATTGAAACCACTGATTGGCCCCCATGCTCGCCTGACCTAAATCCAATAGAACACCTCTGGGACATTATGCTTCGGTCCATCTGACGCCACCAGGTTGCACCTCAGACTGTCCAGGAGCTCAGAAATGCCCTGGTCCAGATCTGGAAGGAGATCCCCCAGGACACCATCCGTCGTCTCATTAGGAGCACACCCCGACGTTGTCAGGTATGCATTCAAGCATGTGGTGGCCATACAAACTACTGAGTATGATTTTGAGTTGCTGCAATGAAATTTTGACAAAATGGACTAGCCTGCTGCATCATTTCTTCACTTTAATTCTCTAGGGTTTCGAGCAGATTCTTTGAAGTGTGTGAACCTCCTCAGGCCACTGACCCACTTTCTAAAGATAAACTGTACATGTAAAGAGTCTTAGTAGGAATCAGTGCTTGTGTGTGTGTGTGTGTGCGTGTGTGTGTGAATGCGCATTGTGATTGACTGCTAGTAAATTCCACAGTTGCTTCTTGCTTTAGGTGTACAGCTGTTGGGATTGGCTCTGGCTCCCTGCGACACTGCAGTGGATTAAATCGTATCAGAACATGGATGGATATTTTATGCATGCTCCTTGGTGTTATTATTAGTGCTTTAGTAACATAAAACTGCTACGCCATTACCAAAGGTTATACAGTAAATGTCAAGAAGAATGATAGAGAGATAAAGTAATATAGAACGTGGTTTTAGGTAGGCAAGTAGTTCTCAGTAACATAGTGGGCCCACATTTACAGGCCTGTCCACAGTTGAAATATAACACCGCTAACATACATTATAGTCTAGGACAGTGTTTCTTAAACTATTGGTCAGGTTGCAGGCATATTTATGATGGTTCACCACATGATCGTTTATTAAAATTAGTCAAGTTCATCTAATTCTGTTTCAAATGGTGCACCACCCTCTATTTAGCATGCTATTTATTTCACAAATTCTATGATGCAGTTCCCTTTATTTGGTGTACTATTTATTGTGTGAATTGTGTGACAAGTGATGTGCCACCTTCTGTTTGACATAGTATTTATTGCATGAATTCTCTGTCGAGTGATGCAGGGCCCTCTGTTTAGTGTAATATATACTACACAAATTTGGTGTCATGTGATGTTCCACCATCTGTATAGCAGCATACTATGTATCGCAGTAGCATGCCAAACAATGCTGTTGATGCATCACAGGAAGCTTTGATTTTTATCATTTAAATATTAAAATAATTCTCTGCAGCAACACCTACTCTCTAAAAACCAGTGAAACAATCAAATTGAGTTGACTGGCAAAAAAAGACATGTATAATTAAGGGTGTGAGATTAGCAAATAATACAGATGAAGAGACCTGGGTGATGGCTGAAAATGTCACAATGAAATTAATGAATGAGGCACAAGGCTGTGGCGATTTTTGGGGTGTTATGAAGGGTGGCTGAATAAAGCTGGGGTGTATACACTAAATTATACACTAAAGCAGTTTCAGTGGCCATGGACAACTGGTTGGTGCTTCATTGTTTGTCCGCTGTTATAGCATACATTGGAATCTTAATCCACATCAAAGATGCAATAATTCTGAACTATGTTTAAGTACCTGGGTGAGGGAGAATTCTTTCTAGTAACAATGCTTTAAAGTGCATTAATGAATTTCAAAGTATCACTAATAACTGTAAGATCACCCAAAAATATTCAGAAGTTGATATAATCTGTAGACATTCAGCACAGTTCAACACAGTCGGCAGCATGAAGCTGATCAAACTGGACTGTTCACCAAAATATTCATCAAGATATATCCTGTCACCATATAAAATACAAATAGTGTGTACATTTTTAAGAAAAATCTGTTAAATGAAAAGTGGGGTATGCTGAACCATTTCTGAACTCATTTAGCAAACTGTACTGTTAGCGGTGGAGCTCATTTGAAACATATTCATTTAAAAAAAATAATGTTACTTAAGATGAGGTAAATAAACTGCATTGACTAATTAGTTTTTGACTACTTTATTCCTTTTCTGGTGCCATGAACCAAGTGACTAAGTGATCATTCACACTATCCGTTCAAAAATGACCACACCCACCACCCAAAAATTGATCTCTCTCAGCTTTATTAAAGCTTAAAATATCCATTTACACTAGCAATGATGTCCATCAGAAGTCTGTTCCCTGTTTTGAATGATAATTATTGTTTTATTAGAAATATTTTTGGTTTTCCACTTTTCTCTTTTAGTAATATTCATTTGAGAAATATGCTTGAAAGGAAATAAAAATGTTTACTGTTATTTATTATATGGTCATTGTTATTTGTCTATTTATGGCTCTGCTCTCATTATGATAATAATCCTCTTCTTGGTTCCCAGTATTGTAAAAAAAAATGTTCTTATTGGGGTCCTCAGATTAAAATTTCAGAACATCTGGTTTATGGGTCAAAGGGCATTAATAATGTTTTTTGCTGTTCTTGTCTTTTTCTCATAACAAAACCAATCAATCAGTTGGACTCTCTATAGATTTTATTACCTTAAATGCAACAGAGGATCACTACCACTTAAATACCACACAAGGTGCACCTCTACTGACTCACCTGTACAACAGAGATGGAAGGAATCTTATGGAATAGTAGAGGGGCTAGCAACCCATAGCACTGAACAACTGATTGAAGGCAGCAATTCCTGTCATTCAGCCATAGCCCAAGATCCAGAGCTACTAGCATCTTCTCACATTCTGCAAAACGGGCGACCTGTCAAGCAACACAGTGAGTGAAAATAGCAGACAATCTACCAGTGTTACTTACATAGGTATTAGAGAGTTGGCACTTCATGATCATACACTGTGGCTTACAATTCAGCCATACACATTACTTCCCCTACCAAGTGATCCAGTTAGAATTCACAAAATTATCAGAAGTTAATCTCTATTGCTCTTTTATTCAAACTTTCCTGACAATAATATCCAAAAAGGCACATCAAGGGGTATACAAAGGGCTGCTGTCTCCAACTGCCACTGATATCGTAAGGTTTCAGCTACCTCCTAAATTATATGTGAACATCTTTATAGGGTGTGGGAGTAGGAAGATGATGAGGATTCCCAGGGTCAGGTCCATCAATTCATCTCCCTAACCCACTTATCCAGAGCAGGGCCTCAGGTCAGCTGAGACCCATCCCATAATCAATGGGTAGAAGGCAGGAACACAACATGGACAGGGCACTAGTCCATCACAGGATGAATGCACATGCACACACACATACTAGCACAAACTTTACAATGCCAGTTTGCCAAACCTGCATATCTTCGGACTTTTGGTGGAAACCAGAACACTTAGGGAGGAACGTGCAAGCGCCACACAGAGAAAATTGAGGATGTAAACCCTGGTCTTCTTAATGCGAGGCAGTAGCACTATCACTGCACCACTGTGCTGCCCTCAGGCTCAGGTCATAAAAGCTAATAATGAGCACAGCAATAATAATAATTCACTAGACTTTTACTCTGCTTACCCTGAGAGACACGGTAGCAAGCAATAATAATAATAATAATCAGAAAATTAGAAAAGGAAAGAGAGACAAGAGTTAACATTTGTATTTTTTACAAATGTTGACAACTTTATCCAAGGTGGTAAGAAGTTCAGGAAACATAGGAACTATTTTGAGATATATTTTACAGATGGAGCACAGTTTAAGTGACTTTTGATTTACTACATAACCTTGAGCAAGTAATTTAACTTGATAGTCAAATCAAGTACTGTACCTGTCCCCAGATAAGTGGACCATTGTCAGAGACTGCGTCACAGTAGAGCACTTCCTCATGGACCTTAATGTCACTTCCAATAAATATGGTGTACCAGAAGAGGTAGAGGAGGAGTGGAGATGACTGGGAAAGTACATCTGTAGACAAGCTGTACAAAAACATGCAAAACACAAAACCATCCTTAAACTGGATAAAGTCCTAAAATAAATCTGTCTTTTCAAAATGGAATTGATTGGAGGTGTTTTTTAATTCTTATTTTTCATTTGTTTTGCTGTTATTTAAATTCTTTATTTATGTTTAATAATTATTTAGTATTTATGTATTGTGTTTGTATACTATTCTTACGTTCCTTGTTTTCTGTGCGTGAAACCTCAAGAAGTGTGGCCAAGCTGATGTCATTGCTGCTGGGATCACTCTGAATTCTGGTGAAGGAGAAAACCCCAGCAGAGGTTTATAGAGAGGTGATAGAGTGATCATTATTGTGAGTATTGTATTGGTTTTTCTGCTTTCTGATTATTTTAAGTTTGCTCTTGTTTTACAGATTAGAACTTGTTTGCTTCGGCTTGCCATTTTAGACATACCACTTTGTCTTTTCACCAGTTTTGTTTCTTGTTTGAGATTATTTAATAATTTCTTTAAATTTGATTAACGTTGCTTTGTTTTGTCTATTAAAGTTTACAGCTAGCTTCTCCCTTAAAGGCCATTTCTGGTTTTTTTTTTAACATATAGTTTGAACTTTGAAAGTCAAAGGCTCATTTTAGGTCTATGCAGGCTGCTTTTGGAGTTTGAAGACTGACTGCCTGGTGACAGTTGGGAGTTGGTGACAGCCTTGGACTTCTTTGTAATACTTTTTGGATGCCTTACACCTTTCCCCCATATTTGTGTCACCTTTTCACAAGAATACTGAGTATATTCTCTCTACTGGTTCAGCTATAGCTCTCCTAGGAATGGACCTTTTACCAGGTCTGTGGTGATCTCAACAGAAAGCTTACTGTGGATGATGAAAATGTTGGGCATCTTTAAAAGATTTTGTTTTTCACATGAAGCTGGAAATTCAGTACCAAGATTATCCATTTCCCATTATCATTTTGTTTAGTGGAGATTCTAATAGCTAAATGAGAGCTGTGAGGCTGTTTTACATTTCGTTGTATTAGCTATTTTAGATCGATAAGTTGGGCTGGTTTATTCATTCCATCTCCTGATTGTTTTGTTTTCTTACAACATTTATATACTGTAACAAATAAAGCATATACTATTTGAAGAGCTTATCTTACTGAAAAGAAACACTAACTGAAATTAGAAGTGGGTTATTTTCCATCTGAATTTAGGACCCTAATACGGTTCTATAGTAGCCAAAACATTAACTAGACATGAAGCTAAATGAAGGAGCAACAGGGACTCTAAAACACTGGCATCAGCTAGCTAGGTGAATCTGCTGATGGCATGTGCAGAAGACTTAGCAAGTGATGGAATGGTCAACTGCTGGCTCACAAGTGTTAATGAGCTGAAAATGCAACAGAAGGATAATGCCTCCTGCTTCTCTGAAAAGAACACACCGGATTATCAGGGGTCCTACTATGACACACTATGGCAATTTAATGATCCATGTTCCACCTTCTACTGTTTTTATTGGAGACTGCAAGATGCACTAATATTGACCTATTATGATTATTTCTTTAGTGCCATATGTTTTGTACTAATACCAGTGCAACAGGAACCTGGGTGGGGAAGGGAGTTATCGGTCTTAATATGGTTCCATTTCTTAAAAAAGACTTGTTCAAGCATTAGGCAGTTTGGCATAAATAAACCAGCCGAAGAAGCCGTGGCATGAATTCACATTATCGATTTCTGGAGCCTTTTCGCTATATTCTTGAAATTTTTATTCTTACATTACTTGTGATTATTATTTTTTACGTTATTACAGTTATGTCAACATGGAGCCATTTTGGAATTTTTCTTCCTGTGTTCTTTGCCATTTTGTGGTGTCTTTGCATGGTCATGGTTTTGTGGTTGCTATGCCTGCTATTTATCACATGACCTGGAGATCATGTGACACACTATGTCATCATTTTGCAGCATTCAGTATTCTGATGATGGCTCTAATTGAAAAAAAAATACACTTCGTGACAGACTAGTTAAGGAAGGAAGAGATAAGCAATCTAGTTTAGGATCTCTGGGTATAATCTTTTTTTGTAAAGATTATTCTTCCTGGTTAGTGCTCTGGGTTTGCCATCTTGATTTACTTTGACGTCTCTGGTTATAGACCTTCAGCCTGTTGTCTGACCTTGCCTTTGTGTGTTCCCCTACTGTATGGTGCATTCTTTTCCCTGGTACAGTTCTTAGAAATACAGAATTTCCAATCTTTTTCAATTTCAGGCATGGTGTATCCGAAGGATTTCATTACACAGTCATTAGTTACCTTGTTCCATCCATTCTTTGGTATTTTGTTTCTTCTGGGCGGTGGCAGCAGATCTTATTTAATTTTTTGTTCATAGAGTCTGACAAAGACTTGGTATGGAAATTAAAATTATTTACCTTGGCTTTAGTCTCTCGATGTAAGTAGATGGCTCCTCACTGATACTAATATTTAGTGTTGGAGAAATTACAAAATAATCCCACAGCACCTGAAAGGCCTTCTTGGCCACTTTGAAATGACCTGTCTGGTACGCTGCCTGAAAAAAAGAAAAAATAATAAATGAGCAAACCATTAGGCATATTTGAGCCACAGTTCATGCTCCAGCTAGAGTAGTAAAGCTGATTTTTTATGTCTATCTTGTTCATTGTTTATGTTAATGTAGCAAAGTGTAATATGTTATTTACAATTTCGCTTTGTTTTAGTTATGAACTTCCCCAAAATTAGTTGATCCCTGTAAACAGTTAGTAGTATACCAATTGTATAATATGTTGTAGTACGGGTGTGAATTAGCGTTACACCTCACAACCTGCATGCACCACGTTTCTTAGCTCTGTCACCAGAAGCACAGTGGACGCTGTTGGGGTAGGAGGTGTTTTCAGCTCTCCCCAAGTTTATTTTTGATTTTGTATTAATGATTTGTTTAAAATAACTTGTTATTGATTTATTATTTAATTATTTAATATAATTTATTATTCTTGTTAAGAAGGCAGGCTCTATTGTAGGAGTAAAGTTGGACAGTTTAACATCTGTAGCAGAGCAACGGGCATTAAGCAAACTCCTGTCAATCATGAAGAATCCACTGCATCCACTGAACAGGATCATCTCCAGGCAGAGGAGCAGATTCAGTGACAGACTGCTGTCACTGTCCTGCTCCACTGACAGACTGAGGAGATCGTTCCTCCCCCACACTATGCGACTCTTCAATTCCACCCAGGTGAGTAAATGCTAACATTACTCAAAGTTATTGTCTGCTTTTACATGCATTTTTATTACTATTTAATTTAATATTGTTTTTTGTATCAGTATACTGCTGCTGGATTATGTGAATTTCCCCTTGGGATTAATAAAGTATCTATCTAAAGTATCTATCTATCTATCTATCTATCTATGGGAGAAGCCGCTAATGTTTTTGGAAAGGTATGCTACTGTATTTTTTTTTTTTGTTTGTTAAGAATATATAAGCATAAAGTTAGGATATATCTATACTAATAAACGGCAAAGCCCTCACTGACTCACTCACTCACTGACTGACTGACTGACCCATCACTAATTCTCCAACTTCCCGTGTAGGTAGAAGGCTGAAATTTGGCAGGCTTATTCCTTACAGCTTCCTTACAAAAGTTGGACAGGTGTCATTTCGAAATTCTACGCGTAATGGTCATAACTGGAAGCTGTTTTTCTCCATTTACTGTAATGGAGATGAGCTTGAAACCCGTGGGGGCGGAGTTTCGTGTGACATCATCACGCCTCCGACGTAATCACGCAGTACATAGAAAACCAGGAAGAGGCAGCGCTGAAGAAAACATGCATTATATAATTGAGAAGGCAGCGAAACAATAAGAAGCGAGCGAGTGACATATACAACCATATTCATGACTTCTGCTACTTCGGAAACAAAGCACGATGTAAACCTACACTTTAAATTAAGTTCATAGACAGGCTGCCGCTGGCGTTTGTAATTTAGTGCCTGCCCATATAAGGCCGTCCGTCAGCGGCAATCCAATAGCAAACTGCCATGGGTAAATATTCACGGGTGAAGGACTGTGCTTATGCAGAGGAAGATGAGATGGTCAGGGTGGTTTTTGGCACAAACTCAGCGAAACTGCGAGAGAAAGTTTTAAGTGCCAGGACTCGGTAACATTAGATACAGCCATGGACATAGCACGAGATGGCACTAGCACAGCTGGGAACTTTCGATGCATGTACACCGAGCGGCTCACGTGAACTGACGCAGTGCACAGACAAAAAGCAACAGTTCCAAAGATCGCTGAACAAAAACCGAATTACACAATTGAAAAGGCAGCAAAAAATATGAAGCATCTGATACATAAACCATATTCATAAATCCAGCTACTGCGGAAACAAAGCACATGGTGGAAAAAGTCAATGTCCCGCTAAAGGAAGACAGTGTAAAAAAAAAACCCGTGCATGCAGTGTGTCAGGTCTCAGATAAAGAAGAACACGAGCTGTTTATTGATACAGTAAGAAACGAATCGATGAATGAAACCTGTCATCTTTACAACGATTGACAAACACGGAATGTAACTTGAACACAACACATTCTACAAATACGAACCTGATTGAAAGAAATAATGATAATCAAATCCTTGATGACAGCAACACTCAGTAAAACTCACAAAACAATTACTTTATATTGACAGTCATGTTACGTTATTTTTAAAATGTTCCCTTTTCTTTTTCATAGCTTCTTTAACACACTACGTCTCCGCTGCGATACGCGGGTATATATATATATATATGTATATATATATACAGTATATACCCCGATCTACATACTCGAATTAATGGATAATTTATTCGCCATCAATGATTGTTTTGGTAAATCCATACTCAGTGTATTCATTAGATGAACGGTAAAAAAGTAAGAGCGAGGGGAGGATGACTTATTGAGGCATGCAGGCTGTAGTGCGCGTCAACTCTATCTGAATTGCGCGATCACATTTGAAAAAATATATCTTTTCAAGTTCTATTTAGTCCATATGTGTCAAACTCAAGGGCTGCGGGCCACATCCGGCCCGGCGTGTAATTATATCCGGCCCGCGAGATCATTTTATATACTGTATTATTGTTATTAATGGCCCGGGTATATGAAGCGCTGGTAACACAATAAACTACAGATCCCATAATGCAGCGCCTCAGCTGCCTTGCCGAACACTTACCGCGTTAATCAAGTCTATCTTATGATCTGCAAGTTATTGTGAAGCTAGCCCACACGATGCTGAAGAGAAAAGTTGATTCTGAAAATAGAGCCTTTAAAAACCGATGGGAGGCTGAGTATATGTTTACTGACATTGCCGGTAAACCCGTGTGTCTCATTTGTGGAGCTAATGTGGCTGTAATTACAGAATTTAATCTAAGACGGCACTATGAGACAAAACATCAGGGTAACCTGAAAGACCTGAATGCAATGCAGAAGATACAGAAAGCAGAAGAATTAAATAAGAATCTGACACTTCAGCGGACGTTTTTACCCGTGCACAATCACAAAGTGATTTCAAATTAAGCTGCTTTTATGGGAGACACAAATGCACCAGTGCAACTTGCCCCACTTTCCCTGTTGCCAAGTAATGTTGAACCAAGTCGTCACTACGGTGTTCCCAAATACGCACTTTGCTGATAAACTGAGCGCAC
>JANRMT010062793.1:4099177-4123317 GCA_026402145.1 Polypterus bichir lapradei
ATGACATCAACACTCATATCAATGACAAAACAATTACATTAACAATCATGTTACGTTATTTTTAAAATATTTCCTTTTCTTTTTCATAACTTCTTTAACACACTACTTCTCCACTGCGAAGCGCGGGTATTCTGCTAGTTTTATTATATAAAGCTATGTATATTGTAAATAGTTCTCTCTGGAAAAATTTGAGTAATTTTTTTGTAAATAGTTTTATATGCAATGTGTTTCTTGTGTAAATAAAAGGCGAGAAGTGCAGTGGACTTTGTTCAGGGCATGGGGGAGAATCTGCTTATGGGACTCCCTGTTCTTTTTTTCCCCTTTTTGTTTTTGGAAAGGAAAATAAAAAATTTGTTTTGACCATACGTGCCTCTGACTTGACGGTTATTTAAATGCCGCACAGAAATGCAGATTACAGTCGGTTACATTAACATTGTTGAGTATTTTCTTTCTTTCTTCTTTGTTATTTGCCATGTGTTTTGTGGGTTGTCCCCACCTTTATAGGGCTGAGGGAAGTCCATTGACAGTGATAGGCAGGTGGCCCCACCTCTAGTTTTGGGTGAAATATTACATTAGAGAGTAGAGGTCTCACATCCTAAAAAATGCTGACTTATACAACACTGCTAAATGTACTACATGCTATGAAATTTAAAAAAAAAAATGGACCTTTACCTGTGCCAGATAAGCCCATGCATTGAGCAGTGGGAGAGACTGGGTTATAAGCACAGGCTTCGTGGCTTCTCCAATGCTACCACCAATTATCCTTCCATCTGCATTGTAGGCAGCCACAGCAAACATGTACATTTCATTGGACTGAAGACCTTCCACTCTCATCCAACACTTCCCAGAAACTGGAACCTGTATATAATCCCAAAAGGATGGCATTAAGTCCACGAACACAAAATGTCTTTCAAATAGCAGAATCAAAAGGCTGATTTTCTGAAAATTTTGAAAGAAGAATAAAATGACAGGAGCTACAAAGTGTTTCCTTTTGCCCTAAAGGAGTAGAGCATATTCAGTAATATTATCTTCCTGAAAATTGAATCAGAGGGCATATCTATCCTTGCAAGTGCAGCTGCCTGATGTAATTCTCTTGAGAACGTTAAATTACAGGACTAGACATTGCAGATGGTACACACAATACATGACTGCCTCCTGACTTTTCAGTGCAATTTTAAGAACACAGCTAATGTGTTTCCCAAAACTGGAAATCTGTGAGCAGAATTAGATAGATAGTTAGATAGATAGATTGTGATGCATGTATCACTATCTTGCACATGAGAGAAGTCCAAAGGCTTCAAGAAAACAACTTTATTTTCATCAGAACAGGAACATTCAGGGTCTTTTTTCAAATGGGAGCTACCATTTTAATTCACACAGGCACAGCAAACAAGCAGTGACGGGGCCAGGACAGTGGCCAGGTTAGACTGTTCCCTGCATCAACCATTGGATGAATAGTGCATTATGCTTCATGTATTAAGCTGCGAGGCTGCGAACCTGAGGTTGCTTCGGCAATGGACAAGTGATCCCTGCTTGTGTTACCAACGTTTTTGGGGTTGTCAGGGTCTCAACAATAAATACTATATATGTATATACATAGTAAGTGCCAGAGGGGAAGGACAGGCATGCTAGCCAGGATAAAGGAAGAATTTATACCCGGCCAGGAGGCCATAATTATTGAAAGAGCAGGCGAACATGCTCACCAGGAGCAGATCATTCCCCTATATGACAGGTGAAGGGTCTCTCCAAGCTAAACTCAATCAGGACACTCACAATGTAATGGGAGTTGGAGTCCAAAAATGCAGCCCTGTCAAGGTAACAAGAGAGAGCAGCCAGAGGGAAACTGCCCTGCTTCCAATACAATCTGAAATGCTCTGGATGACCTGGACAGGAGACTGGAAGCAGCTCCCGGGTCTGATTTGAAAGGAAGCCCACTGCCTCACTTGGACTGAGTCAGGGTTGGGAGGCAGTGGGCTACACTCTGGTGGAGGAAGGAGGAATTGTGATTGAGTTATTTGTGTATTTTGACATGTCTTTGGAAGGGTGATCATTGAAGAGGTGCTGCACTTGAATAGATATATTTTATTTAAACCAGGATTTGTTTCAGGTATTACTGTGTCTGTGGTTTTGGGCTCTCTGCTGCCCCATTGTAGTTATAATACATACTGTATATTGTAATGGAGAACCGGGACTCTTACCTGGCCGGAAAACCTTCTTAAAGGAAGAACTTGAGGAAGGAGCTTGTTCGAGGCAGTACCTCCCCTGGGACAACAGAGTGCAGTCCCCCTTGCTTGTTATAGTGCCACAGGATTGGAGCATGGAATGTCAATCCTGCTGGGGCCCATGGCCACAGAGTGTATAGGGAATGGCTGAGCCCTCCTCTGCAGGAATTCTGCCACACCCAGAAGTACACCCGGAAGGAGATTATGGGACACCTGAAGCACTTCCTGGTGCTCTATAAAAGGAGCTGCCTCACTCCATTCAGACAGCCAGAGTCAGGAGGAAGAGGACAAAGCTTGAAGGAGGAGTGGAGGTATAAGAGGGAGAGAGAGAGAGAGAGAAGGTATAGTGCTGTGTGCTTTATTGTGCTTCATTGTGCTTTGTACTATGTAGCATTGGTGGTGGGGAATAAAGGGAAAGGGAAAGCATTTCCCATATCACAATAAGTCTTGTGTGCAGTGCTGGAAATGTGCCTGTGTCTGCTTGTGTCAAGTGCTGAGGAACTGGAGCCCCCTGGCAGTGGTGGTCCATATATATATACTGTATATAAGATGTGGCAGATGTTTGCTGACTGTCTGACCAACCACAAGTGTTATCTGGTAGGTAACCACTTAATAATCAAATTCTGATTCATAATATAAATATATATATTATTTTTATATATTCTAGCTTGTGGCCATTTGTTGTATTTTCTTTGTGGTTATCCTTCTGTCTACAGTATACCTTTTGTTGCTTCAGGCAAAGTGGCACAGTGGTTAGCTCTGCTGCCTCACAGCTTAAATCACATTTTCAGCCACAATAATCAGTCCAGCATAGTTGGCAAATGTTTCCCTAGCTCTTCCTGGCATTTAAAAGACTATTACATTGTTATAATTGACTCAAAAATAAAAAAAAATTCTCCTTCTCCATTAACTTTCACCAATGAAGCAAACTCTGGGGGGGTTCACTCATCACTACATCTGAGCGTGAATGAAACTAAGAAATGAAAGAGATGTATAAAGTAGCTAAGGTTAAAACAAAGAAATCAAGAACTGAGGAAAACGAGCCCAGGGAGTAGTCCGGGATATTGCAAGAATAACAAATACTAGTATATGCATGCAAACTGAGCCCAATATGTCAGCCAAAGATCAAGGTCAAGCATGGCAGAAAAAGAGGCTGTAACCATTAATCAAATATAATGAAAAGAAATAAACAGACTTTTTGGGTCGAGCAAATCATGCAGTGCATGATGCTGACCTTTTATTTTTTATTTTTGTTTTTTTTTTTAATTTTATTAATTTTATTGTAATCATTCCATACAAATCAATCAATTTTCACAAAAAAATAGGATTGAAAAATAGTCGATCCCCACCCCTGAGAGAGAGAGCATGGCCAGCGGGGTAAAACTTAAGGTTTTTAAACATATCTAAATTGATGAGTTTAATAGGGAAATAGAAATGAATGGAGAAGAAAAAGAAATGCGGAGATAATTGCTTCCTCGGTGCTTTAAGAGTTTATTCTAAAATATTATTGATTAATTATTGCCAGGTTTTGAAAAAATTCTGTACATATCCTCTAACTGAATATTAGATTTTTTCCAGTTTCAAATAGTATAACACATCGGTTTCCCTTTGACTTAAAAGAGAAGAGTTTGGATTCTTCCAGTTTAGCAGAATAAGTCTGCGTGCCAAAAGTGTAGTGAACGCAATCACAGTTTGTTTGTCCTTCTCCACTTTAAACCCATCTGGAAGAACACCAGACACAGTTGTTAATGGGTTAGGAGGGATTGTGACACCAAGGCTGTCTGAAAGGCACTTAAAAATGCTGACCTTTTAAACCAAATGATAATGACATCATGTATTGCACAGTCCTAGCCATCCTGCCTAATAATGGCGATGCCATCAAGAACATTAAAACGGGGTGGTGGGAAAATGTGACTCACCTTTAATAATGGTAAAAATACGTTAAATCAGAACACAAATGTAACCATTAGATTCCTTAATTTGTAAAACCCCTAAAACAGTGTCTCAACTATTTTTGAGACTGAGGATAATTTTGAACAAAATAAATCAAACACCAGATCATGAGACTTACCTCTTCTCCAGTGCCAGGAAAGCTACAGTCACTCAGCCTCAGTTTTATATTAACTCCAATCACAGGGCGAGCAAAAATACGATAAAAGGACACCTTGGGAGACAGGAAAGAGATAAGATGGCTTAAACCACTTAATACAAATATTCCAAATACCCCACTCAGCTCTTCATTTTTTGTCTTTAGTGTGCAGGAAACACAGAACAAAAATATTTAACAAAATGAAAATAATCAGGAAGCCTATGGATAGAATATGGTATAGGCTTCTGCCTGCCTCTCTCTGTGGAGTTTCTACATTCTTCCTCTGTTCTTGTTGGTTTTCTCTAGATCGTTCAGTCTTTTCTGAAAGATGTTTGCTGTAAGTTAATTGGAAAAAGTAATAGTGGCAGAGCATGGGTGTAGGTGTGGGTGTGCCCTGTAATAAAATATTGGCTCATTCCTTTATGGTTTCTGTCTTTCCCTGTGACTCTTAATGGGATTAAGTAGGTTTGAAATCACATGGATAGATGGATACAGGGACTAGAATAAAGTAAAACAAGTTACATAGATACATATGAAAGGCACTATATTATTAGATAGATAGATAGATTGATAGATAGATAGATACTCTCCAGGTATTTCTAATGTCCTAGTCCCAAGAAAACCGCTTACTGGTTCTGCCGGGCTGAAAGGTGCAGGTTTAAAAATGACAGAGGATCTGCCTCTTGCTACAAGGAGCGGGGCAGGAGGAACTTCACTTTTAGGTTGATTCCCTGAATTTCTTAGAACGTTGAGTTGAAATAACTTCTTGTTTTCATTTTCTGCTTTCTGAATTAAATCCTGTGCCTCCTGAAACAAAGCACATAACAAGTGATTTAGAGAAAGAGATATCCCCTCTGAATAAACTATTGCAGCAAAACACAATACATCTAAAATAATGTGAACAGAGATTTTGGAGGTCTCTGAGAAAGGTGTGGTCCTTCATTTCCCAAGGTGTAGGAAAATCAACTCATACTGAGATTTATATTTATTTACCATTTGTAACCAGACTTTGGAAAACTTACCTGTATTCATTTTTATTAAAAGGTCAAAGGAAATTATATATATATATAAAACACTCAATTTAGAATTAGAGGATTGGATGATGTGGAGATAGTGAACCAGAAAGTGCAATGGATTATCAAGGAGAAAGTACAGCTATGAAGAGGATGAAGAATGGGAAGGCCATTGGTCCAGATAGCATACCACGGAAGTATGGAGGAGTTTAGGAGTGATTGCAGTGGCATTTCTAACCAGATGGATTCATGCAATCTTGGAAAGTGAGAGGATGCCTGAGTAGTGGAGAAGAAGTGTACTGGTACCGATTTCTAATAATAAGGGTGATGTGCAGAACTGTAATAACTAAATAGGGTTAAAACTGATCAGCCACAGCATGAAGTTATGGGAAAGAGTAGTGGAAGCTAGGCTGAGAAGGGAAGTGATGATTAGTGAGCAGCAGTATGGTTTCATACCAGGGAAGAGCAGATGCAATGTTTGCTCTGAGGGTGTTGATGAAGAAGTACAGAAAAGGCCAGAAGGAGTTGCATTGCGTCTTGGTGGACCTGGAGAAAGCATATGGCAGGGTGCCTATTGTATGAGGCAGTTGGGAGTGGCAGAGAAGCATGTAAGAGTGGTACAGGATATGTATGGGGTAAGTGAGACATTAGTGAGGTCTGCAGTAGGAGTGACGAGTGCATTTAAGGTTGAGGTGGAATTACATCAGGGATCGACTCTGAATACTTGGTTATTGCAATGGTGATGGACAGTTTGACTGACAAGATTAGACAGGAGTCCCCATGGACTATGATGTTTGCTGATGACATTGTGATGTGTTGCAAGAGTAGGGAGCAGGTTGAGGAGACCTTGGAGAGGCGGAGATATGCTCTAGAGAGGAGAGGAATGAAGGTCAGTAGGAACAAGACAGAATACATGTGTGTAAATGAGAGGAAGGTCAATGGAATGGTGAGGATGCAAGGAGTAGAGTTGGCGAAGGTGGATGAGTTTAAATGCTTGACATCAACAGAACAGACTAATGGGGATTGTGGAATGGTGGTGAAGAAGAGAGTGCAGGCAGGGTGGAATGGGCGGAGAAGAGTGTCAGGAGTAATTTCTAGACAGAGAGGGTACCAACAAGAGTAAAAGGGAAGGTCTACAAGATGGTAGTGAGACCAGCTATGTTATATAAGTTGGAGGCAGTGGCACTGAACAGAAAGCAGGAGACAGAGCTGGAGGTGGCAGAGTTAAAGATGTTAAGATTTGCACTGGGTGTGATGAGGATTGATAGGATTAGAAATTAGTACATTAGAGAGTCAGCTCAGGTTGGACAGTTTGGAGACAAAGTCAGAGACGTGAGATTGGGAGAAATGTTGGGTATATTGGGAGGAAGATGCTAGGGATGGAGCCACCAGGCAACAGGAAAAGAAGGACTAAGAGGAGGTTTATGGATGTAGTGAGAGAGGACATGCAAGTGGTGGGTGTCACAGAGCAAAATGCAGAGGAGAGAAAGATATGGAATAAGATAACCAGCTGTGGTGACCCCTAATTGGAGCAGCCAAATGAAGAAGAAGAAGAAGAAGATGATGATTTAACCTATCATCTACATTTCTGAGATGTAGGAGGGAAACCTGTGCAGACTTATAATGAAAATGCAGATTCCAGACAGATGGAAGACTGAGTGCTACTCACTGGAGCACCCTGTTACCCAGAACAGCACACAGCAGTGTAGAAAAATATTAATTACACATTAAAATCAGCCTAGTGTATGATAGAACTCTTAGTTAAAAGATAATCAGACCACCTTAGATGTTCAAGACACATATTACTTGGGAATAAAAGATTTTCATTTGACACAATTAAAATCTGCATGATTCCTATTTTTCATTGTAACTACTTTTTTAATGAGAGGCAATGCCTTTCATTAAACATTTACAAAAACTATAAATATTACTCAATTTTTAATCATTCACCATTAAATCCTCGATAGGATCTGTGGTCACTTGCTCACCTACCTGCGACCGGAGCAGTCCGGTTTTACGCCTAAGAGGTCTACCATTGACCGCATCCTGGCACTGAGGGTTCTCATCGAGCACAAATTTGAATATCAGCAGACTTTCTTTGCAGCCTTTGTTGATTTTTTAAAAGCATTCGAATCAGTTGATCGAGCTATCCTGAAGGACATCCAAAGATTCTGTGGGATCCCCACAAAGTTGCTGGATATCATGGGTGGCCTATACACTGGTACTGTGGGTGCTGTGCAGAGTGGAGGCAGAAACTGTGTGTTTTTCCCAGTTAATTCTGGGGTTTGTCAGTAGTGCGTTCTTGTTCCTACTCTGTTCAGTGCTTGCATGGAATGGGTGTTGATCTGAGTCATGGAGTCCAGCAGCTGTGCTCCATCTGTCTGTGAAGAAAGATTCACTGATCTTGATTTTGCTGACGATACTGTGATCTTCACGGAGAAAATGGAGGCTCTGATTGGGGCTATCGAGAGACTGAGTGAGGAGTCTGGGCTTAAGAATGCCCTGGATAAAAACCAAGATCCAGTTTTGTAATGACCTCTTGGACACAGCCACGAGCAGTGTGTCTGTCTGTGGAGGGAATGTCAACCTCATAGAGAAGTTTATTTACTTCGAGAAAGAACAGTCATGTCTCTGGTGACTCTTCCTATGAAGTCAGTAGATGGATTGGGAGAGCATGGGGGTTCATGAGGTTGCTGGAAAGAGATATGTGGTGCCCCAGATTTCTCTGCAATAGGACAAAGGTTCAAGTCTTTAGAGTCCTGACGCTCCCTATTTTGCTATATGGTTGCAAGACATGGACACTATCTAGTGACCTGAAATGAAGACTGGACTCCTTCAGTACTGTGTCTCCTTAGAGAATTCTTGGGTGCCGCTGGCTTGAGTTTGTGTTGAACAATCGGTTGCTCACGGAGTCTCAAGTGAGGCACATTACCTGCATTGTGAGGGAGCATCAGTTATGACACTACAGCCATGTGGTGGAAATCCACAAGGGTTATCTGGCTAGCAGGATCTTCATTGTTGAGGATTTGAGTGGCTGGACCAGGCAAAGGGGATGCCCACGTAACCAGGGGGGTTGCCAACCAGAATTAGGAGCTGTTTTGTCAAGTGGTGGGTGTGGCAATGCACTCTGTTAGTGCATGCTCTCCAACCTGACCTGACCTGACCTGAACATGAAACAATGAAAAGATTTTTTTTTACCTTTTCAAATAATAGACGTGTGTAGTACTTTTAACCCCATAACACAATTAACTTTCCTTTGTCATGTATCTATCTATATGTGACACTTGTAGAGGACACAATAATATGATAATCAATTAACATTTTTAGACAGAGACTAACACAGTAAGCAATAATAGATAGCTTTGTGCAAAGATGAGATGTTTATAACAAAATACATGCTACATGATAGGTAGTAATGGCACTATACAGTATACTGTGATTTCTGGCACAATTTCGTCAAGGGGCTCACAGTCAGTGACTGCTGAAAGGCCCTTTCAGCACCTTTAGACATTCATCCCACGCAAAACTTTCATCACCTATTCATTCAGATTTTTTTATCCCACTTTGTACTGGTTTGGTTGCCATGGCAACAGAGTGAAAACATTTCACTATCCATGCAACAGTTTCCAGCTCCTCTTGGAAAATTTTCAGCCATTTCCAATTCTGGCCGATAGAATTAATCCCTTCAATACATCCCAGGTATGTCGCTCGGTCTTCTCCTGTGAGTCACATCCAGTGCATTAATAATTGAGGTAAGATGAAATCTTTTATTCTAAATAAGCTTTCAATATGAGTTCTATCAGTTTAAATATAACTTACATGAATAGCTCAGAATTAGGTGGCATTGTGAAAAGGAGACTTACAATATAGGAAAGCTATACTGTACTCTTAAATATAATAGTTCTTGAATGGCACTTTATGGTTCTTTACTGGGTTGTGTGGTTCCTCATAGGACAATTGCTTGACCAAGCACTATTTCATTCCAGGAAGGTTTCTTCCAAACATGTAGAAAAAAAATCTTTAATGTGTGGTAGGTTAGGGTAGGAGAGTGGACACTAACAGATTAAGAAACCCTGGACTTAGCCTGTGACCTTGCATGCACAAAGGGTCCTTTTAAAATCGAGACCCATTGGTATTTCACAAATCTGTTATCATCTAGTCATGGTTATTGACTGTGTGGAGCCTGCTATGGATTTAAATATGTTTTTCTTTCTTTCTGGAACCTTCATGTGGATGGCTCTTTTGGGAACCAAAAACGGGTCACCTATGGCATCGCCCTGAAGAACTACTTTGGCACCTTTATTTTTAAGACTGTAGTTCAAAAATGTTTAGCTCAGTTTTGAAAGCGTTACATGGACTGACATTTTTCATTCTACTCCAATACTAAAACAATGTTTAAGACTTCTGTTTAATTTAAATGTAATTTAAATGGGTCTATGTGCCTTTGTAGTACCCACAACAATATTTGGTTTCTAAGTAAGAATTCAAAAGATGTTTCTGAAATTATGTTTGTGAAGTTCTTTTCAAAAAAATAAAAGGACAGGGCTAAATACAGTGTCTTAAACCTGAAATCTAGAAACATTGATGTTGTCTGTAAATTGTTCTTTTAACAGGAACATTTATATAGGGTAACTAAAGGAAAATGAATACAACTATACTTTAGAGCATTCGTTAAAACAAGATAGTTTTTGACATCAGAAAATGTATAACGTATTTACAGTTAGGCAGAAATCAAAAGAGAAAAGGCTAAGCAAAAAAGGGTTTATCAAAGGCATTAAAGCTGTTGAGTGTAGAGAAAAATGTGATACTTTCTATAAATTGGAAGTTCTTGAATGACTTTTTAGCCACATAAAGTACCAAAAAACTATTCTTTTCATACTTCACTTTTTATTTAAGCATAGTTTATTGATTATTGGGACACAGTGGGTAGCACTGCTGCCTCTCATCTGAAGAATCCTGGGTTCAGATTACTGTCTGTGTGAAATATGAACATTATTGGATTCTTATATTCCATCTATCTAGCCTGGGTTTCAGCCTTTTCAGGGATTTCCGAGTTAATATTTGATACAAATCAGGATTGCAGGCTGACTTTGAGAATGACCACTCACAAGACACTCAGAGGATGTGCTCTAATGCCTAAGAAGATGGTTGTTCTTCTGGTATAATTCAGAGTAAGAGATATACTGCAAAATGTTCTGTGCTATAAATTATGTGGCAGACAGTAGGGATGCCGTGTACTGGAAGGACTAAGTTAGAGAGTATGCATCTCGCCTGGATTACTCTATGGTAGCCCCCCAGGGTTGCAGCAGTGCCCACAGGGTGCACTGCCATGGGTGCTGCCAAGAGGTGCTGTGGGGATTATGGAGCACTACTCTGTTAGGCTTCCATCTCACCTGGAAGTGCTTCCAGACCACACTAATGGGCCTCTGGACCTTAGTGCAGTATAAAAGAAACCCACTGCGTTCATTCTAGGGGTCAGAGTTGGGAGGAAGAGAGACAAAGCTTGCTGGAGGAGGAGTTGAAACGGAAAGAGAGACACAGAGAGAGAGAGATAGAGAAAAAGATGACAGTCTTGCAGTGAACTGCTTTGTGCTTAGTTTATTGCTCTTATTTGTACTGTGTGATTGTTAGTGGGAAACTCTTTGGGAAGAGTTTCACACAAATAAACCTGTATGTTGTGCTGGACTTGTGCCTTGTGTCTGTCTGTGTCGGGTTTGGGGAGCTTGAGATCCCCCAGCAGGGCACAATTAGTTAATATGTATTATTTTACAGTATGTTTGGTAGACATGAGTAGATTTGTGTTGATTAGTTCCAGGAAAATCTGTTTTTGATTTATTTCTGTACAGGAAAAAAAGGTCGTAACGATTAATCAAATATAAAGAACAAAGATGGAGAAACCTGTTCTTAGCACAATGTGTTCGAGAACAAAGGGTAAACCATCAGAGAAAAGCTATACAGTCAATCACATATTTTCTGGAGCATTTTTTTTTTTTTTGTGAAAACAAGAACAGATCTGGTTAATGGCTACCTACAGACATATGTAACATAAAACAATTGGCACGTGTTATGGGTCAAATAAGCTTACCTCAATAAGTTCACTTTGAACAGCACTGCCTTTCAGTTGCTTTGCTGACAGAGCTGCTTTTTGCATTAAGAACAAGGCCTTGCAAATCTTGTTTTTTTTCAGTTTCTCCAGAAGGTCAGATTCTATAAAAATAAAAAGGTTTAGTTGGATAGGTAGTAAAAATAAGAGACAGAATTAGAGGAGGCAAAGATTTTTCTTCTGGGACTGGAACACAACTTAAATCATAAGAGAATCTGCTATTTTCAACCAAAGTACTTCGATGTTTCCCTTCTCTATTTAAAATTTCTAGGTACAAAGGTTCTATCTAAATTTAATGATAAATCTCATTCAGTATAAGCATGTTGACGTGTGAGCCATGTTTCAGTTACTTTTAATACAGTATATTCTACTTTCAAAGTGGTAACAGTCTCTAAACCAAGGGTCTTCAACACTTCGCTCGTGAGCTACCGGTAGCTAGCAACCCCTTTCTAAGTAGCTTGCCAAAGGGTTAATGAATCCTACATAAATTTGAAAACTGGCGATCTTTCCAAAAAATCATATCACGATCCATTTAACACAAAATCACGATCCAATCTGAATTGCAATCTATCTTTTCAATGTGGCATACACTTAGGAGAATATCCGGACTCAAACTCATCAAGACCTAAGTAACACTTTATTTTAAATATCAAACAAAGTTGAATTCAATTATTCTCATGTTCACTAGCTAAGTGGAGTTAAGTAACACGCCCCGAAGCTGGCGAGTGAGTGAGGAAGGCACCTCCCCTCGGCCCGCTGCCTTTTTCTCAGATTCGCACAAATAAATCAATACCGCAAACAAACTATGATACATAGCGAAATGAGAGAAGTCGCAAAATCAACCGGAATGTTCAAACAAATTATAGAAAAAAACCTAATCTAAATCAGTTAAGTAGTTCTCTCGTGAAAAGCAGACAGACATAAAGACAGAGAGACATTGGATTTTATAAATTATATATTAGTAAACCTTCAAAATAATGTGCAGTTAAAGTCTCAACAGCATTCTCAGCATTTCTGGAGCTTAGTAAAGCCAGATAACTACCTGTATAAGAATCTTCACCAAGCAGCTCTGAAAATGTCTGCTTTGTTTGGGTCTACATACCTCTGTGAATCTGCCTTTTCTGACATGAATGTCATGAAATCAAAGTTCAGAACAAGACTGACAGATGAACATTTAAATGACTCCATAAGAGTGAACCTAAGTGGCTACACTCCACCATACACCTCTCTTGTTGACTCCATGCCGTGCCAGTCATCTGACTAACTAAAAAACACATCACACATGCAACTGGACATGTGAATACTCTTGTGAAGTGAAACAGTGACATGTAACAAAATGACAAATGAATAAGTCATATCTGTGTATTGTATTTGTAATTGCATTGTTTTGTTTTGAGAGCATTCATGTTTTAATTCAATGGTGTGAGATACACTAGAAAATGCATACAGACATACAAAATGCACTTGCAGGTGAACTAAATGTTTTTTTGTGAAGTTTTAATGCAACATGTGAGTTGTGGACACCAACATTTTGTAAATGTTCAGGCAAAACAAGCTTATTCAGTTTGTTTGGGTTGAAATAAGCTTTGAGAATAAACGTTAGAAAACATGAGTAGCATACCCGTAATGTGATGGTGAGTTTTGTCGAAGTCTACAGCTGATTATTACCCTCTGCCCCGGATGTCAACTAAAGTCAACATCCAACCTCAACCTATGCTGTCGACAAAAGTCTGCATCAGCCCTAAAAGAGTTAAAATGAAAAGGCTCATCTCTTTTAATCTTTCCTCATTACTCATCCCCTGTATCCCTGAAATCAGCTTAAGTGCTCTACTCTGGACTTTTTCTAGTGCTGCTCTGTCCTTTTTGTAGCCTGGAGACCAAAACTGTAATCAGTACTCCAGATTAAGCCCAACAGTGAGTTATAAAGTTTGAGCAAAACATCCTTAGACTTGTACTCCACACATCATCTATATATATATATATATATATATATATATATATATATATATAATCCAATGTCTGTCTGTTTTTCATGAGAGAACTACTTAACGGATTTAGATTGGGTTTTTTCTATAAATTGCTTGAACATTCCTGTTGATTTTGCGACTTCTGTCATCGAGCTTAGTATCATAATTCGCTTACATGAGTGATTTATTCGCGCCAATCCGAGACAGAGGCTGTGGGCCGAGGGGAGGGGGAAGCGTGAGGTCAGGAGTAGAGAGGAGGGTGGAGTCCTCCTGCTCTACCTCTAGCCACGTTTTGTACCTTGCCTGCGCTTAGCTAGTGATACCTGTTTGTTTATTGATTTTTAAAGTCTGTCCTGTTTCACTATTACGTAGGCAGAGCCATGGGGGACAGCTAACACTATATAATCTAACATTTTGTGAGCCTTCTTAATGGCTTCTGAACACTGTCTGGCAGCTGACAGTGTCAAGTCCACTACGACTCCTAAATCCTTCTCCTAAGGAATACTTTCAACTTTCAGATGTCCCTTTGTGTATTCAAAGCAAACATTTTTACATTCTACACTCAACAATTTACAATGAGTTATAATAAATTTCATCTGGCACAAATCTGCCCAAGCCTGTGCCTTTGAAATGACTCAACGGATTTCCAAATCTCCTAGCTTGGTATCATCTGCAAACTTAACCAGCCTGTTACTTATATTACTATCTAAATCATTTATATATACTGCTTGAAAAATTTAAAACAACACTTAATTGTTACAGTCTAACATCAAGTCAATTAAGGTTCAAGGCTATCAATCTGTCCAAGCAGAAAGCATAAGTGATTGTGAATCAACTTCACCTGCTTTGACGCAAATGAAAGTGACAACAGGTACACTGGAGAGGCAACAGCAAGACAACCCTGAAAAAAATAAATGGTTTTTCAGGTGGTGACCACAGACAATTGCTCTCTCCTTATGTGGAAAAATAAAAATACAGGTCAATAACTTGTGCTTGACAAATCTGGTGTACGTGACAGAAAGCATGTTCTACGGGGTGTGTGGTAGGAGTCATGCAGGCCCTGCATGCTTACAGTGTACAAGACAAGTGCTACTTCTTGGGCGTCTAACGGGTGTGGATTCATCGAGCCCCAAACTAAGGAAACTAACAGATGTACTCCACCTTTAGATTTTTGATAATGCTGATTCAGGCTAATATTTTGAAATACTTGTGTAACTAAAGTCATAAGACAAGAAACCCTATAAAAAATCTGGAACACCGACCCCTCAGTGCAGATGAAGGGCGGTGTCCTAGGACTGTGCTTCTCTGTCATTTAACCTTTGCCTGGTATGTATGAATAAAATAATATTTTCTAACTTTAATTCTGTTCCTCTGTCTTCAGTCACAAGAAACGACACCATAGAAAAGTGTCCACACTTATCCTTCCTGACTGGTTCTCTAGTTTTGCATTTTGCTTGCAACCTTGACACTGCTGGTAGCATGAGGTGGTACATGTTGCTGATTTAGTTTGCACAGGTAGTCCAAGTCTTACAGGATGGCACATCCATATCTGCCGTGACTAAAAGGTTTGCTGTTTCTCCCAGTACAGTCTCAAGAGCAAGGAGGAGATACCAGGAGATGGGCCATTCTACAGATGGGCCTGTAGAAGGGCATCAACTCAACTGCTTCTTTGTGTGAGAAGGAACAGGAGGAGCACTACCAGAGCACTGTTTGATTTTAGCCTATTTAATTTAAGCAGCACTACTCTCTCTTCAATTTTCAAATCACTCATTTGCCTCCTTATTAGTCCCTTTTACTGCTGGGAGGTTATCTACTTTCTCAGATATGAATACCTCAGAAAAATATATGTTTTAATAACATTGTTACAGAAAAAACAATAAACATACAAACAAACAAAGAAATAACTGCATTAATTAATTTTTAATCCATTCCAATATTTATATCAAGATAGTGATACATTGTACTACAAGAAAGTGAGGTACACTGTATTCCATAGATTACTGCAGTCTACTCACTTCAGTTGCTGAAAAACTGCAAGAGATTAGAATATTCATAGAATGTTGTAGATTTGAAAAAACATACTGTACTTATTACAAAATTTGATTTGTTTTTTATTTGCAGCAAGTCATTGTTTACAATCTAAAAGTATAGTGTAAACCAACTATGTTTCCTACCTGTAAGTATACTGTTAGATTTTTGGGACTCTGTCCAGGCAGAGAATTTCGTCACATGTTCGTTCTTACATTCCACCACTGGCCCTTCTACACAAGAATCAAGCAGGACACAGAGGGTTAAATTTAAAAAGTTTACAATATACCTAACAGAAAGCACACTCATAAACACAGGTATGTAGTGGATCCAAAATAATCTGGGAAGAATGGCAAGAAAAAAGTAGAGGAGGCCATTTTTATTGTGAGAGACAGCTTAAATGCTTACTTGTCCCAAGAATGTTGAAATATCCTTTCTCACCAGTGCAATACCACATCTTTACATTTATTTTGTTTTCTCTTGAGGACTCCCTGTACCTTTCTCTCATTCATTGTTTGCATTTAGAGTCCCACTTAGTAAGTGCTAGCAAGAGGAGCACTTTTCATGACACTGACACTGAAGAAATCAATCTGCTTTCTTTATAATGTACTGTGTCCCCATTAAGTCACTATTTAAGTGCTCTAATATTAGAGTATCTAATTTAAAATGATTTCAAAGTTTAATTCTTCTGCTTTCTGCCAGTGTGGTTCCCTATTTACCCGACGAGGTAAGAAGGTGGTATCGTGGCAGCAGAGACGGTGCTAAGATAAAAGCCAAGCGTCTAGCGAGAAAGTGGCGCTACAAACCTTCGGTGCCTTCTGTGATCCTGAAATGTGAACGAACTGGCTGCACTAGTGAAAAATGTCAGGACCTACAGAGAATGCAGTTTGTTGTGTTTTAGTGAAACGTGGCTAACAACTAACATCCCAGATGCTAACATGGAGCTACCCGGGTTTAGCACAGTTAGAGCGGACAGAGACGCAAGTACCTGTGAGAAGCAGAAAGGAGGAGGAGTCGCTCTGTATGTCAATACAAGATGGTGCAACTCTGGACATGTAAACGTTAAAATCTCCACTTGCTGCAGGGAAATCAAACTGTTGGCCATAAGTTTGCGTCCCTATTACTTGCCCAGAGAGTTTGGACACGTCATTGTTGTTATTGTTTACATCCCTCCTCGGGTGGACGTGGAGATAGTGGGTGACATCATCCATTCTACTGTTGCTAAATTACAAACACAGCACCCTGAGGCACCTGTGCTAATGACTGGAGACTTTAACCATGTGACGCTGGACAAAACATTACCTGCCTTCTACCAGTATGTGGATTGTAACACGCGGGGAAACAGAACTATTGACCTACTGTATGCAAATGTTAAAGACGCATACAGCGCCACCCCGCTGCCTGCGCTTGGGAAAGCAGATCATAACCTGGTTCTGCTTCAGCCTCACTACAAACCAAGAGTGAGGGCGCTACCTACAACCACACGATCATTCAGGAAGTGGTCCCCTGAGGCAGAGCAGGCTCTGAGAGACTGCTTTGGAACTACGGACTGGAATATCCTGCAGGGATCATATAGTGAGAACGTTGAGGAGGTTGTTGACTGCACTACTGACTACTTCAGCTTCTGTATGGACATTGTAGTTCCAGTAAGAACAGTACGCTGCTATCCTCACAACAAGCCATGGATTAAAAGTGACATCAAGGGCCTCTTGAACCAGAAGAAAAGAGCTTTTAAAGGCGGTGATCAGCATGAGCTCAAGCGCGTGCAGAAGGAACTCCGAGTTCAGCTCAGGGCGACGAAGGAGCAGTACAGGAAAAAGCTGGAGCAGAAGTTGCAGAATAACAGCATGAAGGAAGTGTGGGATGGGATGAAGATCATCACTGGCTGCAGCTCGAAGCGGGGTGCCACCACCGAGAGAGACGTGGAGAGAGCAAACCAGATGAACAACTTCTTCAACAGGTTCGACCAGCCTAACCCACTCTCTCTTTGGAGTACTGCACCCTCCACCCATCCTTCTGCTGATACCAGCATAGGAGAGAGCTTCCCCCAACCCACAATTATAGCAGCCCAGGTAAGCAGAGCGCTGAGGAGACTTTGTGCCAGCAAAGCAATGGGTCCAGATGGAGTATCGCCACGACTGCTGAAGGCCTGTGTGTTGGAGCTGGGGAGTCCTCTACAGCGCATCTTCAACCTGAGCCTGGAACAGGGGAGAGTCCCGAGGCTTTGGAAAACATCTTGCATCACCCCAGTCCCAAAGGTATCACGTCCTAGTGAGCTGAATGACTTCCGGCCTGTTGCTCTGATGTCACATGTGATGAATACCATGGAGCGGCTGCTGCTTCATCACCTGAGGCCACAGGTCCGCCACGCCCTCGACCCTCTGCAGTTCGCATACCAGGAGAAGGTGGGAGCAGAGGATGCTATCATCTATATGCTACACCGATCCCTCTCCCACTTGGACAGAGGCAATGGTGCTGTGAGAATTATGTTTCTGGACTTCTCTAGTGCCTTCAACACCATCCAACCTCTGCTCCTTAGGGACAAGCTGACAGAGATGGGAGTAGATTCATACCTGGTAGCATGAATCGTGGACTATCTTAAAGACAGACCTCAGTATGTGCGTCTCGGAAACTGCAGGTCTGACATTGTGGTCAGCAACACAGGAGCGCCACAGGGGACTGTACTTTCTCCGGTCCTGTTCAGCCTATATACACCGGACTTCCAATACAACTCGGAGTCCTGCCACGTGCAAAAGTTTGCTGACGACACTGCTATCATGGGCTGCATCAGAAGTGGGCAGGAGGAGGAGTATAGGAAGCTAATCAAGGACTTTGTTAAATGGTGCGACTCAAACCACCTACAACTGAACACCAGCAAAACCAAGAAGCTGGTGGTGGATTTTAGGAGGACCAGGCCCCTCATGGACCCTGTGATCATCAGAGGTAACTGTGTGCAGAGGGTGCAGACCTATAAATACCTGTGAGTGCAGCTGGATGATAAATTGGACTGGACTACCAATACTGATGCTCTGTGTAAGAAAGGTCAGAGCCGACTATACTTCCTTAGAAGGCTGGCGTCCTTCAACATCTGCAATAAGATGCTGCAGATGTTCTATCAGACGGTTGTGGCGAGCACCCTCTTCTACACAGTGGTGTGCTGGGGAGGCAGCATAAAGAAGAGAGATGCCTCACACCTGGACAAACTGGTGAGGAAGGCAGGCTCTATTGTAGGCACGGAGCTGGACAGTTTGACATCCTTTGTAGAGCGACGGGCACTGAGCAGGCTCCTGTCAATCATGAAGAATCCACTGCATCCACTGAACAGTGTCATCTCCAGACAGAGGAGCAGCTTCAGCGACAGACTGCTGTCATTGTCCTACTCCACTGACAGACTGAGGAGATTGTTCCTCCCCCACACTATGCGACTCTTAAATTCCACCCCTGGGGGGTAAACGTTAACATTATACAAAGTTATTGTCTGTTTTACCTGCATTTTTATCACTCTTTAATTTAATATTGTTCTTTATCAGTATGCTGCTGCTGGAGTATGTGAATTTTCCCTTGGGATTAATAAAGTTTCTTTCTTTCTTTCTTTCTTTCTTTCTTTCTTTCGTAGTGCAACCCTTTAAAGCCACAACATATGCATAGAGTGTCCACTTTGGCACACCTACGTAACTGGAAGCTGGTGCTCACAGAAAATATAGCAGGGGCTCATAAAGCTGTCAAAAGTATGGCACAGGACTTGCTACCTATATCCTTTCTGATGTACCCCACTGTTATTACAAATCAGCTGGTGGCGGACCTCTTATTCACATAACTCGGGGTGGAGAAGCCACTGCATTAACATTGCATTTGTTGTCATGTTCTTGGAACCACTATGAAAGTTACCTAGGCGTGTGGCATTGTCACTGAACCTGCCTACTAGAAGAAAAGTAAACTGCTTCCATGAAAGGACAAACCTCACTGACAATGACGTTGATACATACTGTGGCATTTAAAAGTGACTACAGTTAAGAGACCAAATGAAAATACACAGCATAAAGGTGTGCAGGAAGTATCCTTGGGATTGTTTCTAGATGATGCCTCTTCATCATTATGAATCAGAATGAGATTTATTAGAGCAATGTTTACAACAAAACCTCCTCCTTATTTCAGTAACAGAGTGGAACTCAATACGTATTTCAACTTCCATACCCAAATTGTTAGAAGGTATGAAGACCTAAGCTTTCTGATATTTGTCATCAGCTTTTAGTTGACTGACTGTAGCCCCAGGGTTATCCTGCACAACTTGTATCAGCCTACATCAGCCCCTTTTCATCAGTCATCTGTTCCTCATTATAGGATTGCCCTTGGCTGAATCTATTTTGGTGGTGCCTCGCCCTTAATACACTCTTAATAGTATTGCATGTGATAACTACAGAAGGGCTGCAGTTATTGATATGCCCACACATTTCAGCACATCTGTCACTTTCTAGCATGCCATGTTCAATGCAACTTAAATCCTTATTGTTCCTCATTTTTCCTAGGATCAGTGAATGCATTATCCCTCTGTACCTGCCTACCTGCTTTAATCACAATGTCTACTGATATGTTGCTCTCACTGATTTAACATCCAGTTAAGTGGCCTCTCAGTGTAAGAACCTATTCTAGTACAATCATGACCTTTTAAGACCAGATCCGTTCAATGATTCTGTCTAACAAAAGAAAACAAATAAGCAGATAAGAGTTATTATTAAGCTCTTAGCTGATTCTGTTTTTGCATAATCATGTCATTTACACATAACCTAGAACAATGTGAAATTACAATATCTAATAGGAGACCCTCTGGCATCAAAATTACACTAACCTCCTGTCAGAAGGAGCAACTTGACAGCCACCCGGTACTGGACAAAGAGCAATTCTAGGTGCAAGTCCATGATGAGGTTTTGGAAGGATGTTGGAACACAGGTAGATTTCTCCTCTTCAGTCTGACAAAGGATCTGCTTGAAGAAAATGCAAAACATAAGCCAATCACTTTTTTTCATTTCCTTGGTATGAAGAGGTTGAACACAGAATGTAGCACTTCAGTACAACCAGATCTTTTCCCTTTCTAAAAAATTACCCTTTCTGATTTGCATTCACCTTATTTCATTTTCATGCTGTGCTTTCTCCACAGTTTCCCAAGTTTAAAGAAAGCAAACTTCCTCCTTATCCTTGTTAGTATAAATTCATGCAGTCCAACCACCATTGTCCCCATAACCTACAGGCTTCTTTAATAAAATGTATTCTGTTTTTTTTTCTGTCTTCCAAACTTTCAACTAATAGTTTTCCCAATCTTCTGAAACTTTACTGACCTTGACTCTCAAGATTTTCTTGCTTTTGTTCATTTCCACCATTCCCTTTGTTGGAATCAATTCTCTATCTTTCAATTTTTAAAATTGATTTTTTCTAGTTTTAATAAACCACTTCTGGTCTTCACCAAATGCTCCCATCATCCATTTTTATAAGCGTCCATGCCGTCTTTTCATCTTAGTATAACAATATTCATCACATTCTTTCATTTTCCTCATTCTAGTTTTCATTTAGAACATATTGTTGTTCTCCACTGCACACTTTAAACTGTGGTATGTGACCTTTTTATGTGCACATCTCCTGATTTTCATTTTATATGTGTCTATTATCGTACCTTCTTTATTCAGTTTTATTCGATATCCTACTAACCTTCATTCGGAAGGTGTCAGCAATTGCAGTGGCATTGGGCAAAGTTGCCGTCTCTCGGAATTTCACAATGTTGTCCACAGCCCGCTCCAGAATTTCATATGCAGCTGAAAGCTTCTCTGTTAGAGGTTTCTAACATTAAGAAACAGAACATAGAACAAGGAAATTAACATATCATAAAATTTATATTGTAGAAATTGTGCCTGTAAAAAGAAATAGCTGAGTAAAGACTTTGGGGTTCCATTAATGCACTCTGTCAAGCAATACAACATAATACATCTTTGAGAAGATAGACTCATTTTCTAAAAGTGGGAAGTGTAGAGCCATTTTAAATTAGGTTGAAACAGGAGAAAGTAGGGTGAAATGACACCTTTTATTGGCTAACTAAATAGATTACAAATGCAAGCTTTCGAGGCAGCTAAGGCCCCTTCATCAGGCAAGATGTAACAAAGAAACTGAAAAATACTGTCGCTTATATTAGGACAGCAAAGTGATTTTTTTCTTTCATCTTAACAACCTTTTGTTCAAATGTTAGCAAAATGAATACACCTGAGATGAATTAACCCTGAAAGAAGAGAACAATGAACTAATAAAATCTAAACTAATAAAAGGCAAAGCCCTCACTGACTGACTGACTCACTCACTCACTCACTCACTCACTCACTCACTGACTCATCACTAATTCTCCAAGTTCCCGTGTAGGTAGAAGGCTGAAATTTGGCAGGCTCATTCCTTACAGCTTACTTACAAAAGTTGGGCAGGTTTCATTTCGAAATTCTACGCGTAATGGTCATAACTGAAACCTATTTTCGTCCATATACTGTAATAGACTGCAGCTCGATAGCCGTGGGAGGCGGAGTTGCGTCTCGCATCATCACGCCTCCCACATAATTCAGTGCCTGCCAAAATAAGGTAAATATTCGCGAGTCAAGGACTGTGCTTAGCATATTTATAAGTAAAAATATCTGAATCACAAACTGATGTTAATTATATTTTGTCCATGAATACTTATTAAATAATTCCAAATACAGTAATCCCTCCTCGATCAAGGGGGGTGCGTTCCAGAACCCCCCACGATAGGTGAAAATTCGCGAAGTAGAAACCATATGTTTGTATGGTTATTTTTATATATTTTAAGCCCTTATAAAATCTCCCACACTGTTAACATTATTAGAGCCCTCTAGACATGAAATAACACCCTTTAGTCAAAAAGTTTAAACTGTGTTCCATGACAAGACAGAGATGGCAGTTCTTTCTCACAATTAAAAGAATGCAAACATTTCTTCCTCTTCAAAGGAATGCGTGTCAGGAGCAGACAATATCAGAGAGAGAGAGAGAGCGAGAGAAAAGCAAACAATTAAAAAAATCAATTCGTGCTGTTGGGCTTTTAAGTATGCGCACCGCGATAAAGCGGCCACAAAGAAGACAGCAATGTGAAGGTAGTCTTTCAGCATTTTTTACAGGAGTGTCTGTATCCTCTAGGCAAACAGCCTCTGTGCAAACAGCCCCTCTGCTCACACCCCCTCCATCAGACGCAGAGAATGTCAGAGAGAGTGAGAGAGACAGAGACAAGCAAACAATCAAGCACCGAGTGGGAAGCATATCGTATATCATTGAGGAGATTTATTTAATACGTAATACATGCTCTGTTTGGGTAGCTTCTAAGCCATCTGCCAATAGCGTCCCTTGTATGAAATCAACTGGGCAAACAAACTGAGGAAGCATGTACTATAAATTAAAAGACCCATTGTCCGCAGAAATCCGCGAACCAGCGAAAAATCCATGATATATATTTAGATATGCTTACATTTAAAATCTGCGATGGAGTGAAGCCGCGAAAGTCGAAGCGTGACATAGCGAGGGATCACTGTAGTCTGTCCGCTTCCTTTCATAGCTTTTCCGATGGTTGTGCTGCTTCCAGGCATGTATTTTCGTATTAAAACATTTAACCAATCACATTTCAGCCATCATTTGTTGCCAGGCAGAGAGGCCTTCACAATCCGTTGTGCAGGCACTCTAACAGAATAAATGTCGATTAACCTGTTGCTTCAACCAATCACATTTTGAGTTGGTGTCAGTTGGGCCCTCTAGCAGGCGTACGGCAACGTCACCATATTCAGACCCATTGATTGGATAGAACCCGATATGAGGAACTCTACGAGGCCACTGAACACACCGCAAACGCTCCGAGCGCAAGATCCTTGCACGCACTACGGCCAACTCCATGGCAGGATTCTGGACAATATTATTTGCCAGACACAGACCAGATTTCAAGACCACGAAAACCTGATGTTTGTCACGCTCCTCAAGCCCCAGAAGTTTCAGGAATAAAAGAAAAATTTCACTCATTCAGCCTTCTCCAGTTTAACACAAGAGCCACGGAGCAGTTTTTGATCTATCTCAGCTAAAAACAGAACTGACTGTAATGTATGCCATGGATGATTTTGCAGGAACATCTCCCCTGATCTCCTTGACTTCCTTCATCAGAAAAATCTGAATGAGAGCATGGGGCAGCTGTTCACATTGGTATATTTGGCGGTGACCATTCCCGTGTACACTGCTTCTGTCGAGCGGACATTTTCAGCCCTAAAGCGAATTCAAACTTATGCCAGAAATACGACAGGGCAGGTTCAACTTTCAGCATTAGCTTCAATGGCGATAGAAAGGGACTTTTTGATGGTACTGAAGCGCACGGATAATCCATACGACAGAGTAATTTTTTCAACTGCTTTTGAGGAAAGAGAGGAGGATGGAATTTGTTTACAAATAATCCGAATTTTTGGTGAGTAAAATGTTGCGATTTTCCTAAATAATATCTACATACTGTCAAATAAACGAACCACACGCCATGGCGCAACACAAGAGGCTTTGCCTCTAGCGCTGACGTCCGAGGTTTGATTCCCAAGAGGGGGTGCAGTGAGTGTGTACTCCTGATGAGCCCAGAATTGGGGTGAAACACGTGCCGCGTACTCTTTGCATTATTTGACAGTAAAACTATTTCAATATATATATATATATATA
>JANRMT010062793.1:4123717-4140665 GCA_026402145.1 Polypterus bichir lapradei
TGTGTGTGTATATATATATGTATATATATGTATATATATATATATATATATATATATACATATATATACATATATATATACACACACATACATACATATATATATGTATGTACAGTATGTGTATATATGTAGATATGTATGTATATGTATATATATGTTTATGTGTGTGTGTGTGTGTGTGTATATATATGTGACAAAACAATTACATTCACAATCATGTTACGTTATTTTCAAAATGTTTCCTTTTCTTTTTCACTACTTCTCCGCTGCGAAGCGTGGGTATTTTGCTAGTGTAGAGATAAGATAACCATCACTAGAGAAAGTCCTGTAAGGTTTTTTTGAAGTGCATTGTCTGTAAGATAGGCCACTGATGTAGTCAGCTGGTCAATCAGTCTGTTAGTCTACATATCTGATCATAAAACTGTTGTCTATATTAAGACCATTTTGTAGAGTGTTGAATTTAAGTTTGTATTCCCATTCTCTCCGCTCCTGTTGGGTCTTGAACTTACCCATAAGCACAGTGACCCTCAGATCCTTTATGCTGTGGCCATTACTCTTAAAGTGTGCTGCCACCGGAAGATCAATACTGTTCTGATTAATATGAAATCTATGTGAGTTCATTCACTGGCGTAGTGTCTGACCAGTTTCCCCTACATAGTTGGGGAACCTTATGCACATGATAAGGTAGACCACATTAGCAGATTTGCATGTGAACAGACCCTTTATTTTATGCTTCTGCTGGCAATGTGGTATAACTACCTGATCTGTCATGTAGATATGTGCACAGGTGCCACACCTGTTCTGTAGGCAGGGAGATGTGCCACTTGCTGCCGAGCCACACATAGAGTTTCGGACAATCTGTTGTTTGAGGTTTGGTGGTTGTCTGTATGCAAGGAGGGGAGGTTCTGGGAATATATCCTTCAGTTTATTGTCTTTCTGTACCATGGGTTGAAGCTCTTTCATAATTTTGCAAAGTGTTTCCAGATGTTAATGATAAGTTACAACTAGTGGGACCCGGTTTTTGGTTTCTGCACCTTTGTATTCCAGAAGGTTTTCTCTGGGTATAACCGTAGCTCTCCTGATTTGTAGGTCTGTTGATTTGGGAGTGTATCCTTGTTTGATGAAGTCTGTCCTGAGTTTCTGCAGTTGTGTGTCCCGATCCATTGGGTCTGAGCAAATACGATTGTAATGTATCGCCTGGCTGTAGATGATGGAGTTCCGTATATGCTTTGGATGGAAACTGTCATTTCTTAGATATGTCTGTCTGTCTGTTGGTTTGTGAAAAATAGAGGTCATAAGGGTACCGTCCTTTATGCAAATGGTAGTGTCCAGAAAGTTGATTTCTGTTTGTGAATAATTTAATTTAAGTTTTATGTT
This sequence comes from Polypterus bichir lapradei, assembly GCA_026402145.1. Lineage (NCBI taxonomy): Eukaryota > Metazoa > Chordata > Cladistia > Polypteriformes > Polypteridae > Polypterus > Polypterus bichir. The sequence goes on from JANRMT010062793.1 coordinate 4,125,095, forward strand.
GGGGTGGAATTAAATTGTAATTCCTATGGAAGCAAAGAAGGTCTTTTTCGCTTGCGGTCCAGATTATAAGAATATCATCTATGTAGCGAAGGTAAAGCATTGGTTTTATTGTACATGTTGACAAGAAGTCCTGTTCTAATCTTGCCATGAATAAGTTTGCATAATGGGGTGCGAAACGACATCCTATTGCAGTTCCCATTAGTTGTACGTAAATGTCCTAACCAAAAGAAAACACATTGTGAGTTAGTATGAATTTTATCAATTGTATCACTGGCTCTGTTTGTAAGCCATGTTGTTGCAGGTACGTCTGACAGGCCATAGTTCCATCATCATGGGGGATGTTTGTGTATAATGCCTCTACATCCATTGTAACAAGGAAGGCTCCCTCAGAAATGGTGTCTAGGGCAGCAAGTTTTTTAAGGAGGTAGGTGGTGTCCTGTACATAGCTGGGTGTGTTTCTGGCAAGGGGTTTGAAATATTTTCCGTCAGTGTGCCAATTCCTGAGATTATTGGCCTTTCTGGGTTCCCATCTTTATGAATTTTGGGGAGCATGTAGAAGTATCCCACTTTTGGATCCTCAGGGATTCGACTACTGATGTGGTCTTTGATGTTAACAGGTAAGCTGCTTGACAGTTTCTTCAGTTCTTTCATGTAAACATCAGTGGGGTCCTCCTGTAGTCTGCAGTAATAAGTGGTATTAGAATGCTGCCTCTTTTATATAATCAGAAGTGTTCATGATTACTAAGGCACCCCTTTTATCGGCTGGTATGACAATGATCTCTGTGTTTTCCCTTAGTGAATGTATGGCTTGCTTTTCTTGTAAATTGATATTGTATACCTGGTTGTGCTCTCGGTCCAAGATAAACATGGGATTAAACATGTTAAATGGTAATTTGGCCAAAATTCTAGATGCATTGAAAAATATCAATATAATTGCAGATAATACCTAAAGAGTCAGATGCTGCTGAATAAGCTCAGGGTGTTGACATCAATAGCATCAGTGACCTTGGGTTACTAAAAGTAATTCTGATTAATACAATGTTACCACTGCGGCGGACTAGCACCTTGCCCGGGCTTTGTTCCTGCCTTGTGCCCTGTGCTGGCTGGGATTGGCTCCACCAGACCCCCGTGACCCTGTGTTAGGATATAGCGGGTTGGATGATGATGATGACAATGTTACCAGTGAAATTCTAATGTAAAGTTCAATTCATTCATTGGCTTCTGTTGTCTCAGAGATTATGCCAATGTGGAATCTACTTTTTCCATTTTTAAAAACAAGACATTAGTGTGGGTGAAAGAGGTTTGTGAAAGGCACCTTCATTTCACTGCACATATTACATTTGTTCTTGTGGAATTCTTATTAGACTTAATGTTCATAAATGAAACACCACATTCTTGTTTTAAATGTCATACATTTTGACAAGGTTCATACTGTTTGTTTCTAATTAGGTTGTTTTTATTCATAATGGTCTCTGTTAGGTGCTTAATGACAAATGGATGTGTTGGAATCATTTATTTAATTCAAAGTATAGCAGGTGAACTGCCTTAAAGAAAGTTGATCTGAAAGGCAACAGATAAACACTTCACCACTCAATGGTAACAGGAAGCAATGAAGATTGACAATGCTTGGTCTCTCATTCAAGAAAACATCACCATCAGCTTAACATATGTGAACAAGACAGGATGAGCTCTAGCCATTCCAAATCTACAATAAGCACCAGAAGACAAAAGCCAAACAAAAAGGTTACTGAAAATAAAAGCAGTATTAGGAATGAACAATAGGAGTAAATCAATATGCAAATAAAAGACAAAATAAGCAATAAACCACCATTATAACCCTATAACCACTCCTTGTATTGTCTCCTTTACTTGTACATTTCTCTAGCTTTTTTACCTTGTGTCAGTCAAACCCTCCACCCTGATTCATCTCCTCAACTCCAAGCTTTTCTGAAGGAGCTTTTAAGCCACGGCTAGTGTTATCTAAAAAAAAATCTATCCGCAGATAATCAGAAGTTTAAAGCTAAAACAAAGAAACCATCTTAAGTCTGCTGGCCTCTTAAATAACGCTGGGGGCTGTAAAATCAGGGGGCCCCAACCCCCTGGGCTAAATCAGCCCACAGTGTAAAAGGTACAAAGTTAAAGGAACAAGGAGACAATGTCTTTAAATGTCACTGTGTTGTGAACTGGGAGTCTTATAAACACTTCCAAAAATTGCCCTCTTTTTGGGGGTTACTATCAAACCCCAACTAGAAACAAAGCAGGCCTTGAAGAATCTGTATAAAATAAAAGATTTATTTTTAACAAAAATGTTCTGTAGCATAAAAAAGCACAAAAGGAATTGCCTGAGAAGGCAAGGCAATCCACAGCAATACAGAATCTCAACACAGAATTCGAAGGTGAAGTCAAAAACAGAGCACGGGTTCTAAAATCAAGGAAATAACAGTAACTGCAAAGCACAGCAAAACACAAGTAAATGCTACACTTCCTAGCGCATTTGAAAGGAACCACCAGGAACTATGGAAAGCCCTTAAAATTTATAAGGTGGAGGGCAGTTCCTGGGGGTGATTGTCAAGTGGCCCCTTTTGTTGGGGAACCACAAATAAAAAAACATCTCTTATATATATTTCTCTTCTGGTTCGTCCTGCTTCCTCTTCAAACCCGGTCACGTCACGTCACGGCCCTATATCTAGTCTGACCGCGTGACCTTTCACTTCAGTAGTGATGTGACACAAATGGGGTCATGAGAGAAGAGCGGGGAACGCGGTAGTCCGAAGGAGGAATAGGAATCGAGAAAAGCGGCATGGGGGTGTATGGGAGACCACAGCCAGCGTGAGGAAGGGTTTGGAACAACAGGAATGGGAATCGAGAAATACCGTGTGGGCTGTGTGTGGGGTGGACCTGGTTTGAAGAGGAAGCAGGACGAACAAGGTGGGGAAGGGTTTGGAAGAGGAGGAATAGGAATCGAGAAATGCCGTGTGGGCTGTGTGTTGGGGGGGGGGGACCAGGTTTGAAGAGGAAGCAGGACGAACCAGAAAATAAATATGAGATTATATATATAAAAGATTATTGAGTGCAAACTGATCGCTATCCAAAATTCTGAAACAATCTTCATTCCCAGAATCTCTCTCCTTCCTTCCGACACCAATCTCCCTTTTAAATTTAAACGCACACAATTCCCACTCAGACTCGCCTTCTCCATGACTATCAACAAGTCCCAAGGACGAACGTTTGCAAAGATTTGTGATAATCTACAACAACCATTCTTTAGCCACGGTCAGTTGTACGTGGCTTTTTCTAGGATTAGATCTTTCGACTCATTATCTGTCGTCTTCAACAAAACAACTATTCACATCTGCGTCTTTCAAGAAGTATTTCTTTCTTCTTGATTTCTGAATTCCTTTCTCACCGTTTTCCGTTCCTATTCTTACACCGCCGTATACTATAACGGGAGTCAGCTAGTGGTACATAATACAGACGACACAGAAACATGTGCAAAGCCAAAAATAAAGAAAGAAGCAAATTAATTAACAAATAAAAAAAAAATAAATATGAACTTGAATTCAAAGAAGGAACACTGGCTGAGAAATGATACACTGTAGTAAAAAGGAAAAAGGTAGCCCCATTGTCTAAAGTAATCTAGTGTGTCTTCCTGACAAATGGGATTTGTGTACAAAATCCCAAAAAAGGGACTTTCCTTAAAAGTCACTGTAGTAAAAAGTAACCCTCCCCACAAACCCCCTAAATGTACCTCTGAGGTTTCTTACAGTGTACCCTTGCAAAGAAAAATTAATTAAATGCATTTCTGGACTTCATAAACTCCTTAACATTCACTGTAGTAAAAAGGAATCCCCCCAAAGGTACCCCAGAGTCAAATTTATGGGTTCCAAAGTGTCTCTTTCTGACAATGTGGCAAATCTGTGCCCAGTTATTTTGAGATGGGGCTAAGGGTGTGTAATTGTATAAAGAGCTTGCACACGAACACACACTCATTGAGCTTTATATATTAGATTAATGGAAATAATCCACATGTTAGTACACAAGAAGAAAGCCAATGTGAATAACCAGTTGGAGTCTGCAAACTTAGAAGACAGGATTGAGGTCTTATAGACCAACACAACGAACACTAGCACATGCTGTGGGCAAAAGTTAGCTATAGAGTGTTTGGAAGGGAAAACCTCCACAGAATGACAGAAATGTTGATGTTGCCTCACATATTACAAATCAAGTATTCAGTGCTTGAAGTGCAGGACAGCAGGTATTAAGTGTATTACTTAAAAATCCTGCATGGTTTTTATAAAACAGGACTCCCCACCCTGAGCTTTTAAACAAAATTGTTTTTATCATTGCCACTTATATATCATTGTAGAATTAATTTAGAAATAAAAATACACAATCCAGGTTTGCTTCGAGAGCCTGTGACTAATCAATTAACATTTGTTAATGTTTTTACCTTGTAGAGTCATACATTTTAGTAATTTAAAATGATGACAAGATTATTACATTTTTAATAAAGCTCCATTCATTGCCCCAATAAAGAAATAAAGGCTTTGCATTGATCCTATAATTGTTAGAAACATTACAGTTACAGTTGAAAAAATATGACTTAGGCGCCGACGCGAGTGGCAGCCTTTCCAGCAGCTCTATGTATGACTTTATCTTTAAAGTCTTTATTTTTATCTTTCTACCTTTTTCTCTATTTTTTGTTATTTCACTGTTAACTCCTACCACTTTCTTATATGTGGACTTGTTCCATGAACACATTTTACTACTTGGAGATGAATTTTTACACACTGAGACTCGTCTATTCATGAAGTCATCTTCAAGCGGCGTGAACAAATGCGCACGCCGGTGTGGTTCCCTATTTACCTGAAGGCGGTAAGAAGGCAGTATCGGGGCAGCACAGCTGGTGCTAAGATAAAAGCCAAGCGTCTAGTGAGAAAGTGGCGCTACAAACCTTCGGTGCCTTCTGTGATCCTGAAATGTGAATTCGCTACAAAATAAGATCGACGAACTGGCTGCGCTGGTGAAAAATGTCAGGACCTACAGAGAATGCAGTTTGTTGTGTTTTAGTGAAACGTGGCTAACAACTAAAATCCCAGATGCTAACGTGGAGCTACCCGGGTTTAGCACAGTTAGAGCGGACAGAGACGCAAGTACCTGCGGGAAGCAGAAAGGAGGAGGAGTCGCTCTCTATGTCAATACAAGGTGGTGCAACTCTGGACATGTAAACGTTAAAATCTCCACTTGATGCAGGGACATCAAACTGTTGGCCATAAGTTTACGTCCCTATTACTTGCCCAGAGAGTTTGGACACGTCATTGTTGTTATTGTTTACATCCCTCCTCGGGTGGATGTGGAGATAGTGGGTGACATCATCCATTCCACTGTTGCTAAATTCCAAATGCAGCACCCCGAGGCACTTGTGCTAATCACTGGAGACTTTAACCATGTGACGCTGGACAAAACATTACCTGCCTTCTCCCAGTATGTGGATTGTAACACCCGGGGAAACAGAACTATTGAACTGTATGCAAATGTTAAAGATGCATACAGAGCCACCCCGCTGCCTGCACTTGGGAAAGCAGGTCATAACCTGGTTCTGCTTCAGCCTCACTACAAACCAAGAGTGAGGGAGCTACCTACAACCACACGCTCATTCAGGAAGTGGTCCCCTGAGGCAGAGCAGGCTCTGAGAGACTGCTTTGGAACTACGGACTGGAATATCCTGCAGGGATCATATAGTGAGAACGCTGAGGAGGTTGTTGACTGCACTACTGACTACATCAACTTCTGTATGGACATTGTTGTTCCAGTAAGAACAGTAAGCTGCTATGCTAACAACAAGCCATGGATTACAAGTGACATCAAGGGCCTCTTGAACCAGAAGAAAAGGGCTTTAAAGGCGGTGATCAGCATGAGCTCAAGCGCGTGCAGAAGGGACTCTAAGTCCAGCTCAGGGCGGCAAAGAAGCAGTACAGGAGAAAGCTGGAGCAGAAGTTGCAGAATAACAGCATGAAGGAAGTGTGGGATGGGATGAAGATCATCACTGGCTGCAGCTCGAAGCGGGGTGCCACCACCGAGAGAGACGTGGAGAGAGCAAACCAAATGAACAACTTCTTTAACAGGTTTGACCACCCTAACCCACTCTCACCTTGGAGTACTGTACCCTCAACCCATCCTTCTGCTGATACCAGCATAGGAGAGACATCCCCACCCACAGTTACAGCAGCACAGGTGAGCAGAGAGCTGAAGAGACTTTGTGCCAGCAAAGCAGTGGGTCCAGATGGAGTATCGCCATGACTGCTGAAGGCCTGTGCGTTGGAACTGGAGAGTCCTCTACAGCGCATCTTCAACCTGAGCCTGGAACAGGGGAGAGTCCCGAGGCTTTGGAAAACATCTTGTATCACCCCAGTCCCAAAGGTACCACGACCTAGTGAGGTGAATGACTTCCGGCCTGTTGCTCTGATGTCATATGTGATGAAGACCATGGAGCGGCTGCTGCTTCACCACCTGAGGCCACAGGTCCGCCACGCCCTCGACCCTCTGCAGTTCGCATACCAGGAGAAGGTGGGAGAGGAGGATGCGATCATCTATATGCTACACCGATCCCTCTCTCACTTGGACAGAGGCAGTGATGCTGTAAGAATTATCTTTTTCGACTTCTCTAGCGCCTTCAACACCATCCAACCTCTGCTCCTTAGGGACAAGCTGACAGAGATGGGAGTAGATTCACACCTGGTGGCATGAATCGTGAACTATCTTACAGACATACAGTATGTGCGTCTCGGGAACTGCAGGTCTGACATTGTGGTCAGCAACACAGGAGCGCCGCAGGGGACTGTACTTTCTCCGGTCCTGTTCAGCCTATATACATTAGACCTCCAATACGATTCGGAGTCCTGCCACGTGCAAAAGTTCGCTGACGACACTGCTATTGTGGAGTGGGCAGGAGGAGGAGTATAGGAAGCTAATCAAGGACTTTGTTAAATGGTGCGACTCAAACCACTTACACCTGAACACCAGCAAGACCAAGGATCTGGTGGTGGATTTTAGGAGGCCCAGGCCCCTCATGGACCCCGTGATCATCAGAGGAGACTGTGTGCAGAGGGTACAGACCTATAAATACCTGGGAGTGCAGCTGGATGATAAATTGGACTGGACTGCCAATACTGATGCTCTCTGTAAGAAAGGTCAGAGCCGACTATACTTCCTTAGAAGGTTGGTGTCCTTCAACATCTGCAATAAGATGCTGCAGATGTTCCACCAGACGGTTGTGGTGAGTGCCCTCTTCTACACGGTGGTGTGCTGGGGAGGCAGCATAAAGAAGAAGGACGCCTCACACCTGGACAGACTTGTGAGGAAGGCAGGCTCTATTGTAGGAATGAAGCTGGACAGTTTAACATCTGTGGCAGAGCGACGGGCGCTGAGCAAGCTCCTGTCAATCATGGAGAATCCACTGCATCCACTGAACAGTGTCATCTCCAGGCAGAGGAGCAGCTTCAGCGACAGACTGCTGTCACTGTACTGTTCCACTGACAGACTGAGGAGATCGTTCCCTCCCCCACACTATGCGACTCTTCAATTCTACCCGGGGGGTAAACGCTAACATTATTCAAAGTTATTGTCTGTTTTTACCTGCATTTTTATTACTGTTTAATTTAATATTGTTTTTGTATCAGCATGCTGTTGCTGGATTATGTTAATTTCCCCTTGGGATTAATAAAGTATCTATCTATCTATCTATCTATCTATCTATCTATCTATCTATCTATCTATCTATCTATCTATCTATCTATCTATCCTTAGTAAACCTTCTATCTATCTATCTATCTATCTATCTATCTATCTATCTATCTATCTATCTATCTATCTATCTATCTATCTAGTTCAGAGTTGATTGGAGACTATTCTAAAATGAGTTGCTCCATATAGTCATTAAACATCTAATTTATTTTGTCAGTGTTTGAAAATGTCCACAGTGGCTAGACACTTGTGTGGCTCAGCTCCCAATCATTTGATGCACGAGGGAAACCGTTCCAGGGATAAGCATTGTAATGTGCTAATGGGAGTACATAATTGTAGAGATATGTTGTTAGCGGGCCTGCTAAAACAACTTACTTCATTGCTGAAAACAAATCAGCAAACACTAAATCTCTGTCATTTGTTGAGTTTTTGAAGCCTGTGTTGGCTGGGATTGGCTCCAGCAGGCCCCCGTGACTCTGTATTTAGGATATAGTGGGTTGGATAATGGATGGATGGATGGTAATGTTTATAGTGAACCAACCAAAACACGACAAACAAAGTGAAAGCACAAGCAACACATATTTGAATGGTAACAGGGGAGAATGTGGTGCTCTTTCCAGTTAGGAGTAATTAATGCATTTACAGTCTATTTCGATGGCTAATTCTGGATTAGTACACAAGGATAAACAATAGCAAAGTCTGATCACTTACTGTACAGTATGTGAGGTGGATGGAAAACAACAGAACAAAGGCAGTTTTATGGGAATTCTGAAACTATCATTTGAAGTTGAAAAGTTCCATTTCACAAAGATACTGTTTATGTTTGAAAATGAAAGCATCAGGCGTTTGTGACATTTGAAATTTGAAATTCAACTTGTCCATCCAAAAATCTATGCCTGGATAACACATAAGAGAGTTCCTTACTTTGAATGTTGTGTGTATGTTCCCAAATAGCATATAGCATAAGACTAGAAATGAATGAAATAAGGCTAGAAATATTCAGAAATGAATGTACGTATAAATAGTGGGATAAACACAGAATCTTCAGTTTGGATAACCCTTACGAATAATACATACTGTATTTAAAAGCTGATAAGGATGTGCACTTTTATAACCAAATTAATGCATTTATTCTTATACTACATTTCATCATGCAAGAACACGTGCCTAAGTTCTCCAACCCCATTGTTCATCAAATGTTACAAATTTTTTGGTGTTTATTTTTTGTTACTGGTATATGAGGTATATGTTACTTGGTCTAGAATAAAAGCTAAGACAAAGACAAGAAAAATTAATTCACAATGAAAACAGAATGTTAACCCAAACCATTGTGTACAAAGCAGTATGTTCTGCCTAAATATGTCCTTTAATTCAATAAGGAGTTACATAACCTTATAAGTATATACAAAAAGCTTTTTGTAAAGGTTAAGTGTATACATAGAAGTATGCAAATGTTTTTTATCCATTTTCTCAGCCTTCTTTTGTGCTACAGCCTTAAGCACTGTGCATCCATCCAATATTACAGCCTTCTTTACACAGATGGCAGAACATGCCATTACGGCTAGTTAAATATTACTCTTCCTAAGTACCGTATTTACGCGTGTACCACGCGCACATTTTTTCCCGAAAATTAGCATTAGAAAATCAGGTGTGCATCATACACGAGGAAATGTAATTTTACTTCTTCTTTTTCTTGGGCTCACTCGCTTGCTCTCTCTCTCTTGCTCGCTAGCTTGCACACTTGTGCTCTCTCTCTCTCTCGCTCACTTGCTCGCGCACTCGCGCTCTCTCCAGCTCGCTTGCTAGCGTACTCGCGCTCTCTCTCGATCGCGCTCTCTCTCTCTAAACGCTTCCTATACAATCACAACGCGCGTCGTACACGGGGCAAACCGATTTTTGCGATTTTCTTTGTAAAAATTAGGGTGCACGTCTTACACGACGGCGCATGGTGCATGAGTAAATACCTGTATACGTTTATAGCTAATGCCTTCTCCATAGCGTATTGTATACTGATGAAAACATAAATCTCAGAAAAGCTTGAAAATTGTATTGTTAAAATTTTGTGAAATGTGTCACACACATGCATTTAGGGGACAGCTTAAGGGGTCAGATAATTACAATTCCCAGCTATATCACCTCAACACTGTTGACTGGTGCCTTTTCTCTTCCCTCTGCAGACTGGAAGTTTGACAGCCATCTGACTGCCTGCCTGGACCCACCTCTTCCTGCCAGGAGTGCATAAGACCAGAAGCTCTTGAGCAGTCTACTTTGAGACTTACATCGATATTACATTTTCTTTTGCCGTTTAATGCATTTTGTACATGTGTTTCGTTTTGTTTTTTCATTATATGGGGTTAGCTTTTGGGTGCCCCAAAGATTTATGATCTCTTTGTCTCTTTCAATACACTTGGTATTCAGTAATTCAGTGGGTTCACAAACTCGGTCTTGGGGAACCATTGTGGCTCCAGGTTTTTATTCTAACCAACTAACCATTTACTTTTTGTTTAACTGGACTCCTAGCCTGATTAAGTGAGCTGTTATTTCACAGTTTCTATATTTTAAGGTTAATGTAGAAATGACAAAACTAAGCTTGGTAATTTTTTATTAAAACATATTAAGACTTTATCTGGAAATAATGTAAATTATTTTATTTACTTTTTTTAACAATATTTTCATCTTAATTTTCATTCCACTTTTCTAGGTGTCCTGATTATTTAACCCATTATTTACTAATTAATGGGTCTGACGCTGAAGTAGTTGCAGCTTTTCATCATTCAGTATTATCTACTCAGGTATCTTCTTTTCAATTGTCATTATTAGGATATAAGGAAGGGAGCAACTACACAGAAAAAGGACAAAATTGTAGAAAAACAAAAAAGAGATTTTTTGAGAGTATTTAAAGCTATAGCAAAAAACAGAAATATTTCTGAATGTCTCATTAATGTAAAAATCATACTGCTGTGCTTTTATTGATTGCAGAATAAGGGAAGAGAAAAAAAGACTAGCTAATTAAATTAGGTCAATTATTATCACTGATTGTGAGATTAGTTGGAACAAAAACCTGCAGTCACAAGGGGGTCCCCAGGACCAAGTTTAGGAACCACTGCAGTAATTCAATTTTAAATGATTAATTTAATTTTTAGCATTTATTTGATCAATATTCATTTTTTAGGTGCTGGGGAGAATATGTCAGTGAACGACTTTTTTATATGCACATGGTAAGATAAATCATTTTTTATATTCTTTATAAACATTGCAGTGGCATCTCCATATCTCCAAGTCAATAAAAACCCAGTGGGGTACATTCCTACTTTCTATTACGCGTAAAATTTAAGCCCTGGGCAGCAGTCAGTCGGCTATGTGAAGTAAACTTCATAAAGGTAACCACTTTAAAAAATACCTACTACCATACAATATTTCCATCCATCCATCCATTATCCAACCCACTATATCCTAACACAGGGTCATGGGGGTCTGCTGGAGCCAATCCCAGCCAACACAGGGCGCAAGGCAGGAACAAATCCCAGGTAGGGCACCAGCACAACACAGGACACACACACACACACACCAAGCCTGCATGTCTTTGGGCTGTGGGAGGAAACCGGAGCATCCGGAGGAAACCCACGCAGACATGGGGAGATCATGCAAACTCCACACAGGGAGGACCCGGGAAGCAAACCCCGGTCTCTTTACTGCAAGGCAGCACACTGCGCCACTGTGCCGCCCACAATATTTCTAAATATAAAAGATATTTTTTTACATTTTGAAAGACTCATCCTTTGATATATATGTGATTCATTTGTTTTTATTTATCACTGACAGTGCCACATTGCTTTTCTCTGTTTCTTTTTCTGTTTCATAGATGCCCTTTCTTATTTATTTTATTCAGTATCTGCTATTTGCACTGAGAAAGAGCATTGTTTCCTTTCCAAGTACAAAAGAAGATGACTTGCATTTTTTGACAAGGCAACTATTAAAGGTTCTATGTAAATTAAAAGTCAATTGTCATGTTTAGTATTAGGACAAGCAGTTAGTGCTACTGCCTGACAACTCCAGAGTGATATGTGATAGTTCCATGTTTTTTGTGTGTTTGTATTGATCTTTTTTTCAGGTACTCCAATTTTCTTTAAGCAATCCAAAGATGTGTCAATTATGTTAATAGGTCACTTTAAATTGTCACATTGTGTGTGTTTGAGTGTTTAGTCAGATTAGCTATTTTCACATTTCTTTTATCCCTAAAGAAACAAGAACTATAACAGTGCATTATTTTTGTTATACTAAAAGTTAAAAGTCAGTAAGTAATATATTTACAGAAATTGCAAATTAAACAAAACTAAAAGATTTCTGAACAAGAAAATACACAAGCAAATTTAATTGCAGAAGATAATGTGTAGCATTTACATAATGATTTTCCAATACATTTTATATTGTCATAATACCTCCTTTGAATGAGAAACAAATCATAAATATTAAATGGCTCAAGAAATGGCAGTAAAAAGCCAGGAAACACAAAGAACAAAAAGGAACAGGGAAAAAGAAAAAGAAAAGGGAGCAAAGAAAAGCGAGTGTTGCACACAAAACAAAAAGGCATAATCATAGTCAAAAGATTAATTGCAAAGAAGTACTCAAACTGATGTGAATCATTTTCCTTAACTATTACTTTAGTTATTCTTTAGTTTACAAGCTACTGGTTACTACCATCTAATATAACACAGCATGATGGTACAACAAGCATAGCAACCACAAACAAGATGGCTGGCCCATGAATGCACTACAAAATGGTGTAGCCCAACCAATAAAATACTCAGAAAACAGCAGTGTGCTCTCATCACTGTTATAATGATACAAAGAATAAAGAATGGGAAAAACATACTCAAAAATATTAAAGGCGAGAAAAGACAATCCCACAGCAGAGTGTTCATGTTCATTTGACCTTTCCGTCAACTACTCTAATAGCAGAGTGCTGCACTGTGCAAGTTCAAAACTACCCATAAGTCATTGCAAACAAGTTGTATTGTGTCAGTTTCTATCTGTTGTGGTTACCAAGACATTTTCAATCTTTTTTGTGCTACAATCCCATACTTAGTACACTATAAATATACTAATGACATATTAATAAAATCAATATTTATGTATTTAGATAAATAAATATATTTTCCATGCTTTTTTCCCTTTTATTCCTTAAATATTTTTTTCAACACCACACTATGTTAATGAATGAATACTGAACAAGTAGTGAATGAATGCTAAAGAAGAGTATGATATCCATTAGTCCCATACCTTTAGTATGTAGGAAGTCTCAGAGCTAGTGGTATTCTCTTCTTCTGTGGTGTCATTCTGCAGAACATCTTCTGAAGATAATGGGAGAATAGAAAGTTAATTATTTCCTTGTTAATCCTGTTGAGTTCCAACAGTAGATAAACTAAAATCTGCTCTTCATTGGATGTTAGTTTTCCTATCCAAGTACTAGACACTCAGTGATTACTTGTTCCTCTTCACCTTACGTTCACCCCACCAGGTACTGCTAATGCAAAGCTGTCCATGCCAGTCACTGATTTAATTGTTTTTGATTCTGTGAGTGACATGGAGCTACCTTACTGTCCTTGAGGTCATTCTCTAACTTCCATGCTGAGTTTTCATAATCTAGTTAGCTGGACAATAAGTGAAACATGACAGTGGTCCGCATTTGTCCATTATTATGTGAATTATTACAGTTAAATTGTTATGCAAGTCATGAAAACCTTAAACAGTTAGGTTGGACTGCAGCAATGGACACTGACTGTATGACTTTTTATTTTCAGCTAGCCCCTTCAAATAGTCTGTTGCTAAAAAGACAGAAAGAGAGCAACTGCTAAAATACAATTAACAACAGACCAAAAGATGTACATGTCTTTTAACAAAGAAATTAAAAACACAGGTATCTCAAGAGACTCTGATTTGTGGAGGGCTAAGCCCTTATTGTGGTTGAACACAAATGGCAAGGAGTTGTTTATTAGAGCACTACTATACAACTGAAGTGAAAAATGCTAAGAAAGAGAATCAAGTTGAGATGCGAAACCTATGAATCATAAACCAGAATATCAGACCTTGGATTACTAAACCAGTCAGATCCGTAATCTTGGACAAAGGGCTACTGGTCATCACTGGAATTTATCAGCTAGTCTTTATGTCGAGAACGATGGTGCATTAAGAGGCGGTCCTTAGCAACCATTATTTGACTGCAGTGATTCTAAAATGAAGGTGTGATACACTAAACATTAAATTAAAAAAAAATTTTCTCAACCAAGAAAATGAAATTAAAACACACATATGAAAATACACTTTTTAAATAATCTAAATTAAAAAAAAATTCAAACAAGCCAAAAACAGTTCTACAATTGCTAACATGAATATGACCAAACAAATTGCTTCTATAAAGCTCCTTGCACACATATGAAATGTTATTCTGGTGGACTGTGCACTCTTCATGGTCTTTGTGGCAGCATCTAAGTGTGACTGAGTGCTAGATATAATAAAGACAACCTCTTCCTACTGTAGGATTCTCCCCATTGTCAGCACTGTTCTCCAGCTCCATCACCAGCCGCAAGGCAGATTCTGCCACAATGATGGGATCAATTTCCTCGATGGCACCACGGCTTACCACTTCATTGATCAACCACAGAATCTGCACCCACTGGAATGAAATGACATCAGGTCAAGCAGAAGGATAAGGAAGATGTCTAGCTTATTTGTTTATATTATTTAGCTAGTAAGTGTCATTGCAAACATTTTACTTATATACATGTATATATTTTGTAAGTGCCATGGTGGATGGACTGGTATTCCAACCAGGATCAGAGCTGGCTCCTTGCCAGAAAGGAAGGCTGCAATGGAAGGATAGGGATGAACTGTCATCCTTACAAGGATGGATGAGGGTGTCTTTCCGTGAAGGGAGGCCAGATGAGAAGGACAGATGGTGTCTGCTTCCCTGGGGCATTTTTTGCACAATACACAAAGTGGTAGCATACCACTGGTGGAACACCCATATGGATACCAGCAAGGCAAGTCGAGGATTGCAGTCTCATGGGTCAAACCTGTTGGGGTTCTTAGGTTGAAGGGGGGCTGCAGGAGATTGCTATTCCCTCTTTGAAAGGCTTTCACACGATCTGGAAGTGCTTCTAGAGTGCAATGATGTGGCACCAAAAGTTCTCCAAGGTACGGCATAAAAGAAAATATATATATTATATATATGTCATGGACAGCCGGGGTCCTTGCCTGGCTGGGACGCCTCCACACTGGAAGGAGCAGGGGAAGAGATGTGGTCGGAACATTACCTCCCCCAGGATACTAGATGGCAGCCCCCCTGGTTTGCAGCAGTGCCTCGGACTCCCATAGGGCTTCATGGGAGTTGGGGTTTGGTGCAGCCCTGTTGGGATCTGTGGGCGCTGCCAGGGGGGTACTACAACTGCTGCTGAGCCCTGTAGAGCAGCTCTTCCGCCACACCCGGAAGTGCTGCCAGAATTATGTCATACGCACATGGAGCATTTCCAGGTGCCTTATATAAGGGGTCAGCAGAGACCACTCAGGAGTTGGTAGGAGGAGGACGAAGTTTGCTGAGGAGGAGTGGAGGAGAAAGAGAGAAAAGAATTGAGAGATAAAGAAAGAAAAAGAGAAAAGAAACAGAAAGGAAAGCGTGTGTTTGGGCTATTGGGGTCACTGTAAATAAATAAATCAAGTGTACTTTTTGTACTTGTGCATCTAGAGTCTATCTATGTCAGGTTAGCGCATTATAGCGCCACCTATCGGTCTATATATATATATATATTATATATATATATATATATATATA
>JANRMT010062793.1:4149342-4160745 GCA_026402145.1 Polypterus bichir lapradei
TGAGTGAGTGAGTGAGTGAGTGAGTGAGTGAGTGAGTGAGTGAGTGAGTGAGTGAGTGAGGGCTTTGCCTTTTATTATTATAGATTATTATTAAAAAAGATACAGGTGTATTGTATTTGTGAACATATCACAGGATAACTGACATGTGGATTATGCAACATGACTTCTGTCTTTAATTTGTTATAGGATTCTTTGGCAAATTAAAATAATTTAAGCAGTCTTTTCAAATTAAATGCTTTTTTTTTTTTATAAATGCTCTTAATGAATAATATTCTCCAGAAATGCCATTTTGGTTTCAGTGTGGGTACCACCACTTTGTATCTTGTATTTTCTTAGTTACTATGAGGTTGCTTGTCTGGATGACCAGAATTGCTATGACTGTACAAAAGGTTAGTGCCATGCAATATCAAAAGCTTCTATTTTCTGTTCTTTGTTTTAATCTCTAGCTATGAACTCTTTTCTGTCATTCTGACCACATCCTTTGACTTCCATTTTGGTCAAGTTTACATATATTTCTGGTTGTTACCAAAGTTTTCAGCTACAGTAGCAGGTTTTTGCATACCCCTCACATGGGAGAACATATCTTCACAGATTTTACACACTTAAGGTTTGTATATTGCCTACAGATGTGATGTCAGTAAGCTATAATAGAGCCTGAGAGATTTTTACTCTCTTTTTAAGAAACTAAGTGGAAGGCTGGCCCCTTCATCCCACTCTCACTCACCTTGTGATGGTGCTCCTCGGAAATGCTTCTGGCTTGACAGAAGTGGCATCACGGCAAGAAGAAGAGTCAGGTCCTGTCTTTCCTTCTGTGCCACTGGATCTTTGAAGCTCTAAAGAATATAAGAGAAAAAGCAGAGCATAAGTATTCAGGGTGGCCCTGAACCATAATTGTCCGAAAAGGAAAACCAGTAATATCTAAAACTGCAAAGGTTTTCAGATCAGTGTGGTCATGTAGAAAAGAAAACATTGTTAAGGTAATGCCTGCTTTGGCTACACCTATTTTAAGGGATTAACTGCTGAAACCACCCCTATTTACCTATTTTCAAATTCGATTAATTCAGTTCAAGGTCAACCTATCTCAGCAGCATCAGCCACAAAGGCAGAAACCAGCACTGGACAGTGTGGTGGTCCACATTAGCAAACATCCACTTACACAAACACTCATCCCTGACCAATATGGAACCAGCAATAAAGCTAACAGGCTAGTCTTTGGAACATGAGAGAAGCAGAGTACCCATGGAAAAAAGAAAGCAGACATAGGCTGAGCATGAAAACTCCTTACACACAGAGATCAGGGGCCTCACGTATAAACGGCGCGTACACACAAAAATGTTGCGTAAGAATGTTTCCACGTTCAAATCCCGATGTATAAAACCTAAACTTGGCGTAAAGCCACGCACATTTCCACGGTACCTCATGCCTTGTCGTACGCAAGTTCTGCACTCGGTTTTGCAGACTGGTGGCACCCAGTGTCAAAGCAGTGCTACTGTTCCAGTGTGGTTTCCCTTTCTTTTATAGATCCACATCCTTGACGCGGCTTTATAAATACACTGAAATTAACTGCATATTGTTTATTAGTTTAATGCATCTGATTGTAATTAACCAGTAACAATATAATGGTCCACAGAATGGTCAAACTATTCTAAATACCATAACTGCTTTAGCGTTGTAACTGTCACTGCACCTTTTTCTTTTTCTTTCAGCTGCTCCCGTTAGGGGTTGCCACAGCAGATCACTTTTTTCCATATTACTCTCACTGCACCACTCGGAGTATTTATATCACTGTATCTGAGTGTGGAATCACAGCTCTACAGCAGCTGACTGGAAAGACAACTATCGGTATACAGCATCAAGCACACGCTGCCACAGCCATGCTGTCTATTGAACTGCTTTCATACGGCAAATGCTTCAGAGCCTTTCCTGTACTGACCTCGTGGTTCAGAAACAGTTTCATCCCAAGAACTATAAATGCCCTCAATCAGTCCATCAAGTGCTCCTTGTAGAACTGTTTGTACTTATAAGTACAATTACCTCACTGTAAACTTGCGATACAGTTATAATATTGCACAACTTGCACAACCTGAGCCACTTTATAAAGTGCATATTTAAGATGAAATGCAGCAAAATATCCATCCATCCATCCATTATCCAACTCACTATATCCTAATTACAGGGTCAGGGGGGTCTGCTGGAGCCAATCCCAGCCAAAACAGGGTGCAAGGCAGGAAAAAATCCTCGGGCAGGACACCAGCCTACCACAGGGCACGCACACACACACACCAAGCACACAGTAGGGACAATTTAGAATCGCCAATGCACCTAACCTGCATGACTTTAGACTGTGGGAGAAAACTGGAGCACCCAGAGGAAACCCACGCAGACACGGGGAGAACATGCAAACTCCACACAGGGAGGACCCGGTAAGCGAACCCGGGACTCGTAACTACAAGGCAGCAGCGCTACCCATTGCCCCTCCGTGCCGCCTTGCAGCAAAATATGTTCATTATATTATACAGATAAAACTTTAACTTAATTTAAATAATGTATATTATTAATAAATAAACATGTGAGGACACAGTGTCGCAGCGCTAGCAAGGAGCTGGCGCGCTGTTCACGGATTGTTCCTGCCTCGCGCTGTATTCTTGCTGGGGCTGGCGCGACACTGGAAGGATAGAAGGATAGAATAATTAAACATGTAATACAAAGATATTTCAATGTTCCTTAAAAGTTTTGAAGAATCAGCGTTCTCAGCTTACAGATGGCTTAACGTCTATTACAGAGCTGATTGTGTGGCGATTGGGTATTTGGAGAAAGAAAGGTAAGGACAGGAATTGGGGGTTAGTACATTTGAAAGAGACAGTACTGCTGCAATAAAGTATTTCATTGAAGGTCACGCATGGCGCAGCAAGCATCTTGTGTGAGGCATGAACAATCACTGCGCCAACATGTTCCCATGTTTAATAACATGATTTAACTCAGTGGTTCTCAAACTGTGGGGCGGGCCCCCCTAGGGGGGCACGAAGTAACAAAAAGGGGGGCGTGAAGATGTGAAAAAAAGAAAACAAGAATCAAACATATGAAAACTACATCTGTTGAAACCAAAACAAAATAACTTAAACTACATTCTGATACTAGAAAAATAAATATACAGTTAGATAAATGTCGTTTAAAGTTAAGTAGTGCCACACACGTGCGCATGGGAGGCAGCTAAAGGGCTTGAGTAAAGGCAGCTCGGAGGCATGCCGGGATGTGGCAGAGTACACTGACTCTTTTTCTCCCTTGCCTGTAGACCATTCCCGGGGGAGTCCACCTGGCTCTCTTGACATCACTTCCAGGACCGAGCCAATGGAAGTCGACCTCACCAGCTCCGGCCCCTCTGATGTCACGTCCGGCGGTGATCCAATGGTTGAAGACCATGTGCTCGATCCTTATGACCTCACTTCCTGTCTTCCCCTTTAAAAACCTGCCCCTTTTCCCTTTTCCCTCAGTCTTGTTTTGGACTCTGTTGTATGCACTTCAGTGCTGGAATTTGTGAAAAAAAACGACTTTTGCAGCCGGGATACCATATTACATGGGTGGCTGCCCCAAACCTTTATCTGTTCATGTCTCGTTATTGTGACAGTAGGTATGATAAAATATGCATCTATGATATATCATTAATTAAAAAAGAACAAATTGGTATTAGTGGGCTTCTTTCAAAAAAACGTTAGGGGGGTGCGATTAAAACTGTTATGAAAACTCGGGTCGCAAATACTTTAGGGTTGAGAAACGCAGCTTTAACTCATAACATGAAAATGATATCAAGTATACATCACAGTATTTAAATACTGTAATATCACGAATGTAATGGATTCTGTGTCCTGTCGGAGGAAGAGAAAGCCCGTTTAAGAAGAACGTAGTGATTCACACACATAGAGCACATACAGTGGTGCTTGAAAGTTTGTGAACACTTTAGAATTTTCTATATTTCTGCATAAATATGCCCTAAAACATCATCAGATTTTCACTCAAGTCCTAAAAGTAGATAAAGAGAAACCAGTTAAACAAATGAGACAAAAATATTATACTTGATCATTTATTTATTGAGGAATATGATCGAATATTACATATTAGTGAGTGGCAAAAGTATGTGAACCTCTAGGATTAGCAGCTAGTTTGAAGGTGAAATTAGAGTCAGGTGTTTTCAGTCAATGGGATGACAATCAGGTGTGAGTGGGCACCCTGTGTTATTTAAAGAACAGGGATCTACAAAGTCTGCTCTTCACAACACATGTTTGTGGAAGTGTATCATGGCATGAACAAAGGAGATTTCTGAGGACCTCAGAAAAAGAGTTGTTGATGCTCATCAGGCTGGAAAAGGTTACAAAACCATCTCTGAAGAGTTTAGACTCCACCAATCCACAGTCAGTCAGATTGTGCACAAATGGAGGAAATTCAAGACCATTGTTACCCTCCCCAGGAGTGGTCGACCAACAAAGATCACTCCAAGAGCAAGGCGTGTAATAGTCTGCGAGGTCACAAAGGACTCCAGGGTAACTTCTAAGCAACTGAAGGCCTTTCTCACATTGGCTAATGTTCATGTTCATGAGCCCACCATCAGGAGAACACTGAACAACAATGGTGTGCAAGGCAGGGTTGCAAGGAGAAAGCCACTGCTCTCCAAAAAAAAACATTGCTGCTCGTCTGCAGTTTGCTAAAGATCATGTGGACAAACCAGAAGGCTATTGGAAAAATGTTTTGTGGACGGATGGGACCAAAATAGAACTTTCTGGTTTAAATGAAAAGCGTTATGTTTGGAGAAAGGAAAACACTGCGTTCCAGCATAAAAACCTTATCCCATCTGTGAAACATGGTGGTGGTAGTATCATGGTTTGGACCTGTTTTGCTGCATCTGTGCCAGGACGGCTTGCCTTCATTGATGAAACAATGAATTCTGAATTGTATCAGAGAATTCTAAAGGAAAATGTCAGGACATCTGTCCATGAACTGAATCTCAAGAGAAGGTGGGTCATGCAGCAAGACAACAACCCTAAGCACACAAGTCGTTCTACCAAAGAATGATTAAAAAAGAATAAAGTTAATGTTTTGGAATGGCCAAGTCAAAGTCCTGACCTTAATCCAATTGAAATGTTGTGGAAGGACCTGAAGCGAGCAGTTAATGTGAGGAAACCCACCAACATCCCAGAGTTGAAGCTGTTCTGTACGGTGGACTGGGCTAAAATTCCTCCAAGCCGGTGTGCAGGAATGATCAAAAGTTACCGGAAACATTTAGTTGCAGTTATTGCTGCAAAAGGGGGTCACACCAGATACTGAAAGCAAAGGTTCACATATTTTTGCCACTCACAAATAAGTAATATTCGATCATTTTCCTTAATAAATAAATGACCAAGTATAATATTTTTGTCTCACTTGTTTAACTGGTTTCTCTTTATCTACTTTTAGGATCTGAGTGAAAATCTGATGATGTTTTAGGTCATATTTATGCAGAAATATAGAAAATTCTAAAGTGTACACAAACTTTCAAGCACCACTGTAGAAGATCAAATACAAAACAAAGCATTCAACGTGCTACTTTAGTTACGACGGGATTTGAGAAACTGGTAAATTAAACAATTTTAAGATGAAGTTTATGATGTTCTACTTTAATGACAAAATAAACTACAGGATCCATCCATCCATCCATTATCCAACCCGCTGAATCCGAACAGGGTCACGGGGGTCTGCTGGAGCCAATCCCAACCAACACAAGGGTGCTTGCAGGAAACAAGCCCTGGGCAGGGCACCAGCCCACCACAGACTACAGGATTAAAATGGAAATTTGGAGATTAAAGTTGACATTTCGTTCTTTTTTCCCCACTGTGTGCCTATTTTTTTTTCTCTGTACCCTAATAAACTTTCATATGACACTCAGACAGTGGGCTACGACTCACCTTTTCACGGCGACTTTGATATCTGACAACTTCTTTTTTATTTCGGGCACTGTGCTACTTTGTGAACTTGAGCTTTCGAGTTTCTCTGACACTCTGTCACTTGATCAACTTCCTTTTGTTGTTTATACCACTATTTAATCCAACAAATAGTACGTTTTTCCTTGCCTCCACTTGGAATTCATTGAAATTCTTCTATTTTCCCCCATGCTTTTGCCACTGCCTTTTCACAGAATGCTGAGCTTAAGGGCTATTTATGTTGATTTGCATATTCAAAGAGGCATAATTGTGGGAGGAGTTGGGGTGGGGCAGCAGGCGCGTGCACGTGCGATACTTTTCACGCTGACTGGGATTTATGTAGCGGAAGAACGTGGAAGTTGGCGTTCGCACAGATTTATGCATCTGGATTTTTTTCTGCGTAAGCCATGTTAGGGCTCATTTATACTTCACGCTCAGAAAGCGTACGCGCCCGCATCATGGCTGCCACGCGTCCCCAGCGTTCATTTCATGCGTCCTCTGAGCAGGTCCTCAGAAATTAACGCGACGCGTGCGCAAGTTGCAGTACCAGCAAAAAGTCAGGGGGCGCAGTGTGCTAAAAGTCGGAATGTGACGTCAGAGTCTCTGTTTACTATCTACATGTGACAGAAAGCCTCTATGCAGATCCTACGGGGATCGATGTGCGTGCTTTGCTGTTTGGTGAATGGTTTGATGTGGTGAAGCAAAATGCTGACATACAGATGCATTCGTGGTGATTTTATATTCAAGCGTCGCATATTCCCGATTGTAATGACACGATGCATTTTAAAAGTCTCACATAACATCTTTTTTTTTTTTTTTTTTTTTTGCAACATAATGTATATCGCTGTATTTGAGCCACTGAGAAAAAAATAAAGGACATGGTGAAAACGTGTATTTTGTGATTAAAGTGGAAATTTCGGCTTTAATCTCAAATTGCCCACTTTAACCTCATAGTTTACTTTATCATTAAAGCAGACGGTTGTAAACGTCATCCCAGTTTTTAATCGCTGCGAGCTTCTTGGACCTGACAGCTGCTGCAAGCAGCAATATATCACCACACACAAATTAAACGTATGATATTTAATCTCTCTGCACATTTAGAATCTTTAGATTTGTACTTGATATCACTTTCATGATGAAACGCATTAAAGTGTGTATGTTACATTTTACATATAATTTTGTTTAAATAATGAATACTGTTAATAATTACACACATGGGGGTGACACGGCGGAGGAGCGATAGCACTGCTGTCTCACAGGGAGTTATGTTGCTGGTATTTCCTGCTTGTATTCCACACTGTGCTCCGGTTTCCTTCCAAAGATATGCAGATTTGGGGATTTGCTGCCGCTAAAATGACGCTAGTGTATGCGAGTGCTTGTATTCACCTTGCGATGAGCGGAGACCTTGTCCAGGGATTGTTTCTCAGTCGTGCCCAATGCTTGCTGGAATGGACACATCCCTGGATTTATGGATTTAATCAATAAACATCCTTTTCAGAGATATTGCGATAAGGTGTTATCGGAATTTAATAGGTGTTTTAGGCAATTCACAACACAGAGAAGCCGAACATGTTCTCACCGTGATAATATCTCGCACTGCCACCTGGTGGATTCCTCTAGATTTACGTAAAGTACGTGCGCAAGTATAAACACTACAACGCTTGCGTAGCAGGAGCGTCCTCTGCAGCATGCGTCGCGTCGCGTGAAGTATAACTCTGGCCTTACAGTGTGAATTCTATGCACGATGTTATGCATGAGACCCCAGGTCAGGATTCAGACTGAGGACTCTGGATCTAAGAAGCTCACTATTCACTGGACATCTTCATCACTTACAACTTTATCTATTGATTCATCCAGATATTTTGGAACGTAAACCACTAAAACTGAAATGCTTAGGAAGCATGCTTAGAAAATAATTGTGCCAAGTTTATAACTGCATAATAAGAAAGCCAGAAACATAATACAATTTACATTCTGATGGAAAGTTAAAGTATTTCTAAAGCACTTTTTAGAAGATGCTGTAAGTTGTATGTATTGTAAAATGTTTAGTTGACTGACTGATTGACTAGAAACAATTGAATGGCATAAAAACAACCACCTAGTGAGGGTAACAACCTCCTACTTAGAGATAGGTTAGGCAGATAACTAGCTGCCAGAAACAAGTTTATCCATCCCTATGCTGATGTAGCACCACTGAAGCCAATAGTAAAGAGACCATTTCAAGAATCTCTGTGCCCACTATTCAAACTCACCGTTAGCAGGCTGATCATTGGGCTGGAAAGTGATTCAAATGTATCCCACTGTTCATAGAGGAAAGTTAGTTTAACCAGCTTTGCAGCAGCCTCTGCTGATACACCATTCTCACCTGAGATAAGAAATAAGAAAAATCTTACTTTGTATAGTAAACTGTTAATCACATTTATGTTTGGCCTAAGCACATCTGATGTTCTTTCTATACTGGAGCTCAGTTTTTTTTTTGTGTGCACTGGACTCAGACGTGAAAGTACACTGAAGAAGAATAAACCGAACTGAATTAAATTGAAATACGTTAAATTAAATGAATGTTCATGTATACTTGTTAGACTAGAGAATTTATGATAGAGGAAAAATGGGTGTTCAAGACAATGGTGACAGCAGAGTTTTTTTAATAACTGCAGAGTTATACAGAAAGTAGATTGAGGAATCTAATACTGATGTCCCATGATTTGGTAGCCATTACTTCAACCAGTAAATCACATCACCAATGGTGACAGCGGTGTTTTTTAATAACTTCACAGTTATTAATGATCAAAAGAATCATGGTGGCTCACCAGACACAGCTAACTGTAGCAAGGATTTTGAATCTGTGACTCCACCAATGGGTTGTGAGAAGTTCATGAGTTGTCCTACACGATCACCTGAACCACCTCCACCTGAAAAAAAAGATACATTAAGAAATCATGATCATATGGACTCCTAAGCTTTTAGTACATTCACAGCATAAAAGAAAACTGTTATATGCTTTGGAACATCTGAAGATTACTACCATGAATCTGAAACCAAATCAAAATAGCCAACACTCCAGTACACATTTGTGAGGAACAATAACTTATTGTGAAAATTACAAATACTATGCTTCATACAATGTCACTAATAGATCACTCTTACTACAGGACACATTTCAGATCTGGCTTGACTTCAGTTAAAAAATTGTGCTATGGAGTATCTTTGGGTCACGAGAGACATTTCCATTTGTAGGCAATGAACACCTTAGACTAAGATATAATGGAAGCTATAAGAAGCCTGTCTACCTGCAAGAATAGCAGTTCCAGCCCACAATAGTTCTTGAGTGACCTCCATGACCTCTTGTTCCTCATGTATCCCAGTCTGCAAAACTCTGCGGGAACTGTCCCAGAGAGCTTCTATCACAGCCAAGAACTGGGCCGCACTCCCCTCAAACATCTCTACCAAAAGGCGCTCAGTGCTAGTGCGTGGCCAAGGTATCTAGAAAACAGACAGTGGAGATAAGAATCAGGTAGAAGAGGTGGAAAAAACAGGCATTCGTCACACAGCTTACCACAAACATGTCCTTAATGACACTTCTCTGCCTCGGTCGAAATAGACCTTTAGGTTTCCTTCTGCTCTCACAGACAGCCCGCTTGAAGACCATTACTGCCATCTGAAGCAATGCAAAAATGGAACAAATAAAGAAATATTAATGAATAAAGGTCACAGTAAGTAGTGCGCTCAGACTTGATTTGGGTTAACAGAACCTTTTATTAGCTGACTTAAGGACCTAAGTAGAGGTGGCTTTGAAAACGTCATTAGAGTGAGTGGCCAAAGAGAAATGCCAACTTAAAAACATGGTTAATGGGATATAAGATAAAATGCTGCCAGCATCTCACATTTTACTCTCGCATCATTATTTACTTTTGTGCTTCTTTTTGTCTTTTATTTCTTGCAATGATTAAATGATCTGTCCATCTCAATATTCTCTGTGGTACTCAGCTATGATAAAATAGTTGAAGATCTGTTTACAAAGAAAGTGAAGTTTTTGGACTTTGTTTTCTTACTAAGTCATAGCAGTGGCCTACAAAGTAGAAGACCCATGGTACGTACTGTATTAGATATACAAAACTGTTGGATTCCATGTGCGACTGGAGTAACAAATCTAGCAAAGAAAGGTAAGGGCATTGCTATCCTTGTTTAATCACAGCAACTACCTAGCTTCAATTCAACAAATGCAGGAATTTATGGAGTATCCCAGGAGAGATTTGCATAGCAAAATGGATATATTCATTATGCACAATACGTACCTCAAGGGAGAAGCATGTACTGGTCAGAGCCAAAAGGACATTGATAAAGATGACTGGCTTGTTTCATGCTTCTTAATTCTATTCCTCTATTCCTCTATTTTGCAACATCCTACCTTGATTTCTGCTTGACTTCTAGCTCCATATTACCTTGATAGTGGCTTCTCGAAATATCTTCTCTTCCTTAGGATTTGGTTGGGAGGCACTCTGCCCATGTAACTCACTCAGCTCACTGATCTTTCCCAAAGCTCTCCGGGCAAAGACCTAAGTGATAAAAAAAGATGTGTTGTACA
Organism: Polypterus bichir lapradei; assembly: GCA_026402145.1. Taxonomy (NCBI): domain Eukaryota; kingdom Metazoa; phylum Chordata; class Cladistia; order Polypteriformes; family Polypteridae; genus Polypterus; species Polypterus bichir. Next base: position 4,159,876 of record JANRMT010062793.1, read on the forward strand.
AAAATATAGGTATTTACAAAGTGGAATACCAGGGGGTGCACTAGCCGCCCCTACCCCGACAGACAAAGGCAGAGACACAAGTTCAGCGCACACTTTTTATTTTTTCCAAATAGGAAACATTTCCCTCATTTCCCACCTTCACAGCACAGTTCCCAGTACAAGTACTTTCTTTTCTTCTTTCTCTTCCTCTCTCCTTGCCTCCACTCCTCCTCCAGTAAGCTTCATCTCCCTTCCTTCGGACTCTGGCTTCCAGAGTAGTGGCGGCTGGCTCCTTTTATAGGACACCTGGAAGCAGTCCAGGTGTCCAATGAGCTTCTTCCGGAAGTACTTCCGGGTGTGGCGGAAGTGCTGCCAAACAGGGCTCGGAAAATATCCAGGCGTCCACTGGGGGTGGCCATGAGCCACAGCAGGGTTGAGCATCTATGCTCCAAACCCATGACCCCACTGCAAGCCAGGGGGACTGCCCTCTAGTAGAGATAGTGTCCAGAATAAGCTTTCTCCTAAGGTCCTTCCATTATCTAGGCATCCCGGCCAGGTAAGGGCCCTGGTGGTCCGCCACAACAGACAAAAGGAGTTCCATTAGTCTGTTTACATAAATGATACAAAATAATGAAACAGGATTTGTGCAGGTGATGTAGCTCAGTGCTACCAAGCCAGAGATCAGTGTATGATATGAGAAAATTAAGACCATCATAAGTCCACTTCAATTAAAATATTAGAATACATCTTTTGATCATACCTTCTCACAGCACATTATATGTGAAGAATTGCTGTGCCCTGATTATTGAAAAGGTGTGTACATTATTTGGAGAAAGAAAGAAAGAAAGAAAGAAAGAAAGAAAGAAAGAAAGAAAGAAAGAAAGAAAGAAA
>JANRMT010062793.1:4183464-4224539 GCA_026402145.1 Polypterus bichir lapradei
GTTTATGTTTGGTGTGAGGTTCTGTGTTGTGGAGATTCTCAGGATGGACTGCAGGTGCTCATCAGTGAGGCGACTCCTGTTTGCTGTTTTGTTAGTCTTCATCACTGAGAAGAGCTTCTCACACAGATATGTGCTACCAAACATGCACAAGGTTCGAGCCGCATGTAGACGGACTTTTTTTGTTCTTCAAAGTCACCAAAGCGCCGTGCGAACTCAGTGCGCTCAGTTTATCAGCAAAGTGCGTATTTGGGAACACCGTAGTGACGACTTGGTTCAACAATACTTGGCAACAGGGAAAGTGGGGCAAGTTGCACTGGTGCATTTGTGTCTCCCATAAAAGCAGCTTCACTTGAAATCACTTTGTGATTGTGCACGGGTAAAAACGTCCGCTGAAGTGTCAGATTCTTATTTAATTCTTCTGCTTTCTGTATCTTCTGCATTGCATTCAGGTCTTTCAGGTTACCCTGATGTTTTGTCTCATAGTGCCGTCTTAGATTAAATTCTGTAATTACAGCCACATTAGCTCCACAAATGAGACACACGGGTTTACCGGCAATGTCAGTAAACATATACTCAGCCTCCCATCGGTTTTTAAAGGCTCTATTTTCAGAATCAACTTTTCTCTTCAGCATCGTGTGGGCTAGCTTCGCAATAACTTGCAGCATCATAAGCTAGACTTGATTAACGCGGTAAGTGTTCGGCAAGGCAGCTGAAGCGCTGCATTATGGGATCTGTAGTTTATTGTGTTACCAGCGCTTCATATACCCGGGCCATTAATAACAATAATACAGTATATAAAATGATCTCGCGGGCCGGATGTAATTACACGCCGGGCCGGATGTGGCCCGCGGCCCTTGAGTTTGACACATATGGACTAAATAGAACTTGAAAAGATATATTTTTTCAAATGTGATCGCGCAATTCAGATAGAGTTGACGCGCACTACAGCCTGCATGCCTCAATAAGTCATCCTCCCCTCACTCTTACTTTTTTACCGTTCATCTAATGAATACACTGAGTATGGCTTTACCAAAACAATCATTGATTGCGAATAAAGTATTCATTATTCGAGTATGTAGATCGGGGTATATATATACATATATATACCTGCGTATCGCAGCGGAGACGTAGTGTGTTAAAGAAGCTATGAAAAAGATTCGTTTCTTACTGCATCAATAAACAGCTCGTCTTCTTCTTTATCTGAGACCTGACACACTGCATGCACGGGTTTTTTTTTACACTGTCTTCCTTTAGCGAGACATTCACTTTTTCCACCGTGTGCTTTGTTTCCGCAGCAGCTGCACTTATGAATATTCTTGTATGTATCAGACGCTTCATATTTTTTTGCTGCCTTTTCAATTGTGTAATTCGGTTTTTGTTCAGCGCTCTTTGGAACTGTTGCTTTTTGTCTGTGCACTGCGTCAGTTCACGTGAGCCGCTCAGTGTACATGCATCGAAGTTTCCCAGCTGTGCTGGTGCCATGTCGTGCGATGTCCATGGCTGTATCTAATGTTACCTAAGTCCCGGCACTTAAAACTTTCTCTCGCAGTTTCGCTGAGTTTGTGCCAAACACCACCCTGACCATCTCATCTTCCTCTGCATAAGCACAGTCCTTCACCCGTGAATATTTACCCGTGGCAGTGTTTCTATTGGATTGCCGCTGACGGACGGCCTTATATGGGCAGGCACTAAATTACAAACGCTAGCGGCAGCCTGTCTATGAACTTAATTTAAAGTTTAGGTTTACATCGTGCTTTGTTTCCGAAGTAGCAGAACTCATGAATATGGTTGTATATGTCACTCGCTCGCTTCTTATTGTTTCGCTGCCTTCTCAATTATATAATGCATGTTTTCTTCAGCGCTTTTTGGGCCTCTTCCTGGTTTTCTACCTACTGCATGATTACGTGGGAGGCGTGATTATGTCACACGAAACTCCGCCCCCACGGGTTTCAAGCTCATCTCCATTACAGTAAATGGAGAAAAACAGCTTCCAGTTATGACAATTACGTGTAGAATTTCGAAATGAAACCTGCCCAATTTTTGTAAGGAAGCTGTAAGGAATAAGCCTGCCAAATTTCAGCCTTCTACCTACACGGGAAGTTGGAGAATTAGTGATGAGTCAGTCAGTCAGTCAGTCAGTGAGTGAGGGCTTTGCCGTTTATTAGTATAGATTGAGAACCTTAAAGTATAAGATAATGTAATTGTCATAAAAATAATAATTTAATGGTTTTGTTTTAACATGATTTAAGTTAGAGACATTGCTGAATGATGATGCCTAGATGTGAATTACTGTCTCTGTTCTGTAGAACATTAGAACATTCTAGACGAGAACAGGCCATTCAGCCCAACAAAACTCGCCAGTCCTATCCACTTGTTTCCTCCAAGAAAACATCAAGTCGAGTTCTGAAAGTCCCTAACGTCTTACTGTCTACCACACTACTTGGTAGCTTATTCCAAGTGTCTATCGTTCTTTGTGTAAAGAAAAACTTCCTAATGTTTGTGCGAAATTTACCCTTAACAAGTTTCCAACTGTGTCCCCTTGTTCTTGATGAACTCATTTTAAAATACAAGTCTTGATCCACTGTACTAATTCCCTTCATAATTTTAAACACTTCAATCATGTCACCTCTTAATCTTCTATTGCTTAAACTGTAAAGGCTCATCTCTTTTAATCTTTCCTCATAATTCAACCCCTGTAGCCCTGGAATCAGCCTAGTCGCTCTTCTCTGGACCTTTTCTAGCGCTGCTATGTCCTTTTTGTAGCCTGGAGACCAAAACTGCACACAGTACTCAAGATGAGGCCTAACCAGGCATTATAAAGGTTGAGCATAACCTCCTTGGACTTGTACTCCACACATCGTGCTATATATCCTAACATTCTGTTAGCCTTCTTAATGGCTTCTGAACACTGTCAGGAAGTTGATAGCATAGAGTCCACTATGACTCCTAAATCCTTCTCATAAGGTGTACTCTCGATTTTCCGACCGCCCATTGTGTATTCAAACCCAATATTTTTACTTCCTATGTGTAATACTTTACATTTACTGACATTAAATTTCATCTGCCACAAATCTGCCCAAGCCTGTATGCTATCCAAGTCCTTCTGTAATGATATAACGGATTCCAAATTATCTGCCGATCCATCTATCTTGGTATCATTTGCAAACTTAACCAGCTTGTTACTTGTATTCCTATCTAAATCATTTATATATATTAAAAATAGCAGCAGCCCTAACACTGACCCCTGTGGAACACCACTCTTAACATCGGCCAATTCTGATGAGGTTCCTCGCACCATCACCCTCTGCTTCCTGTGTCTGAGCCAATTCTGCACCCATCTAAAAACATCACCCTGAACTCCCACTTCTTTTAACTTGATGCCCAACCTCTCATGTGGCACATTATCAAATGCTTTCTGAAAGTCCAGATAAATAATATCATATGCTCCACTTTGATCGTATGCTTTTGTTGCAACCTCATAGAATTCCAACATGTTAGTAAAGCACGACCTCCCTCTTCTGAACCCATGCTGACTGGTCAGAATAACTCCTGTCCTTGCCATGTGTTGCTCAATCTTATCCTTAATAATTCCTTCCATTAATTTTCCTGTGATGCATGGTAAGCTTACTGGCCTATAGTTGCTTGGATCTGTCCTGTCACCCTTTTTATATAATGGGATGATATTTGCCATTTTCCAGTCCTTCGGAATCTCTCCAGTGCACAGTGACTTCCTAAAAATATGTGTCAAAGGTTTATATATGTACTCACTAGCCTCCTTAAGAACACGAGGATAAATATTATCTGGGCCTGGTGATTTGTTTGATTTCAGCCTATTTAATCTGAGCAGCACTTCTCCCTCTTCAATTTCCAAATCCCTCAGTACCTCCTTAGTAGTTGCGTTTACCTCTGGGAGGTTATCCACTTGCTCACTTGTAAACACCTCCAAAAAATGTAAGTTTAGGGCATCTGCTATTTCATTGTCTGTATCTTTTAATTCCCCTTTACTATTCCTGATGAACTTGACCTCCTCCTTAACTGTTCTTTTACTACTAAAATACTGAAAGAATCTCTTGGGGTCTTCTTTCGCCTTATCTGCTATATTCCTCTCCAACTGTCTTTTAGCCTCCCTGATATCCTTCTTAATGGTTGCTCTCATATTTTCATACGCTCTACGATTCAGTTTGCAGTCATTAGTCTTATATGCCTTATACAGCAGTTTTTTTCCTTTGCAACTTCTTTTTTAAATCTTTATTAATCCACCGTGGAGTTTTTTTTAGTTTCCTATTAATTCCAAATTTAGGTATGTATCTGTCCTGCATTACATGTAAAACATTTTTAAACCTGTTGCACTGCTCCTCGACTGTCTCCACACTTAAAAGCTTATCCCAGTCTATCCTACTAAGACTTTGTCGCATCTTCTCAAAATTAGCCCTACCAAAGTTCAACTTAACAATTTTAGTCTTTGCATCCGTACTATTACAAAATACTGAGAACTGTATTACATTATGGTCACTTGACCCTAGTGGTTCAATCACCTCTACACCCTCAATTCTATCCTGATTATTACAGAATACTAAATCTAGACAGGCTTCACCCCGTGTTGGTACTTTAACATGCTGTGTTAAAAAACAGTCGCTGATTACTTCTAAAAACTCCTGCTCTTGTGCTCCTCCATCTGCCAGGTTATCCCAGTTAATATTTGGATAATTAAAGTCCCCCATGACTATAATATACCCCTGTAAACTTGCCTTTTTGATATTACTAAAAAGATGTGTGTTGAAATTATTGTCTGAATTGGGTGGTCTATAACATACTCCTAAAATAAGACCTCTTTCCCTAATATTTTCCAGGCGAAGCCACATGTCCTCACTAAGATGGGGCTCATCATCCAACTGAAGAGGACTTACATTTAAACCCTGTTTGGCATAAACAGCAACCCCACCTCCTTTTCTGTTCTGTCACAGTCACACTTATGATCGCTTATATTCTTTCACTATACGGAAGCTTATTTCTTTATTTAACAAAGTTATTGCCAGCCTTCACCGCTTTGATAATGCATGAGTGTGCTTCAGTAAGAGAATACTGAGCATGTGCATAGCATGCAATCAAGTGACAAAAACTAAATACATGTTATCATTATTTTTCAGTGAGAGTCTGGGCTTTGAAAACGTGGCCACTCAATGACAATCAACTTGTCCTGAAGCCACTCCAACATTGTCTTGCCTGTATGCCTCAGGACATTGTCATGCTGAAAGGTAGTGACAAGGCTGAACTGTTGCCACAGTCTAAGATTGTGTGCACTCTGGAGCAGGTTATTTTCAAAGACCTTACTGTATTTTGTTGCATTAATTTCTCCCTCATTTCTTACCAGTCTCCCCATACATGCTGATGGGAAGCACCCTTATAGCATGATGCTGCCACTACCAGGCTTCACCATTTGGGTGAACACTGCCTGGAAGCCTGCCCAAAGTGTTCAGTTTTGTCTCATCAGACCAGAGAATAAGTTTCTTCATGCTCTCAGAGCTGGTTGTCATAAGCCTTTTACTCAAGAGTGGCTTCCATCAAGCTACTCTACAATAAACACTTAATCAGTGGAGTGCTGCTGAGATGGTTGTCCTTCTGACAGTTTCTCCCATTTGAGAAGAAGATTTCTGAAGCACTATTAGAGTGACCATTGGGTTCTTGGTCATCTCCCCAAAATGGCCCTTCTTGCCTGGTTTGGCCCTACAGCCAACTCTAGGAAAGAGTCCTGGTGGTTCCAAACCTCTTCCATTTCACACTTATTGAGGTCATTGTGCTTCTGGGTCTAACAAGTTAGATAGTGAACGATCCGTTGCAATCCAATGTTGTCATTTCCATTTGTAGTGTTATGATTTACAATTTTCTATAATTTTTCCTGGATTCCGTCCATGTTTTTAAATAATGTTATACATGTTATGTATGTTATATAGTTTCTTGATTGGAGTCCAACAGGGCTAGGACCTCATGCCCAGCTAAGCCAACCAAGACCTTAAAGTTACCCTTTTCCAAGAACATGGCATGAGAGCAGCAGACCTAGGCCAAGCCGCTCTCCAGGAATGGAGCAGGTGGTAATCAACACTACCTAGCCAGATGTTCAGACTGGTCACAGTGAAACCATCTGCAGGCGGTCCTGGCTGCGGAATTCTCTCGATGGGGTCAACTGTGTGTGGCACTGGTCAAACGGTCCTCCCTAGCAGCATGGGGACATGCCTGCTGTACAGGAGTCAGAGCCAGACTAGGGCAGCCTAGTCTCCACGTAGCTTGGGCTTCTTCCAATCTGCAGGTCAGATCCAACAGAGTTCTGGCCTCCTTTGTTTTTTAAGTTATTTTTGAGAACATTCTTATTGTGAAAATTTGACGTTGTCATACATGAGCATCAGAGGGTCACCTTCTGGGCTAATCTGAGGTATGCAATACCACCCTGTGGCGAGATGGGACACTGACACTAATAGTGTCATCTCTTTATGTACCTACAGCTCTGAGAGGATGGCCAATGAGGATCTGAGGTCTATAAATTTGAGGTGCTCTGGAAGGTGGAGTCTTACTTAGTCATAGGCTCAGTACATGACAGAGCTCTACCCCAGACCTGACCATTCAAGGCAGGAGCTGCAACCTAGTGCTTTTTTTTCTTTTGTGCCACCAAGCACAATTTCTGTTGTTGCTGGCGCCATTATTAAATGGGGCAATCCAGTTGGCATCTCAATAATTATTTTGGAAGTCGTGTAAGACCATAACATATTCAGTAAGTTTTAAGACTTTTGTTCTGTGTTTAGGCTTGTGCCTTTTGGAGACAATTTTAGATTGTAAATTTAGACATTTAAAAGTTATAAAAATGCTTCACTTTAGAACACGGTTTCAAAAATTGGCAAATGAATGTACATCATTATCATACAAAAATTAAATTTGACTTGAAAAATGTCAAACTTATCCTTTAACTAGTGAACATGCATCAGCTTATCCCCTACTGCATGAACTAAATGTATGTCATTCCAGAACTGAAACACATATAGCATTTATTAAACTATATCCCTTTAAGATAATTGTTCACGTCATAAAACATATACTGTATGAATAAGAATATACAGATTTATCAGCATGAAGTTTGCAGTGGCATTATATCTCCAGGGGAGTCGGATATGAAAATGTGCTGCAAATTTTCCAGTTCAAAAAGCATGTTGCACTAGATATCATGTAAAGAAGGCATAGATCATAATTGTCATTAAATATTTCAAATTCCCCTTTAAAATATTTAAACACTAACAGTATTATTTATAAATCTATCAAGCTGTACAAATATTTCTGCATTTTTTTGGCAATTTCTTTCCATTCCAGAGGAATTTCACCATTGCCTTCAACCTTTCTATTATATTCTTTCTCTGTCTTATTTTTAATGTGGCAGACAAGCCACTTCCAGTATTTGAGTTTAGACTTATGAGGCACAATATCCCAACATGCAAATCATGGCCCAGTGGAAAGATAATTGGTTCAATGCCGTCCCTATCCATTCACTCCTTCAGGTCGGTGGCAGGGGACACTGTGATCTTCATCATGGCCTTCAATAGAGTATGTACAAATGGTAGCACAGAAAGAGCACCGCACCCAGCATCCACTCAGCTGTCTAAAGAGAATCTCATCTGACTTTCAGTTTATATTCTTTAAGTCTTTCAAGGAGACAGAAGCATACTGCTCATTTAAGTCTTGTACGATGTTCTCCAATTCTTTTATTAAAGACTCTTTCAGAAAGATCATGACACTGATGTTTTACATCTTCCATGTGTGTCAGGGCGTCTCTAGAGATTTTTAAGTGTTTTTCAAGACCTTTACAAAACTTATCAAGCCAAAGAGACATGTCACTTTGTCTTGATTATTCTCATCATTTTTAAGATGATTTAAAACATCATATGTTGCTTTTGAAGCTACATTGGAAACTAGTGTTTTAAACTCCTTAAGACGACTTTCTAAAACTACATACACCTCAACATGATCACTTACTTACAGCCAGAATATGTCAAAGTCCTCCTTCTCTGCCAGCTCTTTTAGAAGATTGTAATCTAACTAGCTGAAGCCCAGTGTAAGAATAGGAACGGAAAACGGTGAGAAAGGAATTCAGTATAACAAAGACTTAGGAAACCACCATCTCAGTATAACGAAAATAGCAAGGAGCGAAACCAATGTCAATGGTCGAGAGAGTACCTTCCTGTAGCAGGCTACGGAAAACATAGACATATATAGATAGACGCCTCATTCACTGTGTTGCTCAGTCGACACGATAAGTCAGCGCATCCGCCCTATTGTGAGTGGTAAAAGTGCCATTTAAACTAATACAGGTAGACGTGGAAACCGGGTTTTCTGATGAAAAAACAATAACGTTTTAAACAGTATCGTTTACATACAACAGATTTTGGCGAATCGTTTACATGCAATTATTTATATCCATTTATACACTAATAATGGCAATTATTAAATAATAATTATCCATCCATCCATTTTCCGACCCGCTGAATCCAAACACAAGGTCATGGGGGTCTGCTGGAGCCAATCCCAGCCATCACAGGGCAGGAACCAATCCTGGGCAGGGTGCCAAGCCACCGCAGGACACACCCAGCACAATTTAGAATCTCCAATCCACCTAACCTGTACGTCTTTGGACTGTGGGAGGAAACCGGAGCGCCCGGAGGAAACCCACACAGACACGGGGAGAACATGCAAACTCCACGCAGAGAGGACCCAGGAAGTGAACCCGGGTCTCCTAACTGCAAGGCAGCAGTGCCACCATGCCGCCCATAATAATAATAATAATTATTATTATTATTATTATTATTATTATTAAATAATTTCTCCCATATAAGTAACATTTTTTCGGACTGCTTTCTTCCATCTCCGAAACATTTCAAGACTTCGTCCTGTTCTTACGCAACACAGTACTAAAGTATTGGTTAATGCCCGAGTCACCTCACGTATAGATTACTGTAATGGTATTCTATCTGTCATCCCACAAAAACGTATCCATCGCTTACAATTTATTCAAAATTCTGCTGCCAGGATAATAACCTGCTGTTCTAAATCCACTGAAAATACTATACCTATTCTCTCTCAACTTCACTGCTCCCTGTTAACTACAGAATACAGTAGTAAATACCGCTCTTAACATTTAAAGCTGTCCACAGCCTCACTGATCTGCTACGGACTGACACTCGTCTCGCTCACTCTGATTCTCTTCTGCAGCTGTACTTTCTGAACCACACATCAAATTCTGTGCTATGGGAGCTTGAGCGTCTCTCATAGTGCTCCTCAACTCTGGAATTCTCTTCTCTCTCATATACATCAGCTCAATTCAATAACACATTTTAAAACTACCCTCAAAACTTATCTTTTCAAACTGGCATACCAATTGTGAATTTTGCACTGTTACTGCCAGTTATCTTTGTTTTTTTGGACACGGAAGTAGGATTAGAGATGGCGAGCGGGGCTCTGTCGTGCGTATCCCATGGTTTTAGAGTTGGTGGGCGGGGCTCTGTGAGTTGGCGGGCGTGGCTCTCTGTCTTGCATGCGCTCTCTGTCTTGCTTGCGCTCACTGTCTTGCGTGCTCTTAGTGAATTATATATATAGATGTGATTTTATTTTCTTTAAATTGTTTACAGTTTTGCCTCATAACATTAGCTCTGTCAATTAAGACTAGTTTACAAACGGCCATAGCAGACTTCAGATGGTTGGCCAAGTCATCAAAAAACACAGTGACAGAAGACGCTGCTATGCAGAGACACTTTGTACAATGTTTGCTTTATGCTTTCCAAGTAAATGGACAGATTATTTGCTGCACGGAAATCCTCTTGCAGCTGTGTGAATCTTTTAATTGCCAACTTACAGAAATACTTAGACAGCTCTAACGTCTGCTCTTTATTTGACACTCTTTGTGTTTCTTTATCCAAATTATCTATCTCTTTTTATATGATTTTAATAATTTCATACATGTGGTTTGAACTGCAGTCAATACCCTCCCTCTCTTAATTGTTAATATGATCTGCAATGGTTTCTGTGATTTTCTTTTTGTGTTTTTCTAGCAGTTGGTCCCATAGGAAAACCTTACTGCTCAAAGGATGATCATTGATGGCTGATGAGACTTGAAAACGTGTGGGGAACAGCCCGGACACAGACAGACAGACACTGATGTTTTATCTCCCAACCCACGTTTATTATACATTTTATATTTACATTGACGCACACAACCCAGTACTCCCGTACTAATCACCCTTAAAGTCCTGGCCTCTCACAATGCCTTTCACTCTTCTGGCTGCCTCCACTCCTCTCCTCCGAGCTCCGTCCTCTTCCACCCGACTCCAGCCATCGAATGGAGGGAGGCGGCCCCTTTTATATCCACCCAGACGTGCTCCAGGTGCCTTCCAATGAGCTCCTGCCGGCATTCCCTGGTGTGGCAGAAGTGCCGGCTGTGCACCCGGAAGCACTCCGGGTGTCCCTGGTCTTCTTCCCTCCAGCACTTCTTGGTGTGGCAGAAGTGCTGAGGGCCAGGGCTCCTCATTCATCTGGGCACCCCCTGGTGGTGACCATGGGCCCCTATAGGGTTGAGCTTCCATAGCCACCAGGGCGGTCGCCCCCTCATGGTCTGGTGGAGGCGTAATCCCTCTTCTGGTCCTTCCGCAGCCGCTCGCCACAAACGATTCTCATTTATTTTTCACTTACCAATCAACTTTGTCACAGATGTTTCTCCTAAAATTCCTTAAAGAAATAACTTTAGACAAAAAGGAAACATGAGATACAACTGAGGTAAAAGAGGTCACAATTGAGAATTTAGTTTGAAAAGTATGTCATATTTTGTGAGATCTCGTTCTAATCAAGACTTCCTTATTTTTGAACAAATGCCTTTACCAAAGGCAACTTGCAACATTCAAGATATAATTGGTTACGTTTCATTTGTTTTTCCCAATTGGAAGACAGTCAGATGAAGTGAATTGCTCATGGTCACATATTGGTGTCAGTAGTGGGATCTGAATCCACACCCTCAGGGATTGAAGACCAAAGTCTTAACCACTAGGCCACACTCTGAAATCAAATTGGTAGCGTCATTCACTGATATTATGGTTAGTTATTTTTTTAATTCCTTCCAAATATAATATAAATATCATCAGAAGTGTTTCATGGGGTTTTGTCTGTTGTGTTTTGCAGAAGCTACTTTTGTAGCCTCAGAGACCTGAACCCTGCTATACACACCAGGCACATTTTCAAAGTAATGGATGAGAATTTTCTCCACATCATCGGCAATGCTGACCTCAGGTGGAGGACTGAACTCACTGGAGGCTTCTTTCTCCTATTTGCTGCATTTTCTTTCTGTAACTTATGCTCACTGGGTTCTTTAGTTCTCAGCTCTGCTGTCAGCTCTTTGCTCTGCTTTATCAGTTCTTCACTTTTAGTTCTGTTCTCATTCACTGTTTGGCAACTCTTCTTTACCTTAATTAACTCATTACATTCTTCAATTAGTGTTTTTTTTTATTTTTCATAGTTAATAGCTATGTTTGATTTCCACTGAACAAGTATTTCCCAGTTTTTATCATATTTGAAGCACTCATCAATTTCCTCCTTCACACTCTTGTATTTTTTTGTCAATTCTGTCACCAATTTCTTTTTTGATTTTAGAATTTTTTCACTCACATTCACCAGCTTATTTTCAACTGCATGACATCTTAGTATCTAAGTCCACTCACAATACTTCACTTCAAGCTTGCAATAAGATGTAATCTCCACAGAATTCTTGAAACTAAAAATAAGGTTCTCACTCAGAGGAGCTACTCAAAGGTCCTGAATTCTACTTTTAAATCCAGAAATATCAAGAATCTTGCGATTAGCATTTTTCTTAGTAGCATTAAGATCACTCTCTTGAGATCCTGGGCATTCTGGCTGTAACTTGGATTAGGGGGAGACTTTGATGGGTTACCTTCCCACAAATGAGCAAAGTAGTATGTTGATTCATTTACATCAAATTGAATGACATCTCTGAAGCAATTTACTTCACATTCCTCTGCCTCAGTAGCAACTTGAGTCATTTCATCCAATTTTTCTTAAAGATGGTGCCTAGCTTCCATGTTTTTTTTTTTTGTTTAGTACTACTGTCATGGACATTTTGGTAAACAAAGAGGCAAACTAAGGAGTGTGTGACTTGATTCATTCTTAAAAATGCTTGAACAGCAATTTGAAGGATAACATGTATCTCAGATGGATTTTCTCCAAACATGTGCTCATGTTGGCCAGCCCAATACCAGATATAGCCAACTCAATATCACGCCCAAGTGTGATCTTGTTTAAAAGAAGCTCTGTCATCCTCAGACCCTCTGTATCCACCTCAAGGATGTAGTTATATTTCACTTCATCTCAAATATCTTCAGCAACTTTAATTAACTGGATGAAAGGCTCCCTTAGTGCACCTCCCAGTGCTGACAGCAAACTGCAGGCCCAACATAGCATTCAGCAGAATGTATTTACTGCTGCTTTGGAGTCCAAGGATAGTGAAGCCAAACAGCCTACTGTTTCCCAGAGTCTCCTGAACTTTATCCAGAATGGGATGATCCATGTAATGGGGACATGAACAACATTTCCATCCATGAGCTCCAGAGGATGACCTGACATGAGAAGTTCTGCAGCAGTCTTAGTCAATGACATAACATTGTAATCCCTGAGTTGTCTTGTTTGAGATGCTTTCAAAATCTGACCAATTTCCCTTAAAATGTGCTCAAGACCAAAATTGCAATCATTTATTTGACGTGACAGCTCATCCATTGAAGACTGAAGTTTAGATACTTCTTTTGAGGCTGTCTGTTTCATATGTAATGTCTGCATTTGGGACCAAATTTCATTTCATTTTTACTTGATTTAAATGTGAACATACAATTTTAATCAATGACAGCATGGTTGTTTTTTTTTTATTTCAGGCTAACTTTGACTGTTCTTCTGTTGACCATTTCTTTTCAATGTTAATCACACTCTTGTACTTTGCAATACTTTTATTGTTCTTCTGCTTCAGTCTGTAAAGCTCCTTGTCTTTCTGATACAGTGTGTGCCACAAGTTGCCCTGAAGTGGTAGAAATGCCTCTTTCCTCTTTGACAAGCTTTCTGTTTACATTGTTCACTAGAATTTCCTTTCTTGCTGTGGTGACTCTCTTCATCAACCACAAAGTCATGTCTCAGTGCAATGTCTGAGCATTCTTGCAGTTGAAATGTCTTCTTAGAATGCTACAAAAAACACTTGAGCACTGAGATCAGCTCATTTGTAAGCTCTGCTTCCTTCTTGTTCTTTACCTCGATTCTAATTTTGATTCTTTGTCTGAATGAAGACATATCAGGGGCTGTGGTGATTCAAAGTACCACTTTTGGATGGCTTTGCCATCTTCATTGAGGTCAGAATCTGACAGGAGAACTACATTGGCGGCACAGATATCATTTAAAAACCTGACTTGTCTGTCATGTTTTCTTGCGTCACAGTGGAGGTTTGTAAAGGCAATACAGCCCTCAAAGATTTCATTCTGCTTGCTTCCTGGATTGTACCAGGTCTACTATGTCCTCCATTAGTAAACATCCTCAGGTGCTGCCAGTGCAGTCCCTGTTGAAGAAGATGCTGTGCCTCTGTCTGTTCAGCACCATCATGTTCATGATCTGAGATTCTGACACTAAGGAATATCCGAATCTTATGAAAGAAACAACCTGTGTCTTTACTTGAACTGCTGGAAAACCTTTATAGGTCTTTGTCTGTTTACTTTTGCAGCTGTTATTTATCTGGAAAAATGCCTACAAGAAGTTCAATTTCTGTTGTGTAGGGATCTGGGATCAAAAAAGGCACAGCATACTGGCAGTCAGTGTACTGGTGTCAGTGGGACCCTCTGACATGATATCACTAAAGAAAGTCATCAAACGACAAGCCAACATAACGTTCTTTTGTGGTTTGTCTTTTATCAAGAATACATTCTTCTCATTTCTCTGGAATGATAAATATCTCACTCTGTAATCTAACATGATGAGCTTTGACTGAAGCTTCCTGCACTGCTGGCAAGGAGGTGCTTTACCTTTGGGACAGCTCCGATGTTCACTATACAGGGCGGTTGCAGTCCATTTCTAGACAACACTGCAGGAACTGTGCTCCACTGGTCATAAACCTAAAACTCTGAGCTGCCCCGCAGAGTGCCACAGGTGCCGGAACTCAAGGAAGCTTAATCTCTTTGTTAAGGTCTGTCGCTCAGCTCCAGCTTCCTTTGTACAAACAGAACAGTTGCTATCTTCAATGTATCAACAACCAGTCACTCCGTGAGCTCCACAGCTCCCACCTTTAAAACTTGAACTTTGCAGTTAGACAATGTGTGTTTTCTTCTGTTGTTGGAAATTGGGGTAGCGGTGTGTCTGTGTCAAACAGTTTTTCTCTCACTGCTCCTTCTGCTGATCTACGCGGTTATGGCAGCGCTAAAATTGAACTAGTCGTCAAACTCTCCCTGGCCAAAAGTACTTGCCTGACTTCATATTTCATAACTTGTTAGGTCTGAACTTATTTACAGCTCTAGGATTTACACTTCTGGACACTTAACGGGTCTGCTGACCTTACTGTTAGCTCACTATGGCTCCAACAGTGGCCAGCTCTTTTCACAGGGTTGGGTTGTATCTTAGCTTTTAACCACCAACCACTGCTCGATCCTTCCATACGCCCTGTCATCCAACCCCACCGCTGAGTTCCCCTTGCCGTCCAGTAGGGTGTAATTGCGGAACTGTACAACTTGTTGAAAACGGGCATCATTGAACCAGTTAATGTTTCACCTTGGGTCTCAAACCTAGTGAAAGTGAAAAATAAAAACAGGTAGGTTACACCTGTGCATTGACCTCAGGGCCGTGAACAAAGCAGTAATACCAGGTAAATACCCACTGCCCACTGCTGAGGAGCTCACCACTCAGTTCCATTGGTACCTGCAGATTCCTCTCCACCCTAAAAGCAGAGATTTGACTGTCTTTGTCATCCTCAATGGGCGTGTTTCGTTACGCTAGGGTTCTGTTTGGCCTCAGCTCTGCCCCAAGCTGTTTTCAGAAGGTGGTGTCTACTGTCTTTGCCAGGATCCCTGGGGTGGTCATCTATTTGGATAACACTGTTGTGCATGGCCCATCCCTAGTCACCCATGACGAAAGCCTGACGCAAGTTTTCAAAGTATAAGCAACCTCACACTGAATGGTGATAAATTTGTTTTTTAGTGCCTCGCGTAGAGTTTGTTGGATTTTGTCTTTCTGCCGATGGCATCTCTCCACTCCAATCTCATGTGGAAGCAATCCAGCGCATCGCTGAGCCCACAAATACAGTTCAGGTGGCCTCACTTCTTGGAGAGACTGCCTACTATCTACAGTTTCTGTCACAGTACTCTTAACACCACAGCCCCACTATGTCACCTGCTGAAGAAGGATGTCCCTTGGTCCTGGACTCCAGCCTGCTCAGAAGCTGTTCATCTCTTGAAGGTACAGCTCACATCTTCGTCTATCCATCCATCCATTATCCAACCAGCTATATCCTAACTACAGGATCACGGGGGTCTGCTGGAGCCAATCCCTGCCAACACAGGGCGCAAGGCAGGAAGCCAGCCCACCGCAGGGCACACACCCACACCAAGCACACACTAGGGACAATTTAGGATCACCAATGCACCTCACCTGCATGTCTTTGGACTGTGGGAGGAAACAGGAGTACCCGGAGGAAACCCACGCAGACACGGGGAGAACTTATGGAATTATTTTCCTCCACATCTTGTTCAAGCCTAAAATGTGTTCATTCTGCTCCAGTCATTGGATTTCAACAATATAACTTGCTGCTTGTTCTGATGACTTTTAAAGCTGCCTTCCCATGTTTCCTACCTGAGAAAAAACATGCTTTAATGGGGGTTTTAAGCTGTAGCATGTCTCTACTGTCTTGAAGAAGAGGAGCTGCATACCTTTCTACAACATTCCACTTGATCTCTCACTATGACCCTCTCCAGAAGTTCTTTGCCTGCTTGGTCTTGCTAAGATCGAGTTGCATTCCTTTCATTTGTCTAGGGATGCACGTCCATTTGACAGAGTCTTTCAACATGAATTAAAGTCACCAAACAATGTTGTTCAGTATGTCCCTTTTAGAGATTGTGGCTGGGCCCCACAATGTCCTGCCAAGGTGAGGGCGAACAACTTCTGGCCCACCTGGCAGGGCCAGCCTAACTGGAGTCACTGATGTAATTAAATGAGGATATTCTGATTTAGTGGGAAAGGCAGGATCAACTGTTTATAAGTGCTGTATGGGTAGGCCCTCGAAGTGATGGTACTTTTTTGAAGGGCTTTGATTGAATGAATATATATGGATAGGCCTTACTGTTAGGCTGTAAATAGCACCAGAATTTGGTAATCCTTAATTGTCCAGATGACTAGTGAAATGACGAATGAAATGGCCACCCCATGAAGCAACTGTAACTCCTGCCAGACTGTATGTAGTAGGTGGTCTCCATTCTGTTTTTCTAGTTGCAGCTGCTAGGCATCACTTTGAAGAAGAATGGTCCTCATCAAGGTTAGCATATGTTTCCATAGACACAGATCAAAGTCAGAGAGAGAAACGCTAGAATCAGAAACCAGAAAGAATACATATTTTATTTGGAAGAGTTTTTATCCCAATCACGAATACCTCATTAATTTTTGCATTGGATTTAAAGGGTCTCACAAATGCTGCAAAGTGTGGTGTTGTGCTATGTTACTTCCATGGCAACTGGGAGCTGAGTGCCGATAATTAACCTGATGACATCCAATTTATAAACAAAATAATGTCTCAGCACATCATGAATAATTAACCATTACCTTCAGGAAACTCTGAAAGTGTGATGAATTTGGTGGTGAACAGGGTTTAGCTTTGTAGAAACCCATCATGTCATACTCTTCTAAATATGCCAGAAGTGTTATATGTTCTCTTAGGCATACTCTATGCACATCTTGCTACTGTTGTTACATTCTCCAGTCTGCAGTAAATTCCAGTTATTTCTGTCTTGAAGTAACATATACAGTAACAATGTATTGCTCTTTAGTAATCCTTCACATTTATGTACTTCTGAGTCAGAACAATCAGACCCACTGCAGATGTCCGAACAGAGACAAGGAAATATAAGTAATTGTTCACATTCACCTGTTTAGTATTTTTTAATTACCACCCTTTAATACTCATTTGAAACTGACCTAAAAATAATCTTTAATAATAATCATTTCTTTCTTTCTTTCTTTCTTTCTTTCTTTCTTTCTTTCTTTCTTTGCATGTAAACGTGGTTTTCTGAAGAGAAGAAAATTAACTTCATAAATGATGCACATCAGCTGTAATAATACAAAATTAATAGCACCCCATACTCACTAGATAGCAGCAACAGATGAATCATATGCCTTAATAAATTGCTTATTTAAATTACAAACATATGGATCTGAAACATAACAATAGGTTTTACACATACATTAACTAAGCTACATATTTTAAAATTGTCAATCTCAAATGAAGTATTAACATAAACAAAGATCATATATTTTATAATTAAAAATAACTGATTCGCTGCTCTTAAACAGTAGCCAGTATGCCACCTTCACAACTGGAACAGGTCTTCACTACAGCATTATCATCATACCCATACCATCCCAGAACATGGCATTCCCTAATAACTTGAAGGGAAATCACTTACTTTATAATCGCACACGCTTTGAAAGACATAAACTTTCTACACATCATTTCCTGCTTATTGCATTCTGAGACGGTATCCTTGTTGCCTCACATATCATGTTTTTCAGAATGAGCAAGAGGGGCTGCCTTTTTAACACGTATAATAACTTAATCTGATGGCCACTTGATGCTACAATGACCATTAATGTATCAATGTATATGATTCAGGATATCATTTCAACAATTTACTTAATTAGACTTGATAATTAATTTTAATCTGCTCTGAGCAGGTTCATTAATGACAGCAATTACTGACATCAGTCATTGTACAAATACAGATCTGCATACAATAAATTTAGTTATGTTATCAGATTTGGTGTGCCCCCTCAAAATTTTGCATAACACTGAAATGTTTCTGGCAGCACCACCACATACAAATAATAGGAAGAACACTTGCAGACCATTTTAGAGCTCATGACAGTTGGTCAGTGCTGGTGCCTGGGCACACCATGCATAGAATTTGCATGCTGAGAATCTAAAGTGATACAGTATTATTGTGTGTGTCTGTTCTCTGATGAACTGGTCCTCTTTCTAGGAACTAAATAAGTGAGGTTGAAAAATAACAACCTGCTGGCTGCATGGATATCAGAGCCATTAAGAATAAGGACTATCCATCCATTCATCTTCGAAACTGCTTTATCCTGAGCAGGTCTGCAAGAAAGCTGGAGCCTATCAAAGCACGCATAGGGCACAATGCAGGGACAATCCTGGGACAAGATGAAAGCCCATCTCAGGGTGAACACACACACACACACACACACACAAGTGCTAGGTTAGCATCACCAGTCCACCTAGCCTACATGTCTTTAGATGTCTTTGATGAAACCGGAGCATCCTGAAGAAACCCATGTGGTCATGGGAAGAATATGCAACATCCATGCAAGGAGGACCTAGGACATAAGATAAGGTAAGATACCTTTATTGTCTCTGTACAAATACAATGAGATGTCATTTAGAGTAAGTCTGTAGATGCCAAGTTAAGGAAAAAACTATAAAAAGAGTAACACTTACAGACTATAAATACAGGTATGATATATTATAACTAAAATAAGAATACAATGCTATTACTGGAAGCAAAAGAAGTTCGTCTTGTACAAGTGTGTGAATATGTGTGGTGTAAATGAGCTCCAGTTCAGTTTTAGTAGTCATTATGAGGGGGAGAGTGAGCACTGTATGTTCAAAAATGTCACTGCTCTGGAGTAGAAGCTGTTCTTCAACATGAACTCAAGCCTCCCTGTTGTTAGACAGTAGCGTTACCACTGCGCCTCTGTGCTGCCCTATAAATTTAAGACCCTTAAAACCTATTGTGGTGCTCCTCTCCATATATTAACTTTAATATCTTTTTAGGGGTCTACAAAAGGTTAAAATTGCAGGAAAACAAAAGCCAATCTCACTTACAAACTTGGGTTTCACTCCCACTCCAACATGCAACAACCAACTAATCTTTTCAATCTAATGCATCATATTGCTAAACTGACATTTTTTACCTATCAGTCTTTCATTTGTTTTGTCAAGCTTTGCATAATTTTCTTTGTTTGTCACTTTTTAACTTCCATATGGTCTGTAAAGTCCTTTCTTCAGATCATATTTTATGAGAACTCAGTAGATTAAACTTATGTATTTAACTTTGTTGCAGGAACTTCAGCTGTTTATCCAAGTCAAAATGCAGCTACCAGTCAGGGGCTGTAGAAAGAAGGCCTGTCCTCGTTTTTGATTGTGGGCAGGGTTTCTCTCCAGCTTTCACAAAAGAGATCTTCTTTACGGTGTGATGGTACTTGCTGGACTAGATAGCTGTGGCTATACTTTTGGCAACCACATTGAGTACCTGGTTGCAGTGCCAGTGGTAGCGGCTTTCCCCAAGAGCCTTTGGGCAGCTGCTGAGGAAATGTTCTAAGGATCCTCTTCCAGAGCGCAGAGGAAGGACAGGATGGTGTCTCACTTTTGCCTCAGACATGTAAGTTTGCTGGGCTGGGTATGGCATCGTAGACAGCTTGCACAAGGAACCGGACACTATGGAAGTCTTCCCACATAATGTTCCACCAGGTAACTGTGCACTGTAGCACACTCTCCTACCTTGTCCACTCTCCCTGCTGTCTGAGCCCCACAGTCCTGCTCACCTGCTTTACGTCCACGCCTGCTGAAAACTCTTCCTGGATAATATGGTGCCTCTCCTTTCCCTGGGCTTTGCCAATCTGAGTCTTTGAGAAGTATCCAACAACTGCTCTGCCAGCTACTATGCTGTCCACTAACGCTTTTTGCCTTAGGCATGATTATGCCACCTTCACTGTTTTCTCTGCCCTCCATTTTTGCCCTTTCCTTATTTCAATGCCCACTGATAAAACTCTCTGATCACTGGAGTCCATGAACTGTAGGCCTTCTCTTGTGCGCACAACCATAAACTCTTCTATGAGGCTACTGAATGGAAGCTATAAGATGTTACTGGTCTCGTACAGCGTTGTGCTGCTGAGGCTGCGGGGGAGGCCCACCCCCACCCACATACAATGAAACCCACTGTTGTCGGTGGAACTGCGTAAATTGGTAGACTCCATAGGACTCAAGGTAGGATGGAATGTTGATAAATCCGCACCTTAAATCTGCCAGGCAGGCCTGACTTGTCAGCTCTGGTGAGCCAGGCTTTGATGTCTCTGATGGCCTTCTAAATAACAACATTGTCTTTTAAACTTGAGTCAAAGAGCTTTCCGTGACTCTTGGCTGGTTGTTCTGTTATGGAGGGTATGGTAGTTCAGAATAATGAGAAGCGGAATTTGTCAACCACCTTGCTCTTCTTCAGCACCTTGGACCTTGACTTTGTGGGCCTAAAACTCATCCTTGTCCAAGTGATGAGTGTTTCAAATCCTTGCAGTATCCAAATACTCCCTGAGACGAACACTGCTGTGATTGTTAAATCATCCATAAATGCTCTAATGGGGGGGTTGGTGTACACCCGACTTGGTTAGAGGCCTCTGCATTCCACCTCAGCTGACTTTGTCATCGTGTCCATAGCTATAGCAAAAAGAATGATAGAGATGGTACAGCCCATTTTTGTTCATTTGTTAAGTGGGTGCCAGTCTGATGTTTGTGATCCAGAAGTAATCCTCAGCCTGAACTTATCGTAGTAACCCAGGATCAGATCTTTGATCTTGCTAGGAACATGGTGGCGGTGTAGTGCAAGCTCAACCAGTCAGTGCGGAATAGACCCATAGGCACTGGCCGGGTCCAACCACAGCACGACTAAGTCTCCTCTGTTTTCATGAGCTTCTCTGATGAGCTGTGTGACCTGGGAACTCCAGGAATCCCACTCTTCTGAACTGAGGAGCTGATGTAACTATTTTTGAGGAGAAACATCGGGAGTCAATTCTGAAAAACACTTTCTCTTTGACACTCAGCAGCAAGATTGACCAAAACTGACTGATGTAATGCAATAAACGGTTAAAACAACAATTTTTAAATAGATAAATGGATGTAAACGTACAGTACAGGCCAAAAGTTTGGACACACCTCCTCATTCAATGTGTTTTCTTTATTTTCATGACCATTTACAGCACTCCATCACTCTCCTTCTTGGTCAAATAGCCCTTACACAGCCTGGAGATGTGTTTGGGCTCATTGTCCTGTTGAAAAATAAATGATCGTCCAACTAACCTGACTTCTGCACAACACAACTGCTGGTCCCAACCCCATTGATAAAGCAAGAAATTCCACTAAATAACCCTGATAAGGCACACCTGTGAAGTGAAAACCATTTCAGGTGACTACCTGTTGAAGCTCATCGAGAGAATGCCAAGAGTGTGCAAAGCAGTAATCAGAGCAAAGGGTGGGTATTTTGAAGAAACTAGAATATAAAACATGTTTTCAGTTATTTCACCTTTTTTTTGTTAAGTACATAACTCCACATGTGTTCATTCATAGTTTTGATGCCTTCAGTCATGAAAATAAAGAAAACACATTGAATGAGGAGGTGTGTCCAAACTTCTGGCCTGTACTGTATATTTAAGTAGTATTTAAGCTGTCAATATCAATTGTTTCAGTGTGTTGTTTTGCTGTAAAGTTACAATGGCACAGAAAACTAAATTTGCATAAAGTTGGTACATTTATTTGCATAAGGAACGCCGCCTCTGCAGCCTCACTGTAAATTGCTTGTGATGATTTCCACACCTGGGCACTGTGAGAAACAAAAACTTAAAGATGGCAAGTAAACTCGTTTTTCTGTGTGTGCTGAAAGTCTATAATGTTTTTTTGTTTTAGTTTTTTTTTCTTTCAGTATTCTGGGAAACCTGTTTCACACCCTACCTTACAAGACATGACATAATCTTACTTAAAATTGAAATCATATCAGTGATTTCAAATTATTTTATATTTGTAGTTTATGAATAGCTGTTTGTTTTGTACAGGTTTGAATGTTAGAAAAATATACAAAAACATGAGTGATGGCAAAATGATTGGTGGCTAAAATGATAGTCATTTACTTAAAAGATTACAGAGAAGTCTTATATCTAAAGTCATTATAGTATACTTATAGTAAAGTACTGGCTAATAAATTGCAGAACTGTTACAGTTAACATATTCAGGAAATTACCATGATTCAACAGCATCATACTGCCTCATCACATTAATTTTGTGACTCAGTTTACTGTGAAGTCATTGTATTTTTGTTGTAATATACAATAATACAGTAAAATACTGTGAAAATAATATTACCATTAATTCGTAGACAGTAACTTACTTTATATATACAGTATAATATCAAAGATTTTTACAGTGCATACTGTAAATGATATACCAACTTCTTAGTTTATCCAAACAGAAAAAGTTGCTCAATTACCGGTACTTACATTTATAAGATGTTCATAAGTATGAGACCTAATGATGGACAATTCTGTAAACTGTGTTCTTCTTGTAAGGAAAGCCATAGTTTCAATGTAAGGCTGTTCTTCTTTCTAATCCCTGCTCCAGAAATTGAGGAAGCATTGCATGTTAATTAGCACAAGAATTTCACTGTACTCTGTAATGTTTGCACATATTAAACCTATACCTACAGTATGTAAACACTTCATTTAATGCTGGACTGCTATCCTTTTCAGGGACTGCACCTGCCTTGCGCTTTATGCTTGCTGGAAAAGACACCAGCTTCCCTGCATCCCTGCTCTGGATAAGTGGGTTTAGAAAATGGATGGATGCATGGATATTTTTTACCTTAAAGGCAGAATGAAGAGGATATTATGGAACTCCATCATTGTACAGTATCATTCTACAGAATGAACATGGAACTACAGCTTCAGTATTAGCAACTATAATATGATTCTGTATGAACTGTGATTTACCAGATTTCCAGAAAAAAAAGACAACATGAGCTGTAAATATATCATCAGACTACTGTAAGTTTTCTGAAGTTGCCCTTATTGCTCTGTTCTCATATGCCATAAATTTCTTAATACATTCGGCTGCTCAGTTGTTTATTCCCCTTTTTTCTTTATGCTATGCATGACTCTGGTCACTTCAGACACAGCCTCTATTGCTTCCATCAGACCAGTTGCCTAGCTGTTTCTCCATTGATATATCACTAAAGGACATTTAACTCCATATCAAATTGATTTTTGGGTTCTATTGATTTCACACACTGTGCATCACATCAAAGGAGGTAGCTGATCCCTGTTTCTCCTTAGCCATTACTGATACAGTATGTCTAATTCGACAATTTTACCCTTTCTCACTTTTAATTAGCTAAGTATTTACCTTAAAAAGGCAACACATCAATCAAAGACTCCTCAAATGTCCTTAACGATAACAAAGATACATAGAGTACCACTCTCATAATATTTCATAAATAGTCAGCAGACTAAACATGGGGTCGGAGGTTGTCTCTCCTGTATGTGAGGAGTCAGTTTAAGCCTTTCATCCTCATATGTGTTTTACAGTGCCACCTGCATTTATATCTTTCATATCCATCCATTGATTTGATAAATGAGTTTCAACTGGGCTGATGGTTTTTTTTTTTGGAAATTAGGTTCTTTCTCTTAAAACACCAGGAGGTGGCAGATTTGCGCAGTTTTCAGTGAGATGTCCTTGAATGACTCCTGAATTGTCAACTATTTTAGTTAAAAGGTTTTTCCTTTTCACTTTTTTCTACATTCCATCTTTATAAACACTTTAGGACCTTTTATTCTACATCCTATAAAAATCACCAGTAAATTAGACTACATTGTGGACTATTACAATTATAAAAGTCTATTTTCTCGGTGTGTTCATTTGGTTATAGGATCCATCCATCCATTTTTAATCCACTTAATCGGACTGAGGGTTCCTGGAGGCTAAAGCCTATCCAAGAAACACCAAACACAAATATGGACTAGGATGTTAGCCCCCTGATCTCACAAAAATACTTACTGACTCATTACAGACTAATTTAACCTTAAATGTATATATTTTGGATTTGACACAAATGGTAATTGTCATTCAGCCCTAAGAAATGGTGTGCCTGTTCTTAAGCTGTGCAGTCAAAGTAAGATGGTTCAGTCTCTCATCACCACATACCCAGAATAAAATGGACAGCTAAGTCCGGTTAAACTTAAATAAAACTAGTTTCACTACATTCACCACTTTCATTAATGAGCCTTTATAGATCTTTAGGGTCATTGGTTTCAACCTTAGATTAGGTGCTGCAAAAACATCTACAACTAATTAAGAAATTATCTGTAAAGTTGTGAAGTATTATGTTTGTTAATGACTTATCAATGTAAGTAATTATTAAGTTTTACAAATATATGAATTATCATTTAATGACATTTATAACTGGTTGAATGCACAATATCTAATCTCTAATCTATAAATATAAAAGCCAAATACCACTGACTCACTCATCACGAAATCTCCCAAACCATGAGGACTTGGGACTTGAAATTTGGAATGTAGCTTACCCTTGCCCCACAGGTGCTCGCAAAAAAAACAGTTTTAAAAATTTCATGGTCCAAGCGCTAAATTTCTTATAGTTTTTCACACCCGGTTGTATGTCTGTCCGCTTTTCACGAGAGAAATACTTAACGAATTTAGGTCGGGTTTTTTTCTATAAGTTACTTGAACATTACGTTGATTTTGCGACTTTCTTATTGCGCTAAGTATCACAGTTCGCTTGAGGTATCGATTTATTAGCGTGAATCTGAGAGAGACTGATCGGGCTGCAGGGAGGGGGGTTGGGGTCCTGGCCCTCCTCACTCACGCATCTGCCTCGGAGTGTAACCTTAACTCCGCTTAGTTTGCGAACGAGAGAACTACTTAACGGATTTAGATCTTTTTTTTTTTTCTATAATTTGCTTGAACATTCCGGTTGATTTTGCAACTTCTGTCATTGCGCTAAGAATCATAGTTTGCTTGCAGGAGTGATATATTCGCACTAATCCGAGACAGAGGCTGCGGGCAGAGTGGAAGCAGAAGAGTGATGTCAGGAGTAGAGAGTTGGGCAGGGCCCTCCTCACTGTCCTGTTTCACTAATACGCGGGCGAAGCTGTGGGGGATGGCTAGTGTATTATATAATGGTTGTTAATGACATATTAATGAAAGTTTTTATAAAACATTCCCTAGATTTGGTGCTTATTACAGAAGCTAATACTTGTATGAAATAGCACATTTTTTTTAGGTTGGCAGGGATAAGCTTCCATTCTCAACAAAAGACTTGACCTAGCCTTGCTTATTAATGACTTGTGACTTGACTCGGAGTCAAGATAAATAGCTTCCAAAGTTCCATGTTATATCTCCATAATTATTAGTTTTAAAAGAACATTCCTGTAATAAACATTGCATAAATGTACCCTTCACATCCACACCTGCATAAGTGATCAGAGTGGGTATTCACAGCTCCTTATTCAATTCCATCTTATTGAATCTTATTCCATCTTCAGGTCTTATTATGCAAAGCTTGTGCAAACCAGAGGCTGTCTCTCCTTTCTGCTGACATTGTTTGATTGCTGGGAACAGTGTTAGCACACACCTAGTGTTCTGTTCCTGAAACCAAATGTCCTTGTCCTTCATCTTGACATTGTCTGCATTTCACATCCTTTTGTGCTGCTTAATTTCTCAGAAAGCTTCTAAAATATTACTTTATAAATATCACTGTAGCATAATGTTTAGCAGTGTTGCTTCAAAAGGTTATTTGGAAAGAAAAAAAATATTCTCCTAAAGCAATAGACATACCATTGAAAGTTGTGACATTTAGCAGGTGTGATATCTACCACATTTTACATTTTCATTTGGTCTGTTATGGCATGTTTGTTATCAAAATGTGTATTTCAGGGTCATTTTACAAATGGATTTGTTTTGACAAAGTTTATTTTCCTTCCCATCTTGTTTTTTTTTTTTCGTTTACATAATGCGTTTTGTAAAGATCACGTGGTCTCCTTTGTCGCACTGATGACATCATAGAAGTGGCAATATAAGTATGGTGGCAGCTTCATTATGCATAATCTCTAGGTGAATAAAAAACGTTCCGAAAATCCCTATTGTAGTGTAGCAGGCCCTAGCGTCATGTTTTGTTGTTTTTTGATTTCAATATTATTTTTGCCTTTGACTTTCAATTTAAATTATGCTTTTTTATTTCTTGGGTACCTGACATATTAACATTTATCATCTCCTTGTGTTTATTTTCCTTTGTCCTTGAGTGGTAAATTTCAGTTTGTGAATCTGCTTATATTGCGTTTTAATTATTTTGATCCAATGAACCAGGATGAACTGAATGCACAGGAGTGTAATTACAGACATTGTAAACATCTTTCCTTATACACTGTTTCCGTGTTGTACTAGTAAATGATAACCTTAATGCATCTGTGTTAATTAGATTACAACCTAGTGGTGAAGAGAAAAGAAGCCAAGTACACATCACAGAGCCGCAGAATCTGTTTCAATGAGTTTATAATCAGGGAACGGATGGATGCTGCAGACTCTACATAATACAGAATTCATTTATAGCTTGAGACAGGAAGAAGTACAGTGGTACTTAAAAGATCAAATACTCTGATCAGAGTCATTCATCATAGGGCAAGATAGCCAATCAATTGTGTGTAATGTCACATGTCCCAGAATCCCACATGTGAATTTTAACATAAAGATGGCTCACCAAAGAACCAAAGAAATGATGACAGAAGGACAATGACAGAGGAAGCAATATTAGAGATTGAGACATGTGTGACCATTACATCAGGACGATGGAGAATGTAACATATGAATAACACAGATCACTAAATCAATAGCTGTCCAAAACAGCATCCACCCCTTGGCATTTCTGATTTTCAGTAAGCTTTCTAAGACTGTTTATATCCAAACTTTGCTATCTATTATATTTTCTTCCCATTGTTATTTCTCTACGTTAATAAATATCACATTGTCTTATTATTTTCTATACTTTGATCTAGAGTGATTGAAATATTAAGAGGGTGTCAAGTCTGGACCAAATTGGCACTTTCTTGCCCACAGGATTTATCAAGACTATTGAGGTCACTCCCTGATAATTAAAACAACTGTGGTACATTGTTTGGTTGGTAAGTGGCATATAACCAAAAGAGTTGTGCTTTTATGTGTTTCACGAGTACACCTGCATGTTCGTTGGTGCTGGTGATAGTAAGTCCCTATGTAGAGAACCTCATTAGGAATCTGGCAGTTGGCATCACTTGAGACTTTGTATGGATAGGATTGCAAGGTGTATGTGTGAGTTGCTGTGTCCTATGTGGAATATTACGTAGTGACTGGCAAATTAGGCCCCACATTAGACATTTTTTATGGATAGGATTGCTGTGTATATATGTGTGTGTAT
Source organism: Polypterus bichir lapradei (assembly GCA_026402145.1). Classification (NCBI taxonomy): domain Eukaryota; kingdom Metazoa; phylum Chordata; class Cladistia; order Polypteriformes; family Polypteridae; genus Polypterus; species Polypterus bichir. The sequence continues at coordinate 4,211,025 of JANRMT010062793.1, forward strand.
CTGTGCGTGGTAATCTTCAAGGGCAGGAAAAAACATTCCTGGTAAATCCTCACAACTTTCACGATAATACATCCTCTCACAATAGTCTTTAGACACCTGGACAACCCTGTCAAACCAAATATGAGCATGAAAGAAAAGGAAGATGAACCCACAAGGGATTACTTGACTGTCTTGATATTGTATAGTTAATGCGAGTACATGTAAATTAAGTAGTCCTGAGGGGCACACAAATGCCACAAAACTGAAAACAAGGGAAAATGAAGAATACACACACAATTAAAGGAAAATAAAATATTATTAAAAGGGGGAAAATGTGAAAAGGAATGTAGAAATAAATTAAGCAAATCCACAAAAATGGCTTCTAACTCTGCTAATAAGATCAGAAAAACCTGAAATCATAACTGAATCACTGTGCCCACCCATATAAATGTGGGCTTGTGCCTTTTGGGTTACAAATGCACAATAACCATTGACATGTCATTTCAAAGGAGTGAGAAGCTTATAAATTTAAAGGACAGCAGACAAGAATAAAATTGGCATGCATGGTAGAATGACCAGGTATTGCTTAAAATAATGTGAAAGTTGTTCAGCTAGCTGTGGAATCTGGCACCATGTGATGAGATCTAAGACTGGTAACACTGTTTGTGGAGTTTGCACTCTCTCTATGTATTCGTGTGCTGCTCTGTTTTAGGGCCATATACTGGTGTCCATGATGGAGTAATCTTATACGTCTTATTTTGATTGTGGACGTATGGTGGTGCCCATAAATGAATAAAATGGCATTGCAGGACAGTAACCAAAATAAAAATTAATGCTTGCTTCCAAACAGACTACACTAAAATAAAAGACTTGAATATCTTGAGAAATTAAGTTTTAAATGTAGAAACTCATAACAGTTATCACAGACACATGACATCTCATGAATAAAACACAAAACACAATAAAAGAAATACCTTGAGCACTTTGAGTAGTCAAAAAAGTGCTATATAAATGTATAAATTATTATTGTTATTGTTATTATTATTACCAACCTTCTCCCAGTATGTGGATTGTAACACCCGGGGAAATAGGACTATTGACCTACTGTATGCAAATGTTAAAGATGCATACAGCGCCACCCCGCTGCCTGCGCTTGGGAAAGCAGATCGTAGCCTGGTTCTGCTTCAGCCTCACTACAAACCAAGAGTGAGGGCGCTACCTACAACCACACGATCATTCAGGAAGTGGTCCCCTGAGGCAGAGCAGGCTCTGAGAGACTGCTTTGGAACTACGGACTGGGATATCCTGCAGGGATCACATAGTGAGAACATTGAGGAAGTTGTTGACTGCACTACTGACTACATCAGCTTCTGTATGGACATTGTAGTTCCAGTAAGAACAGTACTCAGCTATGCTAACAACAAGCCATGGATTACAAGTGACATCAAGGGCCTTTTGAATCAGAAGAAAAGGGCTTTTAAAGGCGGTGATCAGCATGAGCGTGTAGAAGGAACCCCGAGTCCAGCTCAGGGCGGCGAAGGAGCAGTACAGGAGAAAGCTGGAGCAGAAGTTGCAGAAGTTGCAGAATAACAGCATGGAGGAAGTGTGGGATGGGATGAAGATCATCACTGGCTGCTGCTTGAAGCGGGGTGCCACCATCGAGAGAGACGTGGAGAGAGCAAACCAAATGCACAACTTCTTTAACAGGTTTGACCACCCTAACCCACTCTCACTTTGGAGTACTACACCCTCCACCCATTCTTCTGCTGATACCAGAATAGGAGAGACTTTCCCACCCACAATTACAGTAGCGCAGGTGAGCAGAGAGCTAAGGAGACTTCGTGCCAGCAAAGCAGTGGGTCCAGATGGAGTATCGCCACAACTACTGAAGTCCTGTGTGCTGGAGCTGGGGAGTCCTCTACAGCGCATCTTCAACCTGAGCCTGGAACAGGGGAGAGTCCCGAGGCTTTGGAAAACATCCATGAAGACCATGGAGCGGCTGCTGCTTCACCACCTGAGGCCACAGGTCCACCGCACCCTCGACTCTCTGCAGTTTGCATACCAGGAGAAGGTGGGAACGGAGGATGCCATCATCTATATGTTACACCGATCCCTCTCCCACTTGGACAGAGGCAGTGGTGCTGTGAGAATTATGTTTTTGGACTTCTCTAGCGCCTTCAACACCATCCAACCTCTGCTCCTTAGGGACAAGCTGACAGAGATGGGAGTAGATTCACACCTGATGGCATGGATCATGGACTATCTTTCAGACAGACCTCAGTATGTGCGTCTCGGGAACTGCAGGTCTGACATTGTGGTCAGAAACACAGGAGTGCCACAGGGGACTGTACTTTCTCCGGTCCTGTTCAGCCTAAATACATCAGACTTCCAATACAACTCGGAGTCCTGCCATGTGCAAAAGTTCGCTGACGACACTGCTATCGTGGGCTGCATCAGGAGTGGGCAGGAGGAGGAGTATAGGAAGCTTTGTTAAATGGTGCGACTTAAACCACTTACACCTGAACACCAGCAAGACCAAGGAACTGGTGGTGGATTTTAGGAGGCCCAGGCCCCTCATGAACCCCGTGATCATCAGAGGAGACTGTGTGCAGAGGGTACAGACCTATAAATACCTGGGAGTGCAGCTGGATGATAAATTGGACTGGACTGCCAATACTGATGCTCTCTGTAAGAAAGGTCAGAGCTGACTATACTTCCTTAGAAGGTTGGCGTCCTTCAACATCTGCAATAAGATGCTGCAGATGTTCTACCAGACGGTTGTGGCGAGTGCCCTCTTCTACGCGGTGGTGTGCAGGGGAGGCAGCACAAAGAAGAAGGACGTCTCACGCCTGGACAAACTGGTGAGGAAGGCAGGCTCTATTGTAGGTATGAAGCTGGACAGTTTGACATACAGTACATGACAGAACGACAGGCACTGAGCAGGCTCCTGTCAATCATGGAGAATCCACTGCATCCACTGAACAGGATCATCTCCAGGCAGAGGAGCAGCTTCAGTGACAGACTGCTGTCATTGTCCTGCTCCACTGACAGACTGAGGAGATTGTTCCTCCCCCACACTATGTGACTCTTCTATTCCACCTGGGGGGGAGGGGGGGTAAACGTTAACATTATTCAAAGTTATTGTCTGTTTTTACCTGCATTTTTATCACTCTTTAATTTAATATTGGTTTTCTTTTGTATCCGTATGCTGCTGCTGGATTATGTGAATTTCCCCTTGGGATTAATAAAGAATCTATCTATCTATTATTATTACCTTAATAAATACTAACAATTTACCATTGCTACACCCCAGGTCAACCTGACACCTCCAGAGCTGCATTCTGTCTTATTCTTGATGTTACTAGGAAGAGCTACTATACTAAAAGATAGTTTCAAAGCTTGGATGATTGTGCAAATGTTACAGATTTTAAATTTATACAGTTTGACAACAATCCATGCAATTAAACACCTTACTCACTATTGAGTGGTTCAGGAGCAGTGAAAGGAAGGAAAAGGATTTATTAACAAAAATATGAATATTTCTAAGTAGATAGTAAAAGAAGAAATATATATATATATATATCCATCCATCCATTATCCAACCCGCTATATCCTAACTACAGGGTCACAGGGGTCTGCTGAAGCCAATCCCAGCCAACACAGGGCGCAAGGCAGGAAACAAACCCCAGGCTGGGCACCAGCCCACCACAGGGCACACACACACACACACCAAGCACAATTTAGGATCGTCAATGCACCTAAACTTCATGTCTTTGGACTGTGGGGGGAAACCCATGCAAACTCCATGCAGGGAGAACCCAGGAAGCGAACCTGGGTCTCCTTACTGCGAGGCAGCAGTGCTACCCATTGCGCCACTGTGCCGCCCCTATATATAGTTCAAACTCATTTTTCAGGTGTTTTCTAGAATTGCTGACCAATAGTTGTCAATAAAAGCACAGAGTCACCAGGTGGTGCTATGGTATCAAATACTCAAATCTATGACCAAAGTCAGGTGAAGTAAGTATTTTTTAAAGATGATCTAAAAGCATCCAAGTCCAACCAGGAAAATCAACTAAACTTCATTTGACAATAAATCCTCATGAAAACATTTGTTATAACCAGCATGAAGATTTTTATGCCAATCAAATAAATCATGTTGTTCTAATGTAGGTGACATGTCAGTTTTCATCATTGGAATAGTATGTGTCCTTCAGACTAAGGAATGGAGCCAGGTTTGCACAACAGGCTGAGTGTGGCATTCGTTCAAATCCACATTTTCACAGAGCAGCCTCTGAAACTTGGGCAATGTGAGTGGAAGCTTTGTCCTGAAGCATACAAAGGAACTTTCTTCTCTACCTTTTCCTGACTTGTGATGTCAGTCTTTTTGAGACATATAATCATCATGGCTTACACCATCAACATCACAGAAAAACTGTGCACATTATCTTGACCATAATTTAGACCATAAATGTTTGGTGTTCGAGAATCATCTTTCTTACATTGTTCTGAATGTTGTTGGAAATATGAGTCACACAGATGTATAGAAGGTTCATCTCCAGTTATGAAACACTTCTTTAAAGCCTCAAAATCTGAATTTGGAAGTTTGGTGTTCTTCATGGAACGTTGGATACAGTGATGCTTCACTACAAAAGTCAAAAGTATCTTGGGGAACCCAATATATTTTACAGAGACTTTGCTATGTTTATTTAGTCACAAACAGCATTTTCCACCATTTCTGTTGAGGCTTCGCCATACTTTGGGTCATCTCTGAGAGATAACAGAATTCTGCAGCTCCATTCTCATCATTGTAATGCACAGAGTGGACTGATCGTGGTACACATTGGCTGGTCAAGAGTACAACTGTAATTCATTAAACGTTAATACTCTCTTTTTTTGACTTTGTTCTGAAACAAGAAAAAAATCACTATAAACCACAAATGATGGAAACATGTAATTCACATATTTCTGTATACATCAGCTAATCTTTCTTTAAAAAATGAAAGGTTCTGGCTAGTGATGAACTAAACAGGTAAGTTTGATGATGAAAATAAGTAAGTTTTGATTCCCTTGCAGTATTGCAAAACCTGACACTAAAATTTGTTTCACAGGTAATCACGCAATTGCAAAACATGAAACTAAACAGTTTTGGTGTTTTTTGGAGTGGAAAAGAATGAATACTGTTTCCTAAAGCATTATTCACATTTCTGTGTTTACCCGTGTTCTTTTCGGCGGCAGCATAAAGCATCATATGCATGCAGAATTAATTTATGAAAACAATTCCGGACAGGAACTAAACACCTTTCTTCTTGTGTCTTGAGGTTTTGAATAGTTAAACGCAACTTGTGACCTCACCGGTTCTTTAGTTTATGTTCTTTGTAGAAGGTGCAATCGCCACAGGTTGTCCAATAAGATTAGTCAAAAAGAGATGATGTCCAAAATAATTATTTATTAGAAAGCAAATCCATTCCAACTTGTATATTCACACCAAGGCTAGACGATGACAATTAAATATATGATGTGTGTGTGCGGCTTTTTCTTAAGCATACACAATCATTAAGTTTCTGAGACTTCTTGGAATGTGGTGAATACGATATGAATCCTGCAGCAGATAAGAAGTTGTTTGAGAAGTCTATTGTAACGATTTACTATAAACAACTTAATGTGAGATGTCACAAGTCAGCTGTTCCTTCAGAGATGGCTGATGCAACAACTCTGGGGCAGATATCAACTTCAGGGGAGGACAAATGTGCTTGGGCCAATCTCTTCAGGGTTATACAAAACTGACAGGTTATATTAGAAGATTATTGGCTGTGCAGTGAATAGCAACCTGTAGGGGACCCTCAGGGTTGAAATCAGGAAACAACTGTGACTGAAGAGCAGGTCTTCTGTGAATGGTGCAAATTTTGCTGGAAACAAAACACAACTTATTTCACTATTTTTTTTTTACAAAACAAAACACTGAGTTTTCTCTGGTATTTCTATTTTCTGTGAATCCTTTTTGCAATACCCCCATCTGGGGGGCCTTAAAATGCCTGTAGCATTGAACATTTATGATAAAAGTTCTTTTTTGTTATTGCAGAGTTCATGTGCATGTATCTGTTTTTGATATTTTAGATTGGGACTGCTTGCTTTTGGTTAAGAATTTGTTTTTTTTTTGGATTTTGGTGCTTTGGATTTGTTGTCTTTGAGCTGCTTCATTTTAATGAACTTTTTTTTCTACTTTTGAGTATTTTTTGTCTTCTTGTAAAATAAATTTTCAAATGTAAAGGACCATTTGTTTATTTATTTTTTGACCTGAAGTTTAACTGTTCCATTCTTCCCAGGTTTTAGATTTTATAGCCATTGTAAGCCCCTTTTTGATTTCTAAGTCTCATTTTGTTATATTTTGGAGAATAAGCCTTATCCTAAGTTTTATAAAATGACTATCACCGCTATTCATTGTATTCAGATCAGACAGATTGTTTCCCCCAATCATGTCTCTCCAATAATGTTCATCAAGGGAACATTAAAATATCCTTTTGGAGCAACAGAGTCAGTACATTGTATACTTTTGAGCACTGAATCTAACATCCGAAAAGTGCAGAGTTCTCTGAATAGATTCTAAAAACAGCCAAAAATGTGCTCTCTGCAAATCACATTGAGATGACCAACTCTCACTGGAAGGAACTCCAAATCTATGATGTCCTGCAACACGCTTATTTGTATCTCCACACATGCCCTGGTCCTCTCCAATGGGGCACCCACACCTTTGATGGAGAAGTCTGGTTCCAGAGCAAATATTATGCATAGAACGTGAGTCCCACTCTATCTAGCTGATAATTAATTAATTAATTAATTAATTAATTAATTAATTAATTAATTAATTAATGTATTAATTAATCTCTTGCACCAGCTTGGGCTCCTTCCCCACCAGAGGTACATGCCATGTCCAAAGAACCAGTTTCTGTTGCCAATACCTAATATGAGTGACTCTGTCTGGCTCTTGCATGTCATCCAATTAGTATTGCTCCTAACTCTTATGTTTTGCTGAGGCTTATAGTGTTTGTTCTGTCTGAGCCCAAATGGAATACATTTGGCACTTGCCAATAAAAAACATCCTTATGCCTGGGTTCTGGAGTGGCTCCTGATATTTGTGTTACATGCAAACTTTTGTTTGATTTTATTAGATTTATTACTATCATGATATTTGATAGATTGGACTGCTTGTTGCATGGCTGTGTAAATGAGTCGACACTAGGGGTCGCTGTTACCCCTTAAACCCAACAGACAGACGTACTGGACACAGGGTAAAAGAAGTATTGTAATAATTTCTTCTTTTAAATAGTGTTCCTTCATAGCACCCCAGCCACAGTAAACAAGCAATTACATGAACACAATATTCTTAATAATAATAACAGTAATTCTCTCCTCCAAACCACCCAGCAAGCTCTGTCACACTCCTCCTGACTCCGGCTCGCTTGCTGGGTTTCCAGCAGTTCTTTATATAGTTCCTGACCCAGAAGTGCTTCTGTTCTTCCTCCCACTTGACTTGCCAGCACTTCCGGGTCAGATGGAGAATCCCAGTTCTTTAATTAGCCCGGAAGTACTTTAGGGCTTCCATCCTCATGACTTCCTAGTAGGAAGCATGGCTCCCCAGGTCCTTTCACAGCTCCCCCTGGTGGCACCCACAGCACCCAACAGGGGTGGGAAAGCAGACTCCAAGTCCGAGGATGCCCTGTGGGAATCTGGGGCACTGCTGCACTCCAGGGGAGGTTCCATCTAGCGTTTTGGAGGAGGCAGTGTCCTGGAAAAGCTGCCTTCCCCCATCCTTCCATCCTTTTGGAGTCCTGGTCGGGTTGAGCTGCTGGCCGTCCCTCACAGCTGATGTTCATAGTCCAATTTCCAGGTGTATACTATGTCAGAAGCATAGATCAGTAGACAACATACAGTAGTTGCAAGAATCATGGCGTACACCACACCATATTCACAGTCCCAGTAGGAGACATCTAAGTATGCCTTTTCTTTAACTGGTAACTTGGGAATTACTGAGGAATTATTTTTATTCTTGTCCTCATGTTGTATTTGTTTTGTATATTGCCTTTAACAAATCAAAAACATACAAATAACATTAATATTGGCAATATAAGTAAATTACATAAGTAGATAAACTGAGGACAGGCAGATTTGGCTTCTGATAGTCCTCTTGGTGGTGCAGAGACACCAGGTGCAAGCGGGGATTTGTAGCTTTTTTATGTAGCTGCCCGGCTCCCCACTCCTGACGTCATGTTTCTCCCTCTCCTCGGCCTGCAGCCTCTGTCTCGGATTAGCGTGAATATATCATTCCTGCAAGCTGATTCTTAGCACAATGAGAGAAGCTGCAAAATCAACTGGAATGTTCAAGCAAATTATAGAAAAAAATCTGATCTAAGTGCTGTTAAGTAGTTCTCTCGTGAAAAGCAGACAGACAGATAGACAGACGTTGGATTTTATAGAGAGATTGGGGAATAGCTCTCTCAGAGATTCATTGATGGATGGAGGTTTAACATCGTTTTCTGAAAATTTTTATTTTGTTCCTTCAGATTAGAAGGTTTCACAGTTTTTATCTCCTGTGGAGGTTGACCCGGACACAGACAGGCAGACACGTTCTTGTCACCCACAACACGTTTATTTACAAAAGTATTTACAAAAGTGCACCACAAACCCTCAAACTCCCCAAAGTCCTGGCCACAACAATGCCTTCTTCACTTCAGGCCACCTCCTTGCCTCCTCCAGTAGGCTCAGTCCTCTCCGCTCCCGACTCTCGCTCTGAATGAAGGGAGGCGGCCCCTTTTACAGCCATGTTCAGAAAACCCTCCCTCATGCTGTACGGGGACAGCGAAACCTACCTTCCCTGCCGTGCCGCTCCGGCTGGAGAATCCAGTGCTGCGCCATCGGATCGCTAATCTCAGCTCTTCTATTGACACGACTGCCTTCCTCTCCAGTACCTGCATCTCTGCCCGGAGGGCACATAGCACCTGGAACAAATACTGCTCCGCGGGCTGAAGGCACGCCTCCAGCTCCGCCAGAGCAGCCGGCAAAGACAGGAAGTTAACTGACGCGGAGCCTACCTGTCTGTCAGCCTCCGACGCCAGCAACCTCCTGTGGGCCTCCTCCTCTGGCCCAATCGGGTCTCTCTTCGTCACGGGATTGACATTCCTTGGTCCCACCTCTATACATTCATTGGCGGGCACACAAGACACACCGGCCAATCCCGTGCCTGCCAGCAGGTGGGACTTCCGGTCTGCAGCCATCTTTGGTCTTCTCTTCCTGGTGCGGTGGCCTGTTTGGCCTTTTACGAGCGGCAGCGGCTCCCTTTCCGCAGCTCTCCTAGCTGCTGCCGCGCCGCTGGAGCCCCGCAAACCGACATGCCCCCGCCACTGACGCGGATCCGGGCAGCCCCTGCTCTGTAAGTAAAAAACACACTCGGCCCCACAGGGCCGGTTGCCGACAAGTAGGGAACTTACCTCCTGGATCCCGTCTGCCCGAGGAAACGTCCCCGACATGGCTTCGCTGGGCGACACGCCGTCGCGGGCGCCTCCAGCGCCGGCACGCTCATTGGAGCCCGCTACACTCCTGCCCTGGCCGTGGTCTCTCTTCCGCACCAGGTGAGCACCATTCCTCCGCGAACCGGCAGCGGTCTGCTGGGCGACTCCTTGTCCCGGGGTAGTGGGCACGCCGCACCCGCGGCACGTGTGTGGGCGCACCTGCTGCGCCGGGCCGTCTACAAAATATTTATTTGGGGGTCCCCATCTTGCACCAGACAGATCGCCCCTCGTTGGGCGCCATTGTGGAGGTTGACCCGGACACAGACAGGCAGACACGTTCATGTCACCCACAACACGTTTATTTACAAAAGTATTTACAAAAGTGCACCACAAACCCTCAAAGTCCCCAAAGTCCTGGCCACAACAATGCCTTCTTCACTTCAGGCCACCTCCTTGCCCCTTTTATCCGCACCCGGATGAGCTCCAGGTGCTCCCCGGCAATCTCCCGCTGTCACGCCCCCGTGTGGCGGAAGTGCCGGCTGTTCTCCCGGAAGCTCTCCGGGTGTCCCTGCTTCTCTTCCCCCCAGCACTTCCTAGTGTGGCGGAAGTGCTGAGGTCCAGGGTCCCCAACGCATTGGGGCGCCTCCTGGCGGTGACCTCGGGCCCCTACAGGGTGGGGCTTCCATGCCCTGAACCCGTGGCCCCCAAATCAACCAGGAAGGTGGCCCCCACGTGATCCCAGATGGGCACACGCCCACTTCTGGTCCTCCAAGGCGTCCCGGCCGGGTCATGGCCCCTGGCATCCTCGACACTCCCCTGAAAGGCATTTTTCTGTTTTTTGGGATATTTAAAAGTAGTTTTGGAATTTTAAAGCCCATTTTGGGTGTTAAAAGCACACGTCTTGAGTTTGGGGTCTTCAACTAATGAATTATTCAATAGAAGTGAGTCAAGAGCCATTACTGGGATTCCTTTATATCAACAGCAATGCACCTTTACAATGCCTCTCTGTTACTGCTCTCTTATCTTTAGCCACATTAGAGGTTTTCTTTTTTATTTTAATAATTCGTTTGTGTATTTGAAGGGGTTTGTTGTGATAATGTGCACAATTTTTTATGATGTTCTTTGTTATAATATTTATTGAGCAGCTCTAAAAAGCTTAATTCCCCTTTGGACAAAAGATCCATCTATCTATCTATCTATCTATCTATCTATCTATCTATCTATCTATCTATCTATCTATCTATCTATCTATCTATTGTGACAGATAGGGGGCGCTGTCATCCCCTTGAACCCTCAGACCAGACGCCAGACACCAGATAAAAGTCCAATAATAATATTTATTTGAACTATAATGTGCACAAAGCACCCTTCACTCCACAATACTCATAAATATCCAATACACAATAGCCAAATAATCAATCCTCCTACTCCCAGATACGTTGCCATCCTTCCTCCCGACTCAGCTCATCCATCTGGGATCTCTCAATATCTTTTATAGTCCATGACCCGGAAGTGCTTCTGAACCCTCCTTCCATGTGACTTCTTAGCACTTGTGGGTCAGATCAAAACTCTTCTTTTTTATCCCGGAAGTACGTCATTTCCTCTGTCCCTGTGACCAGGACGTACTTCCGGGTTATAGGAAAAATAAAAAAACTCTGAGCCTCCCTGCAGCGTCTTCTTGCAGCCCCCATGGTATCCAGCAGGGCTGTGAAGGAAAACTCCAATGTCCATGATGCCCTGCTGCAATTTGGGGCTCCTCCATGCTGCCGGAAGGGCTCCATCTAACAGCGTGGGGGTATTGGCCAGGATGAAAGGCCGACCATATCTCACACTGTCTATCTATCTATCTATCTATCTATCTATCTATCTATCTATCTATCTATCTATCTTTTATATAGTGCCTTTTTAATATCTATTACAACTAATTTTGTTGTTTATTAAAGGTAATTCTGACTATTCATGGATCAAGCATCCTGGCTTCAAATCTCTCATCTGTCTATAGTTTCTTGGGACTTTGTGTGTTCTGTTTATGTCTATGTGGTTTAATGATTAGCTACTCCAGATTACTTCAACAGCGACGACTGTGTTAAGTTAATTACTCATTACAATTTGGTGTTGTGCATACTATGGCCATGATTTGGATTAAATGCTTTTTACATTTTCAAAGCTATTTCCTTTAAAAAAGTTGTGAACGTAGTTGATCACGCGTTCCTTTTTTTTCTAAGGCAGTGTAAAGCATTACAGCTTAAGAAATGGTTAAACTGTAACTAGGTACTGTTTACATATCCTAAGGCATTTTAGTTTATAAGTGAAGAAGCAGTTACTTTACTGCATTAACACTAATCCAGACCAATCAATGGGATCATGAAAAGGCTAACAAATAATAGAAAAAATAACAAAATGTATATGCCCTGAGGGAACTTCTGAAAGTTAAAACTAAACTGTCTGCAAACACAGATAATTTCTAAAGAGTAGAACTTTCCCTCTTTTTTATTAACAAGTGTTTAAATATAATTTTCATTAAAAGAGTTTGTAGCTAAATTCTAAAATAGTCATTTCAGTAATAGAAAAAAAAAAACACTTTTAAGAAAGACAATTGAAAATGCCAACCCAGACTTGTTTTATCCCACACAGTTGCTTCAGAACTTTCAGATCTAAACATGAAAACTTCTAATATGGTAACTTCACCTATACATAATATGAATCGCTTCAAAGGCTGTAGTCAGTAAAGATGTCCACAAAAGATTTCCACTAAATAAACTCTTATGAGGGACAGAATTGTGCTCAACTGATTATCTGCTCTTAATGCATCTGTTTAGCTCTGAAAATAATCATCTGATGATGTCTGACTGTATGCTTTTTTATTCGGTTTCTTCTCACATTCACATTGAGTTGCAACTGTAAATTGGCCTTCCATAAAGGAGTGTGTGTGTGTGACTGAGTGTGCACTCTAGCCTGTCAGTGTCCCAGTTTTCCATACTGTCAACAGAGACACCTCTCCAGTAAAGGATGCATAACGTAAATCCCAGAATAGCAGCACAGGACACCTGGCCCAGTTAGCTGTTATAACCTGGCCCACAAGTTTTCTCCTATTGAGTGCCACCAATCAGTGTCTCTCAAATGTCTTTTTCATTTTTTCTTTAAACAGAAATTCTGTTACTTTAGAGCTATTGGCTAGTCCATAGGTGCTTCATTCCACAGCGTCCAGTCCCCACCTCAACTTCCAGAGGTAGATAAAGTCTTTTGATGATTTTTGATTTCGGAATATGATGATTCAATGAAGTAAATAATCTCTTTTGCCCCTTTGCAATGTATTAATATTGTTTAAACTTTATTTAATCTTTTTTATTTATTGTTCTGCTGTATTATATGATGGATTCTACTATTCTGAGTAGTTTTATTGTTGGCAATGGTGCCCTGTTACCACCATGTTGTGGCTGGAAGTTACAATGCAAAGTGTCATTGGGCTACCAACCTGCCACTATTTAAGATAGAGACACAATATTCACCTTGTCCAAGTCCCCAGATACTAAAAAACAAACTTTGTTGTGTTAGTTAGTGCCTCTGAATCTTCTGGTAGTTGGGACTTCATTGCATGATTAACAGATTTTGTCTTGCATATTGGGCATTGGTTGCTAATTTGTTTTAATCATGTTTGGTTTTGACCTCTGCCTGTTTTGAGCTTCATTGTATTCTCATCTTTGCATATTTTCATTTTTGCCCCCTTTCACAGCATCAGAACAGTCTTAGACATATAATAAGTAGAGACAACAATACTAAAGATAACATATGTGGAATTGTTACACACTGAACTGAAGCAATTTGCTTTAGATAGATAGATAGATAGATAGATAGATAGATAGATAGATAGATAGATAGATAGATAGATAGATATTAAAAAAGCACTATATAAAAGATAGATAGATAGATAGATAGATAGATAGATAGATAGATAGATAGATAGATAGATAGATAGATAGATAGACAGATAGATAGATAGATAGATAGATAGATAGATAGATAGATAGATAGA
>JANRMT010062793.1:4224772-4254314 GCA_026402145.1 Polypterus bichir lapradei
AGATAGATAGATAGATAGATAGATAGATAGATAGATAGATAGATAGACCAATCAGCATCCCTGCCAGGATGTATCCTGTTCCCTTGCCCGGCAGCAACTACACCAGGGCTGGCATCCCAGCTACCATGGAGAGACACACTGGTTGGTCTTGGGTGACTGAAACATCAGGACAGTGGATTGCTGCCTGCTATGGGCAGAGCATCCCCCTGTACTTAATATTTATTGTGTTGTATGGTTGACAAGCAGCCTGTATTTAAAAGTACTTGTACAATAAATCATTTATTTGAACCACTGACTAATGTCTGTGAAGTTGTTTTTGGGGTGCTGCAACACTCCCTAGCCACAACAATATGAACATATACAAATGTTTTCTAAACAAAAGAGGATGCTAATATATAACAATCAACAGCATTTGTCAATATATATATATATTGTTTTCAAAAAAGGGAGGATTGCTATGGCGCTTAAATAGGAATGATGCCAGCAAGGACTGTGAACCAACGGCCAAATCATTTCCACTGACAGGGCTCACATCTTATCTCTTAATCTAATTTGTTTTCCATTCTTCATCTCACAAGACACTGAAGTAAGCCTCTATTCAGTTGTGCTACACTTAGAACCACAGCTCTATGTAGATCTTGATGCTCCTGTTCATAGTGAAATCCATAACATTACTTAAGTGGGAGTTATCTGGTTGTGATACTGTACATCATGTTCACAAGAAGAGACACTACACGTATATGAGAATTGCCCAAACAGTTTAATTGCTTGTAATTTAATATATAAGTTTTGCACATAAATGACAATTTGATGTATTAACTAATTTTTTTTTTATAAACATGAAGTTCATGAGCACTGTTCCAAAGCATGTTCCCTCTTCTTTTGAAGTGTGCAGTCATAACCACTCCATTATCATCACTCCCAAATCTTTTATGCCAGATTGCATCTTTGCAAAATCCAAAAAGGTGGAAAGGTGGAAAACTGATGGAGCAAGATCTAATAGTTCTTTTGTTAAAAGAAGTGTCTGTAAACATTTTGCTAGCAAATTTATTTTACTGATTGTTTCTTTGCTACAAGAAATTCAGTAGCTGTTTAACACAACAACACCGTTTTGAAGGAAAACTGTGCATGCAATTGGAACAAGATTCTTTCATGGCACTTTAGTACTAAGGTGGATATCTTCAAATACATAAGAACAAATATAAGAAATTTAAGAATCAAGACAAGACCATTCAGTCAATCAAGCCTGTTTGTTTAGCTAATAGCTAAGCTGTCCCAATATCTCATCTAGATACTTCTTAAAGGTTGTCAAGGTTTCTGCTTCGGCTACATGGCACAGTCGTTTGTTCCTGATTCTCACAACTCTTTGTCAGGGCCATCTTAACAGCATTATAGCCCACCCGGGCAAAGCAGTGCACTGGTGCCCCTACCTACACAACCTCAAGTCACAACAAACATAGATTAGCATGGGACCCCTATGCTTGCGTTAAGACAGCCCTACTCTTTGTGTACAGAAGTACTTTCTGGCTTCAATCCTAAATGCATTTTCCCTTATTTTCCACTGGTGTCCTCAAGTACATGATTCAGCATTAGGAATTCTGCTAGATCTACTTTATCAATGCCTTTGATAATTTTGAACACCTGGATTAGGTCCCCATGCAGTCTCCTCTGCACGAGACTAAACAGGTTTAGTTCTCTTATTCTGTCAGACTATGACATGTCTTTAAGTCCGGGGATGCACTTGGCTGCTCTCCTACGCAGAGCTTCAAGTTTTGCTGTTTTTTATTGTATGGTGACTAGATTTGCACACAACACTCCAGATGAGGTCTCACTAGTGCATTATATAGTCTGAGTCTTGATTTATATTTAACAGTTTTTACAATATAACATAACATTTTATTTGCCTTTTTAGTTGCTTCGGCACATTGCTTAGATGATGAAAACGTTGCATCAACATAAACCCCTAAATCCTTTTCAGATGTTGCCTCCTGTATGACAGTGCCTTCCATCTTCTTCTTATATAATACCCTACCGTGGCTGTTCGTTTTTCTGTCCAGGATTTTAAATCACCTGTAGCTCGCAAACTGTTTGACCTATTGACCTGAAATTTAGTACACATAATACTACATGACGTCTACGATCCACTTTTGGAGTGATGATTGACCTTCAAGGTTATTCCTCTTTTTATTTTTATTTTATTTTATTGTAGAATCAACTCTCAGCAGGAGCCACATGCGTATGGGCACCGTTCTCATCCCTACCACCTTTGCCGTTACTTCCTCTACCTCTTCATATCTTAAGTCATTCTTGAGGCAGATTGAAGACTTAAAATTAAGGAAAACCTTATTGCAACACAACCATTGACTTAAACAGTTTTAACGCGAAAAGATTCTGACGAAAGAAGAGAAGTAGGGGGCCGCTAGAGTGGAGAAAAGAAGGTCTGCTCAGGAAGCAGCAAGCGCATCAACCTCTGAGCAAACGAATGCTAAACGTACAGAGAAAGAGGATGAAAACTATGAATGCTAAAGTCAAGTGTATTCACTGCACATTATCATGCAGTGTGCCGTTACTGGCATATTTATAATTGACGTTCCTTTTGCTCACATGCAGCACTTTCCTCTTTTCTGAAATTCCTTAGGGGAAACAGTTTTAGAGAAAAAGTAGATATGAAATTGAAATTGAGATAAAAGGAGTCAAAATTGACAATTTGGTTTGAAAAATAAGGTATAATTTGTCAGATCTCTTTCTAATCTTGTTGTAAGCTCTTTCAAAACTTCATTATTAATGGACTGGTGCCTTTATCCAAGGTGGCTTACAACATTTGTGATAAGAGTGGTTCCATTTATTTTATTTTTCCATTTGGATTACAGACAGATGAAATTACTTTTTTGTGGTCCCACAGGTGTCAGTAGTGGGATTTGAATTTGCAATCTCAGGGTTTGAAGCCCAAAGTCTTAACCCATATGCCCTATTCCCTGCATTTTTTTCCAGAATGAGTATGATCTAAATCAGTGGTTCTCAACCTGTGGAGCGGGCCCCGCTAGGGGGGCACGACATAACAAAAAGTGTGAAGATGTGGAAAAAAAAAACAAGAATCAAAAATATGAAAAAAAATCTGTTGAAACCAAAACAAATTAACTTAAACTACATTCTGATACTAGAACAATAAATATAGAGTTAGATAAATGTCGATAAAAGTTAAGTAGGTATAATAAAACATGCATCTACATTTCAAAAAAATGTTAGGGGGGGAGCGATTAAAACTGTTATGAAAACTCTGGTCGCAAATACTTAAAGGTTGAGAAATGCTGATGTAACTGGAGCACAGTAATATATATTAGAGCAACTGATAGTATTATTCAGAAGTGGACTACAGAGTTGCAATCCTAGTGAAGTGTTTTATTACTACATACTGTATATTACACCATATATTACTGAGCACACATGCAAATATTTTCAAATCAAAAAAAAGATGTCAAGACACTACTTGGAAGATCTGAGCCCATTGTATGACTTTGCTGAGATATCTGCTGAAACTCAGGAAAAAACATCTGAGAAGCATAAGACAAAAAACAATGTCTTTGTTTTATTTCTTTTTGATGTCATAATGGCCTAGAAGGAATCAAAAAGAGATCTCGTTTTTAAAATGTTCATTCTTATGGGGAGAAAAGAGCTGGTGGTGGACTTTAGGTGTGCCAAGGAGGCTCCGAGACCAGTCACCATCCAGGGGGAAGACATGCAAGAGGTGCAGAGCTACAAGTACCTTGAGATTCACATACATAATAAATTGGACTGTTCTGACAACACAATAACACCTTAAAAGAAAGGCCAGAGCAAAATGTACTTCTAAGGAGACTCAGGTCTTATGATGTATTAAGCAAGTTGCTGGAAACGTTCCTCTGTCCATAGTAGCCAGTTGTGCTGTTCTACACTGCACTCTCCTGGGGAGGCAACCTGAGTTCATTAGATGTACAATGCCTGAACAAACTTATCAGGAAAGCCTACTCCATCATAGGGTGAACCCTTGATATACTGGTGGCTGTTGTGGAGAAGAGGATGGCAGACAAAATCAGATGCCATCATGAAAAATCCCCTCCATCCCTTCCAGGGTGTGCTGTCTTTGGGCGCTTTTGGCCACAGGCTTGTTCCACCATGGTGTGCTAAGAAGCTCCTCATGGGCAGTTTTCTGCTCATTTCTACAAGGCAATTCAATGTTTTCTCCCTATGAACTATTTGAGTTCATTTGGAATTTGTCCGCAATATACATTTATTTATTTACTTATCAATTAATTAATTAATTGATTTATTGGCTGTATTATGAGTCCTGTGAGTCTATATCCTTGTATTCTATGTTTCTGCTGCTGTATGCATCTGAATTTTCCTTGAGATTAAGTTTATGAAATCTAATGTAACTTTTGAAGGCTCATGATGTTTTCCTATTGATTTAAGTATAAATCATAACAAAAGGGTCTTGAACAACAGAAGATGTTAAACTGACATTAGTAGTTTTGCATACTGAGCACAGCTTTACAGTTTATGTTCTGTTTGTATGTACATTTTATTATTGTGCTTGAATTTCAGTAATAGCAACATAATGCATACTTATATTTATAATGTTACTTTGTAGAAAGGAAGACTAAAAATAATCAGACTAACACACATCTTGTGATACCCTGTTTTCATGCAAAAGTGCAGCTGTTTGTGTGTTCTTTTGCAATAAGTATGTTGTATGAAGTCTAAACAGTATCATTTTTCACCTGTAAACCACTTTCTGTCACACAATAATGTGCTCCACTCTGTCACATTCCACTGACAGAAATTTAAAAATGAACTTTTACAAACATTTAGCACTTTACAGAATACATGCATTATTATATTTTGTTCTTAAACCTGAATTCAACACCCTATTTAAGTAAAAAGACTTTTTGGTGGAGTTTGTTAAAAAAAGATGTTACATGTTTGTGAAACATGCAAGAATTGGCATAGCTATTTCAAACATTTTCATTAGCCTTTGCCTTCCTTGTTGCACTATATGCTTTTCTGCATAATCTTACGTTAATTGCTTTCCAGAATTTGTTGGGTAAATCCTCAATTGAAAATATGAAACTTTATTAAGCATGACAGAAAAAAACTCAGTATGTCTTTTTAATCTTCTGAACCTATCTCATATATCCTAGGATTATGATGCATACATCCAAAGAGTTTTATTCGAAACAAAGTAATAGAAGCGTTAAAAGCATAAAGAGATTAATATAAGAGATTAATATAATGCACACATTACAAAATATTCATATTTTAGTGAATATATATTTTTAATTAAAGCATCCAAATCAGGCTTGCAATGAAGCCAGTTCATACTGTAGTAGGAATCATTGTTTTACCTTTTGTGATGGATGGCCGGGGATCATGCCCTACTGGGAGGCCTGGGGAAGCAGGGGACCAGGAGAGGGGCAATTCATACCCTGGGACATGAGAGGGCAGCCCCCTGGGTTGCATCAGGGCCACGGGCTTGGGGCTTAGAAGCTCCACCCTGTTGTGGTCTGTGGCTCCAGCCAGGGGGCGCCTGGACAGCTCCGGGACCATGGTCTGCAGCACTTCCGCCACACTCAGAAATGCTGCTGGAAGGTGATGGGAGAGTGCCTGGAGCACTTCCGGGTGCAGTATAAAAGATGCCACCTGACTCCATTCAAAGAACCAGAGTCAGGTGGCAGAGGACAGAGCTTGCAGGAGAGGAGTGGAGGCGGCAAAGGAAAAGAGAATGAAAAGAAAGGACTGTGAGTCGGAGCTGGGAAGTAGAGAGGCAACACTTGACTGGAGGAGGGGAGTGCGGTAGTAAGAGAAATTAGAATAGGAGAGAAAAAAACCTGTGTTTAGTGGTTTTCCTTTTTGTAACTTATAAAGGAGTGTGGTGTAATAAACCAACTTTTATTTGAACCCAGGACTGTGCTTGTGTGTTCGTGTTGAGGTTTGGGCTTGCTGATGCCTGGGTTTCCTCCACACTTTTCTGACCAGAGATGAAATAAATGTCTATGAGAACCCCTTTGCTGCCCACCCCAGTAGATTTTAGGAAACATCAAAGAATAAATGGTGGTAATTTTATTGAGAAAGACTTGCGCTTCCAGCTTCCAAGCATCAGCAAAAGAGGGAAACTCATGGCAATACAGAGATGATCTTAGGTCTGTGGCTTCATCCTTAGCCGCCTGTAGTTATCCATAGTCAACTCTTCACTGACATAACAGGATGTGCATCTTCTTCAATACACCCATGAGTCAGCTTTAATATTACCCTGTGAAATTTAAATCTCCTATCGCTAAATGAGGGGACAATGTTTGTTATGAAGAATTATGATTAGTTACAGGTTTTACTTATTTAAAGCTAACTTTCTATGCTTATTATCCTAACTACCTACTGCTACAGACTCTCAGTACTGATGATGTAGTTGAACTCTCTCTGTTCTCAGCCTTAGGTCATTCAGTTCAGGATGATCTGTCAGAGGTGATGCCATGCCATTCTTTATTCCCAGGTAGTGTTATCTTCATCGGTGGACCAGGATCAATGTTAGGAATTGCACTGTAGAAAAATTGTTCCACTAACAGTACCCCCTCAAAGCCACAAGGGAGGCAAAATAACCACAAGAACAATAAAAAAAACACAACAAAAATAATAATGCTTTAATTAGCATGTATTATATATTTTTTCAGCATACAATCTACATCAGTCACTGTCAAGAGAAATGCATTTGAATATCAGTAGAGGGAAAATTCCTGTAACAATTTGCATAATCTCGCTCTGTCTCTCTCTCAATGATGGGTAAGTTGTTATCTTGTCCTGGTGCTGTCCAAGCATGCAGAAAAGTCTGAATGGTGGAAATCAATGGATGGCCGTATTTCAACGGTCAGCTGTGGTGGTGCTTCAGCAGTGGTAAGATTCTCAAATGCCAAAGTGTGGTGACACTTTTTGTAACTTTAGGAGAATAATTGTTTTCCTACAATAAACCAATCAGCATTTAATTAAGAGCTTCATGCTTTTAATTATTAACCGAGTACAGGTGACTAATAAGGTTGTAAATTGAAATCACTAGTAAGCGTTCTCCAGCAGTTAAAAAGATAAGTCATGAATGATCTGCCATGGGTCTCAGCACACAATATATTGCATGTCTTATACATAATAAATTTGGAAATGTGTTTGCTGCAATATATTACTGAAAATGAATGTTTCCTTACATTTCAGATACAATATTCAAGCTATATATATGTTGCATTAAATTGAAAGATATGTTCACATATTTTTTGTATATTACTAAATATTTCATTTTAGTTACGGATTTACTCATCTTCATTGCTGCCTACAGGTACAATATTTTAGTTAAGCATTGAAAGAAAAATTATAGACAAAATATCACGAATATGTTACAGCCAAAGCCCGAAGTTCGGCAAGTTCCCGAATTGGCTGGCCATTTTGCATTTTGGCCAAGAGGTGTGGACAAAGTCTGAATAAATTGAAATGACCAGTGTATATGCTACTTTGGCCGGCCATTTTGCAAAGTGTCAAGAACTCCCAGGCCAAAATTCGATGTGCTGATATAACACTGTCCGCAGGGTCTTGTTCAGAAAGTGGACGCCACTTGAGACGGCATTCCCCTTACCCAAACACTAACCTTCAGGGCAATAAAATAGGTTCCTGATGTTAAGTCACTATTTTAGGGCTACAATGTTAACAGAAATGTGAAACTTACTTATATACCTAATCTTAATTATTGTGAAACAACCAAGTGGCATCCGTGTGAAACAACCAAGTGGCGTCCACTTTCTGAACAAGAGCCGCCAAGGCTACACTCAATGCAATTGCACTACTAAGTGTGCAACAAATTGCTGCTCATGCCTTTTTTCTTCTGACTTTGGCCGATCGTCCCATGCTATTTCACAAACTGTCTGGCCAAATCCTGAAATCAAGGAAAAGATTGGACATTGGCTGGTCAATTTACAGAGACATTGGCCATTTCCCAATTTGGCCGGACACTTCCCGCATTTGCCGATTTCGGGTTTTGGCCATAACATATATACTTGCAGCCAAGCTGAAGCCTATTAGACTATGCTGAAGACTTTAACTAATGTTATCTTATGCTAAAGCACTTCTATGCAGTATACACTTTCAAGTCAAGGTAAACTAGCATAACAACACAGCCTTACATTTACTTCACTCCCAGTACCTATGCCATGCATACAATACTGAACTTGTTCAGTGAAGTTCATGGTTGCAGAGGTGTTGAGCCTATTCCCAGTGCCATTGAGTCCAAAGTAGGATACAAACATTAGTTGGAGGGTGGGGCACATATACCCACACATCCAAACTCCTTCATATTGAGCTAGTTTAGAGTAGCCAATTACATTAACATATATACTCATGTGCACACAGATAGATAGGCAGATAAACAGTATGCTATTTCTCTCAAGGAGGAAATTGAGGCTTTTATAGAAGCTCGAGAGATATTAGAAGAACAAACCAATAAAAACAATTATAAAAATCAAGAAATGTTCTGACTTGGGTAAAGTTGAAATAGCGCAAATTCCACAGGAACAGTGGCAAGGCCAAGATTTGATCCTGGGGTTATGAAGCTTTACAGTAAGTCATGGTGCACACACATACTGCTTTAACAAACAAAAAGTGTAATGGCCAGGTTATGAGAGATTTCACAATATAAGCAAGATGTAAAAAAGACCTTACACGTATATTGATTATTTTAAATACAATTGGAACATTTGCAATTTTGCCTAGAATGACAGTATGAGGCAGATTACTGCATTATTGTTTTTTCATATAAGGGATTCAGTTAAGTGCACATTAAAGATTGTTTTTAAAGAAAATGGTTGAAAGAAATTCAGCAGTATTAAAGTTTCAGACCACTAATGTCATCCTGATTTGTGTTGCGTTCTTCATCATTGGCTGAACTTGTCTTTGTCTGCCTGGGCCTTATTCTTTGGCTGGCTCTCACTCGCTACAGTGTTGCTTTCTGTGAGCACATTTTTCAGATTTTCATTGGCCTGATCAACTCTTGCCTGGACACCGTTTTCAAACTCCTCCTTGTTTTTGGTCACGAGAGTTTCAATTGTCCCCTTTGCTCTGTCACAGTTAACTTTCAGACGTGTACTTACTTCCTTGGATTTGCAGTCTGTGGGGTTGAGGCACATGGCAGCAACTAGGCTACTAACTTGAGCTAGCAGATCATTTCCAGAGACATCCACATAGGTCTCAGTGAACATCTGTAGAAGGTCAGCAGCATTTACTGACTGGAAAGCTGCGCCATAAATGAGATCTTTTACAAATCCAGAATCAGAGTAGTTAGTGATAGAGGTGACCGATTTACAGGAGTCAAGAAAGTCAGTAAGGCGTTGATTCAATAAGGTTTTAATTAAATTTGTTACTGTGTGAAAAACCTTATTTATCTTGATCCACTGTTCTTTGATTTGTCCCAGTGCATCTAGCCCTTTTGTCACATTATTAATAGTTGATATGCAGCCGTTGTTTTCAGCCTGAAGGTTTATTATGCTTATCTTGACGTCATCATGTTCCTTGTCACATTTCCTCATGTCCTCTACACTCTGGTTGTACCTGACATTGCTTTGCTGTAGATCATGCTGTGTATACTGCATCACTGTGGGGTTTCGTTCCCAGTTAGTTGACCTGAAACTCTCTTTCAGTTCTGCTACTTCACTCTTCATTCTTCTGCAGTAATTCTCAGCCATGTAATGTTTGTTCTCGGCTGTATTTTTCCTCAGATTAGCATTTACCAGATCCACATTTGTTCTCTTCCTCAAATCTTCCAATGTCATCTTTGTTATCTTGCAGTTTTCGAGAAGTTCCTCAATTATATTATTACCCAGAGTAAAATCTTTCTGAATACTTTCTGACAGGCTTAAACATTCTTGAGAAACTTGCACAATTTTATTCATCTGCACAGGAAGCAAAACTTCATTAATCTTCTGCTGTCCTTGCATCAGTGTCTGGATGACCTTCTTCACGTCTTGAGGAATGTGGCAGCAGTACAATGAGATCTGCTCCATGTTGTTGTGGGCGGTGCTAAATGCTTTCATGCACTGATCATACATCTGTAACACATTTGCATGAAATGACTGGTGGTTCTTAATGTACTGCAAGGGTTTTTCTTTGTCCAGTGCAAAATCTCCTGATGCAGAGATTTCCACTAATTGCCCTAAGACAGTAATAGTTATTGGCACTTCCTTTAAGTCTTCTCCCCATTTGCTATAGGTGCTCATCATCAGTGCCATTTCTTTTTGAATGTCTTGTGCATTCGAGATCTGCATTTTTCCAATCTTGATTTCAAAATGATTCGTTGCTAAAATTGACTTGTTTCCCTGATATGTACACAAAAAAAACAGTAATTATAAATTGCACGATACAACTATCATTTTCTATTTTGACTACTGAATACCACCACATAAATTACAAATGTTAACATGTTAAAAATAAGGGATAATTTGTTAGAATTTAGTTTTATGCCAATCCTTTTCTTTATTTCTCCCTTTTCTGTATTTATTTGAAACACAGCAAAATATTAAACTTTTTTTTTCTCATATTATTGAGAAGAATTTCACTGTATTCTGCACCCATGGAAAAATCCACCATGATAAAAGAACAAGTGTCTGTGTGTGGCAGTGTACATTTGTGTCTATCTGGTTGCCTCATCTCTGTGATATGCCTTTTGGTATGGGATTCGTAAAAGCAGTGCTAATGCTTGCGGTACACCATGTATTGGAATGAAAAATGCAATGCATTTTATTCGTACAAATGTTTGCGATACGCCATCTACTGGAGCAAAACATGTAATGCATTGTATAATGCATTGCATTACTGCATGCATTACAAAATACTGGAAAGGGAACTGGTGACATATCTACCACAACTACTCTTTCACTGTCCCACTGTGTTTTCTTCTTGTTAGCTAATTCTTACTCACAGTTTTATACCTGAAACTTTGCTGAACCCCCAGGAATCTTTAGTATTATGCCCTTCAAAATAAAAATCTTCTCCCAGACCCATGAATTTATAAATTAATAAGAACATTTTATAAGCAATTTCCTATATCATCATCAGGTCATGTATAAAGTTCTTTTTTTAATATAGTATTGAATTACAGTTTAATGATTAACTAGACATATTCAAACAATACTTCCTCAAGTCATTCAATTTAGGATGTGATGGACGGCTGGCATTTCAGTCCTGTAGGGACGTCCCTCAAATGAAGAAGGCAGCCTTTTCAGGATAATACATCCCCCGGGACGCTAGATGGCAGCTCCCCTGGATGGAAATGGTTCCCGGACTCCCGCAGGGCAGCATGGGAAATGGGGTCCGGTTTTTCAGCCCTGATGGGTGCCGTGGGTGCCGCCAGGGGGAGCTCACCAAGAACCAGGGGGATATTATGGTGACTTTAACCCGGAAGTACTTAGGAGTCAGGAGGATGGAAACCCGCAGTACTTCCGGAACAACTGAAGAAGGCGTTTGACCAGGAGATGGAATACTTCCGGGTCAGAGACTTTAAAATGACTGTGGGAAACCCCAGCAGATCGAGCCGGAGTTGGGTGTTAGAGGACGGAGCTGCTGGGAGTGGAGGATTGTGTTTATTGATTATTGATTGGAGAATTGTTAATTGTGGAGTGTGCGGTGCTTTGGGCACTATTATTGAAGATAATAATAAAAGAATCTTCTTTGTGCTTTTACAAGTGTGTCTGGGACGTCTGTCTGATGGGTTCAACGGGGCAACAGCAACCCCTAGCGTCCACAAGGATCACATTATTCATGCATCTTCACTTTTTTAAACCCTTAAAATTACAGAATACTCCATATAAAGTATGGTATAATTAACATGAAATAACTTTCTGCTGTTTAACAATGATTTTATTTTAAGTGTCCCACAATTTTCTAGTGTTTTTTTTTTTTATTTTGTTTAACTTGACCCGATGTGCTGCCTAACAGTTCTAAAGTTCTGGATTTGAACCCCAGTCCAGTCACTGCCTGTATGGAGTTCACTTATACTCTCTTTTGTCTTTGTGAAAATTTTCTTGATGTGTTTAGATTTTCCTCCCAGGTTAGAAAGACATGTATGTCAGGTTAAATGACAACTCAGAACTGGACAGATAGATTAGTTTAAGTGTGTCCTCCTCTCTCTCCAGGGTTGGTTCTTGACTTAAGCTAATGAACCTGCTAGAATAGACCCTATACTGTATTGGGAGGGTTGAATAATAGATAGATGGATGGACAGACAATCTTATCTCTCTATTATAAAAGAAAATCTTCAGATGAGACGAGACTATTGCCAAGAGATTTTTAACCACCCTCCTCTCAACCATTTCCGGTTAATGGTCCACACCCTTGGTCCTCTCACCTCTCATTCGTATGAATGCTTTTGTCAGACACAGTTCCTGCGCTCTCAGCTCTTATAAATTTTTACGTTTTCCTCACTTTACGTTCACAATAAAAGAAGACTTATTATGTCCAAATCTTATTGAAGAATTTCACCCTGAACGGTTATCAACAGAAGAAATGAGTACACGGGCAATCCTAATACTGAGAAATGATGAAGTCAAAAGAGTTAACATGAATATTGTCAATCGGTTACACAGCAAATTGGTTAAATGCGTATCAATAGACTATGCTGAAACAGTTGGTGGTGATGGTGCGGAAGATGAAAACATCAACTTACAATATCTCATAGAATACAATATTCACTCACCGGCAGTTAAATGTTGCGTTGTCACGATAATGAACACGGAATCAAAATTCAATGCGATATTGACGAAACGTTAATTCCAGATATTGTTTTTACTGAAGTTTTACAGTAAAAGTATAAGTGTAAAAAGTATTTGTGTGTTAATTTCAAAGCCAAACAGAACGAAAACGTATAACGCAAAGAATACCTCTAACACAACATGAAACATAATTTTCTTTCAATTTATTATGTTTTACTATGGTTAATTACTCTCTGTAATGTAAAATAGATAGTTCAATTATGCATATGTAACAATTCCCATGAAAATAACAATCTGTTTAAATTGTACATCTGCTTCCCCATATGCGAGCGGCAGAGCCACAAATTGGCTAGCACGTAGCGCCCACCTGGGTGTTGGCAAGCGAAGTGAGCAGGGGGCAGAGCACCCTAGTTTTAAATATATACTTCCCAAAAACAAATAATAAACCTCATGGAAATGGCAAAAGGGAAACCACATGTTTTGTTCTGCTGAATTTGAATTTAAATCAGAGATTGACAACCATCACTTCTTTTACATACTTAAATACACACATTCTGGGGCTCATTCCACATTACTATGTTTTCATTTAAAAATGCAGACATTATTCTCTGTTTTCACTGTTTGTAAACACTACCCTAATGTTTTCATTCATCAAAAACGAAGATTTTTGAAAATGTTCACTGGAGGGATATACTTCTGCATTGTGGGTAGGTGAAAATGCAGTTTTTGAAAACCATAGACTCTCTAATCACACTCTGATTTGTTTGTACTTATTAAATGGTCCTTTGCTGACTGGGTCTTGTTCATTACAACATCTCCTTCTCTGATTAGTCACCCTTCAAGGAAGAAAACCATATTCCAACATACTGGACAAAGAAGAATTGCTTTCTATGGAGTTCTTTGTGTTGCTTACTTGTATGGATCTTTAATGCTTTTTGCAACATATTCCATCCATCCATTTTCCAACCCGCTGAATCCAAACACAGGGTCACGGGGGTCTGCTGGAGCCAATCCCAGCCAACACAGGGCACAAGGCAGGAATCCAATCCCAGGCAGGATGCCAACCCACCACAGGACACACACAAACACACACTAGGGCCAATTTAGAATCGCCAATCCACCTAACCTGCATGTCTTTGGACTGTGGGAGGAAACCGGAAACTCCACGCAGGGAGGACCCAGGAAGCGAACCCGGGCCTCCTAACTGCGAGGCAGCAGCGCTACCACTGCCCCACCGTGCCGCCCTCTTTTTGTAACATATTGAATCCTACATACATAAGCAAAAGACAAATAATTTATCTGTCACTGCAGTTATGCAATAAATACTGTTGTGGGCAGTGTTACCAACTCGTCAAGGATTTTTCTACTGGTTATGCCAGGTGTAGGCAAATGTCTATGTCATCGGTATTTTTTGTCATTTTAGCATGGATGGAGATACTTTCCATAAGTTATGTTAAAAATACTAGCAAGCACAGAGATCATTTTGGTTCATGAATGCCATTTTTAAATAAAAACATAATAGTATGGGCTTAGCCCAAGATCCCCTTAATCCAGTTCAGGGACCTGAGCCTACCCTAGCACCATAAGACGCAAGGTGGAAAACAACCTTGGGCAAGACACTAGACTATTGCCTGAATGGCATTCATTATTCCATGTTGAGGGGAAAGAAATGTTTTAAATGTCTGCTGAACTGTTTGATGCAAATTGTAATGTTAATCATAATTACAATTTAAATCCGAACACAATATAAAAAATAATTTTGCACCACTTTAATCTAATTTTGGGTTGTAGGGAAACATAGCCTAATAAGGCAGTATCAGACACAAAGTGGGAACCAACCCTGGATAAAGCACTAGACAGACTTAGGGCACACACATGCACACTTTACACTTTAATTTACACTCACCGATTAATCAGGTCAGCATATTTTGAGGGGAGTAGGAGTGGAAAACTGGAGTACCTGGAGGGAACTACCACTGAAAACATAGCTGGATCATCATACTCCATATAGACAGTAATTAGGCATGGGATTTGATTCTAGGACATAATACATGAGGTAGTAGAGTGAACCAGTCCACTGCCTCCCATTTTATAATGCACATTATGGCAGTCGGTCAGGGCGCCACTATAATGGAAGGTCCGGGAGAGAGAGCCTATCCGGGACATTATCTCCTCTGTAGCGCTAGAGGGCAGACCCTCTGGTGTGCAGTAGTGCCACGGCTTTGAAGCATGAACGCTCAACCTTGCTGGAGCCCATGGCCACCGCCAGGGGGCACCTGGGGAGCTGCGATTAAGGGCCCTGTAGCGCTCCAGGGGAGGTAAAGTTCTGGATAGGCTCTCTCCCCTGGACCTTCCATTATAGGGGCATCCCAACCAGGAAAGGACCCCAGCCATCTGCCACAACACATATATGTATACTTACACTTGTCAAACAGTCTTAATCCAATTCAGGGCCCTGTGGGGGCTGAAGTCTAGCAGCAGTCCATCACAGGGCACCCATACACACAAGCATGCTAAGTTACAGTTCCAATTTACAGTCTCCCATTAACCTAATCTTCATACCTTTGGGTATGTGGGAGAAGGAGCAGAGCACCCAGAGAAAAGCCCATAAAGACAAAGTGATCCATGCAGACTGCACACAGACAATGACCAGGCACCAGATGCAAGTTCTTTATCTAACAAATGCATTTTCATAAATGATATAGTGGACCAAGGAACAAATTGTTATTTGTTGTTGTTGTTAGCCTTTATCTGAAGCACTGCAACTCTTCTACTGTTTGTATCACTTTCAGATAACATACATATGTGCAAAATCACACATTTAGGAGGAAAACCTATTTTAAAAATTAGTTAAAAGTACATGAAGTGTACTTTTAAACTGCAATTACAATCTATAAATACACAATGTCTAAATCAATTCTGTGGTATCGTGCAAATAACATAAACCAACTGCTAGCATCCATGTATGACTCTATAAATCAAAATCAAAAAAATGTTTTTTCATAAAAGTACAATAATGGAAAACATTTATAACACGTTAATATTAGAACACAGGTCACAAGATAACAGGATTCTTATTACAAAACAAATGGACAATATTCCATTACTGTGCAGTTAATTTAAAACTACACTTTTGCACATTTAGGATCACATATTTTAGAAAATTTTAGAGACAGTATAAAAATATTTGTCACACTTTAGTTTAGGTACTGCAAAAATGCTTCTATCACTCATTTACTCGTATTTAATAAGACCTTAACAAAGGCTTATTTTGGTGTTCAAAACACTTAGAAAACATCAGTAGATAGGTTATTCATCTCTCTGAATTGTGGCCTGTTGACCTGATGGCAAAATGATTTGTTAATATGAAAGATTCACAGGTCTTATATTAAAAATGTAATAATCGAGAAAAACGTATCTCAGCTAAGCCACCTCAGCCACCACTCCAAAGTGAAGTTTTCTAAGTAAGCCATATTGCAGAGATGAATAAACACTTTAGTGATGCTTTGTAAGTGTTATGTTATGAAGGTCTTGTAACATAATAGTAAATGAGTAATAGTTGCATTTTTGCAGTACTTAAACTAAATTGTTACCAAAATATTAGCTTGGTAATATTGGAAATGAATGCCATAATTTTGTCACCACCCATGATTTGAATGATTAAAGCATTTATACTGAACTGTGCTCTTATATGTACAGGAGTGTGCCATTACCTTGCAGATCAGCAACCCAGTCACTGTGTGCAGACTGCATGTTCTCCATGTGTCCCCATTGTCCAGAAAGAAAAACTAAATGTAATGCTGACTGGCAACTCTAAACTGTCATGCATGTCGATCCCTTACATTAGACTAGTTTCCAATCCAGGTTAGTTCTTATCTTTAGGACAGTACTACATTAAATACTGTACATTTGCTCCCTCCAACATGTATTTAGTAATTCTAGGACTACAGAGGGTTACATTAAAAGTTAGCAGTAGAGTTTAGTTAATAAAACAATTCAGAGCAACTAAGGCTATTCAGCTGAAAGCAGCCCAGTTGTAAAAATGAGTATGACTGATCTTATCAAGATGTCAATTGTGGTTCTACACACAAAAATCATTTTATTTAAGGTAAATGCATAAACTTAACATTAGGTTATTTTCATTTAGGCATCTCCTGTAAAACAGCATACACATTAAAACTGATATTGTTTATTGTATGACTCACCAGAGGTTTTTATTTATCCATCCATCCATTTTCCAACCCGCTGAATCTGAACACAGGGTCACGGGGGTCTGCTGGAGCCAATCCCAGCCAACACAGGGCGCAAGGCAGGAATCCAATCCTGGGCAGGGTGCCAACCCACCGCAGGACACACACAAACACACCCACACACTAGGGCCAATCCACCTAACCTGCATGTCTTTGGACTGTGGGAGGAAACCGGAGCGCCCGGAGGAAACCCACGCAGACACGGGGAGAACATGCAAACTCCACGCAGGGAGGACCCAGGTCTCCTAACTGCGAGGCAGCAGTGCTACCACTGCACCACCGTGCCACCCGTTTTTATTTATTTATTTATTGCATTTGGTATGTTGCCTTTCCTGTATTTTCTAAGATGTCTTGTGTTATCTTTATTTTTAGTGATTGTCTTGTAATTGTTAATTAATTCTTTATAGTTCTTTTTGTTAGTTTTGATGATTCTTCTTTGTGTTCAGTCAATTACATTGTTCTGTCTTTTGTTAAGGTAATGAAAGACACCTTTAACTAAGTAATTAAATTTAATGTTCGGCTATAAAAAGCATTTGTTACCACTGTTTAGACATACTGGTGGTATTAACTGCTCTTCTGCTCCCGTTTTACTCTCAAGGTTTTGTTGTATTTTAAAACCTTGCGCAGGGTTATTTGATAAGTCATGTTGCTCTTTTTTACTTTTGAATTTGGTTTTCATTTTGTATTTTTAATTTGTTTTTTCCTTGTTTAATATGTCAAGACTTTATTTTGTATTTATTTTTTAGTTTAAAAATTCCTAAGCACTCCCAGTTCTAAAGTAACCCTTTTGGCCCTGACATCCTATTACTAGTATATGTATAAGTAGCCATTTTTGTAAAACACAGGTATGTTTGCAGCTGTTGGAACCGGCGTGCTACTATTAGTGCAGACTGGCATACAGTTTGCAAAAGACACAGAAGTGAAAATGGATGCTTCCAGACTGTGTGCAACGCTTTCAATTTAATTTCCTCAAGAAAATTTAAGTATTTGGAAGCTATTGTATAATAATATTGATATTGGTTTTTTTTTCAGTTTTGAGCTTCCTAGACATCCCAAAGGTAGAATATCTCACAAAATTATTTTTCCCATAAAAACAGAAAATCCAGGACCGAAAGGATTAATTTTGTGTTACCTTTTTATGTAATGCAACCTTTATTGTTAAGTTTTTATTATGTAACCAGAACTCTTGATGGTTTGCCTCTCCATGTTTGGGAAAATAATAACAAAAACAGAATCGAAACAGAGAAACAAAGGCCAGAAGGGTTCCTTGACCCTGTAATTAGCTGTAACATGGCCTCATGTTTAGAACCCCATCTGTCTATATATTAAAAGTCTCTATAGTAAGTAACAGCCTTTTTAACTTTTCCTTCACATCTTCCTTAAGTTCATGCAACAGCATAATTGCATTCTTTTAAGGGCCTCAATTTAAGGCAACAGGGAATCTTAATAATGGGCTCATTCATCTATCACGTTTTTGCTAAAATTGAAGTAAGAAGTGCTTATAATTTAATTTGGACAACAGAAATGGACAAATGTAAAATAACCTTCAATGCTATGTCATTATTTCCATATGGATTAGTTAATTCACCAGCTTTTTCTACATTCTTAATAAATAATTGCTTTTGAGCTCTACCTGATCAACATGTAATAGTTTATATTGGTGAAAAAATGTAAGAGAGCTTAAGCAGGTGTGCTCAGACCACAACAAAATTAGCAAAATGTGAATTTCATTTATTTTGTTACTCTATCTGCATTTACAGAAAGATCATTCAAGCTATCTGAATGGACATCAGAAACTAAAACACTTGCATCCATTCATTTGTGAGACTATAATAACATGCACTCCTTTTGTTCTGGCTCGCCATTGAGACAGAGAATGTCTTTAATGAGAGAGGATTGGGAGGTGTACGTAGCCAATTGTTAAGCTGATTTTATTTACCAGGAAGTCAATAATATTTTTCATTTACATTAAAACAATAATCAAGAATCTAAGTCATTAAGCCAGAAATATTTTTTCATAAGCTAAAGCTAAAGTAAACCCTTGACAATCGTTTAACCATACAGTATTTATCCAACCTCAAATATTTCAGGAAGCGTGCACAGACTTTTATATGGTCATTCTAATGATGGCACATACTGTACAGTCCCGGTGCCTTCTGGGTATGATTGACATGGTAACAATCATCTTATACAGTAGATCGTAAAATGGTGGTGCCCAAAATAATACAAAACAGCATCACAATATAATGGGAAAAATGGCATAATTTTCTCCAGAGGCTTACTAGAAATATAGCAATGTCAAAAATTAATTCCAGACTAGGATGACCCGCCTTTTAAGGCGACCGACTTTTAAGTTGACCACTTCTTAAGGCAATTCAATATGTAGATCAATTTGATATTTTATACAAACTCATTAATTTGGTTATATTGCATTTGAGCGGTATTACTTTAATACTCGTAGTTTCTGTTATTTTTGTGATGAAATTTAAACTTTTTTTCTATATTGAGGTCGCCCTTTTGAACCCCCCTGATATTTACTACGCGGTGAGGCATTTGTACTCCATCAACATTAATTATTTCCAGAGACATAATTTTGTCTATTTTTCCAGTGCATCGCGCACAAAAGCAAGGGAACGATGGGGACGGAAGGACAATCCCGACCGCTTTTATATAATAAGAAAGAAGAAGAAGATATCGCACAGTCTGGCGTAGAAAATCATCTTTTACATGAAAAAAACGTACCTACAAATCCCATCGTGCATTGCAAAACGGACGGGGCGTGTCTGAAACTCCGTGCTACTCGCACAGTCTGGAGTAGAAAATCATCTTTCACCTGGAAAAACGAAACTACAAATCCCATCGTGCATTGCAAAATGGACGGGGCGTATGTGAAACTCCGCGCCTGCGTAGCACTCACGGGACGGAATGTCAATCCCGACGGCTTTTATATAGAAGGATTATAACACTTGCGTTAAAGCATTCAGGATAATGTCAAGTATCTAAAATTGAAGTTGGAGCAGTTCTGTCATAAAGGAAGCATACAGAATTTACCCATTTACCATTATCTATAGGCAATTATCTTCAGCAGAATAAAAGAATATGTTTGTGATTAAGAATTAACATAAAACGCTCACATGTGCTTAAGTGAATTCAGAGTTTCAAGCAGCTATCAGGCACAAGGCAGGAACCAAGGTAGGTAGTCCATCTCAGGACCCACTCAGGCTCATAGACTAGTGTGGAATTGCTAAATAACATACCAGGCACGTCTTTGAGAATGAGGGGAAAAAACTAAGAGCAGGATTTGAACCCAGGATGCAGAATCCCTTAAAGAGCACAGTTTCCCTCTGTGGCACTCTATTTAAGGGTTAGAAGTGATAATATTAGCTTTAAAAGAAAGAATGCATTGACTGGAGAGGTCATCCATCTTTAAACAGCACATATTGACCTTATTTAAAAAAAGATGAAAGCTTAAAAGTCAGATAGTCTATTTTTAGTTTTTCTTCTAATATTAATCAATTAAAAAAATGAAGTGACTTTTTTTTTCAGACTTGTAACCAATATAGTCCTACACAAGGAGTTTTTAGCCAAAGCCATTCTGGCTTTTAACGAGTCTGTAAAATAATCCCAGAATAATAAGTCTACATCTCCTCCGGTTTAGTGATGGACTAACTTTTCTTTTTATCAAAACTGTATTTTACGTTGCTTAATTGTGCACATAAATAACAGTAAGTACACCTTGCAGGTTGAAATGTTTAAAATTATAAGTCAGCAATTTATAAAAGAAGTAGTATATATGGTACAGTATTCAGAGTGAATTATGCTCTCTATTATTAGTGATAACCATGTATCTACAGAAATGTGTTCATCAGCAATGGATGGATGGAACAAAGTGTATATTAGAATATACAGTAAAATGGGTCATATGATGGTATGGATTTTGGGTGAAAAATTCTAAAGAAATGTGCTTAATACTGTAGAAAGTTCAGGTACCATTGATTCTGGGTCAGTCCTCTTCAGAACTCAATCCTATGGCCTCCCATGCCTATTAAAATTCTGTTACATTCATCTAACTGCAGGATGCTTAAAGCTTCAAACCTTAATAGAACTACTGTATTTTGTTTAATCAGTGTACACACTACAATGTAGCTATTTTAGTAATTTTCATTATACCTTTTAAGGAGTTGCAATTCCAATCCATTAATTGCCTGTGTAATGTTTGCATATTCTATCCATGTCTGAGTGAACTTTCCACAGGGCCACTGGATTCATCCCAGTGATATACAGTATATGTAACATTACTGGTTACTTTGGACTATGTATGCATGTGTGCCCTAGAGTAGGATTGGCATCCTGTCCAAAATGGGTTCCTGCCTTGTGTTCAGTGTTGATAGGATAAGCACCAATATCTTTCTAATAGATGTGACCACCAGAGAGCACTGGTAGGATATCCTCCAGTATCAGATTTATCTTGTTTAGGAGTACATTCTCATCCTATTGAAGTTGTGTTTTTGTTGTGTATTTTTAGTCTATTTAAGCTGTGACTGCCATACTTGTCCATATTTAGAAAGTAGTATTGACATGTGCATAATGATAAAGGTAGTATAACACTAGTTCTGATGTATAAACCTCCAGGCAGCCACACTTTACAGTACAGGTAATACTGTACATGTGTAGTCAGTGGCTGTCGTTGTGATGTTTTCTCAAACACTTGTTGACAGTACACTTTTCTTGCTTTTGCACATTGTTGTTTGCACTTTTAAATATGACTTACTTGTAAGTGTTTTGCAACTTTTGTTTTTTCTTCAGCACTGAGGTTTAATTTTTTTTTTTGTTCATTAGATGCTAAACAGTCAGTCAGGCACTAATACATGGTCATACATGCCCAGGTGATCAATGCAGGATCAACAGTCTTGTGTCCATTTTTGGACACCCTTATATTAACTAAACCTCAGAACCGGTTAAGGATTCGAAAATCACATTCTGCTTCTTTGTCCACCTATATCTTCTAAAATTACTCAATCTACTGCAACATTTTTTCCTCTTGTTATTTTTGTTTTCATGGCTGCTGTGATTGTAAGGCATTGCAGAGACATCCTGACCTCAATTTTATTACAGAGATTGCCCTGGGATTAAATTCAGAACTTTTAGAAGACCATTCCTTGCTAACTGAGCTTGGAATTGGGAGAACAGCAGTGGCAAAGGGTTGAAGGTCAGGGAATTTCAGACAGAGGTAACTTATGTTGAAAAATGAAGAGCAGTAATTTAATTCTTGAATGTTTTGTTTAGAAGGTGAACATTTAGGAGATTTTTTTGGAACAGAAAGAATATTCATTTTTCCTTCAAAGTAATACCATCAAAAGTGAGATCACATTGTGTGATCATGATATGAACACTGACATGCACAGTGTTACAGAATGTCTCTACAGGGAGGCTGGGAAGCAGGCTGCCTAGCCTAACCAGTAGTTAACAGCATATGAATATTCCAAAAGAGCCTGGGCTCCCAGGATTTGTTTCTCCCAGATACCTACAGAATATCACTTAATGATTGCTTTTGTTTCCTTTTTTTGTCATGTACTTTTTATTAACTGATTCATTTTCCAAATCCACATACTCCATTATGGGGTGATTGTTGCATAAATGTTTCCTTAACTTCCACCTGTTCAAAAATTTAAAACAAAAAGGACACTGATTTATTCTCCATTTATTTATCCACCCATTTTCTTACCGGCAGGCTCATCCATATCAGTGTTGTAAGGTTGTACAAGCACATTCTGGGAACCTTTTCTGAATGGAGCTCCATTTATAACTATGTCTGCATATACCTATACCAAAAAATGGTGGCTTATTTCGTGTTCCTGTGTTTCTGCTATAAACGTAAAAATCTGTACAGGTGTTCAGCGTCTGGCTTCTGACAAGGGCGCTATACAAGAATAAAACTTTAATCAATTATTGGCAAATACCAAAGTGCTTCTGGAAAAGACATAGACACTTAGACACCAAAAGACACTTGGTAAACGAAACACCAGATCTTTAGCGATGGGATTTGTGCATTTATTGCGCACTTAATATAATAACTTACCCAGAAACCACTTTAAACTAAGCTAATTTTGCTTATCATAATATCCATCAGAAACTCCGTTGAACAGGCTATTTTTCGCTTATCATGCTGTGAGGTAAAAATTGTCATCTGTCAAAACATGCGAGGAAAGCTGCGATCCAAATGATTTAAGCCTCAAAAAATCTCAACGCTTATTTAATTCATCACGTATGCCGCTGTACTCCTATAGACATTAATAAGGCTGCTGACGTACTAAGCTGTTTTTCATCGTTGCAGTGATAGGGGGGAATGAACTAAAAGCATTTTGAACGCAACTTTCACTTTCGTTTCTCTGTTTTCAGAGCAGCTTCATCTGGAGTGTCGAAAAATAGGTAAAACGGAAACGAAGCTGTCACAATGTCTTTTCATATGCCGATTATCCTGCTCATTTAAGCCGTTATCTCGCGTCTGTCTCTTAATTTACCTGTTAATATATCACGCTGTAGAACAGTACTGTTTTTGCAAACCGCCCAGAACTTAAACGAACAGTTATTTGTAACACAGTGTATATATATATATATATATATATATATATATATATATATATATATATATATATACACAATGTGCGTGTGTGTATACATAGACATTTCTATTATCTGATCTTTGAAGTCAGTAAAAACATTTTCCGATCTATACGTCATCCCATATACTAGAACAAGGTGGAAGGAAACAACGATGGGCACAAAGCTGGAATCAGCTTTGAGTGATACCCTTATATCACCGTTCGAGTTTATTGTGATCAATGAAGTCTGAGATGGCAGAGGAGATAGAGGACCGTGAAAAAAAATCCATGCAAACATGTGGACATCTTACATCCCACAGATATGAAGCCAGGTCCCCGCAGTTACTATTGAACGTTAACCCTAATCAGACAAAAAAAACTGATACGTTAAATAATATTCTTACCCAAAAGTGTAGACGATCGGGACCGCTTCGTTGCGCGTGAAACACTTGTAGGCAGCCTGACAGTCACAAGCTGGGGTGAGTCGGGATATTTGTGGGGTGGTTCGTTAGGTGATGCTTTTCACATGACAGCCATGACGTCACCAATCAATCAGTAATATCAAAGTCAAAGTGAACTTTATTGTCATCTCAACCATATACAAGTATACAGAAAGACGAAATTGCGAAGCTCAGGGTCCACAGTGTAACACAATTTATTCTCTGTTAAGTTACATAGGATATCTCTTTGGTACTCATCATTTTGTGAGTCATACATATTTTTAAGGTATTACTTTTCAAGTTTGTGTCCAATTAAATACAATTTCTTATTTTATTTTATGCTATAGCCAATATGTCAAATATGTCTGGATGCACACATATATTTGAAACGATCGGAATCACGCAGACATTTTTACGTTTTCGATATAAATTGATATGTTTTTGTTAAAGTTTCTGGTATCATTATATTAATTTTAAAATACAGAAATACATTGCTAATGTTGCAATAAGTTATTATTGCTTGAAATGACTAATTTATAATTTATTGTTCACATGACTGCAAAGCTCCATTTTTAGAAGCAATTATTCCAGTGTCCTAATAGTAAAACTTCTTAGCTACTCCTTAATTAATCATGTTTTAGTGGAAGGTTATTAGAGAAACCTTTGTAACTGTGGAAGGACAGTTAAAACAAAGTCAGTACATTGTCCTTTCTTGGGTTGCAAGGTATACTGACATTCCTAAGGTTCAATTTTAGGTTCAAAAACGGCTACAATGAAAAAAAAAGCTTTATGAAGAAACACATCAGGTTGTTGTTTTTTGCAGAATGAAGGTTATTTCATATGACAGATTGCCAAGAAACTGAAGGTTTCACACAAAGATATCTGTTACTGCCTTGTGAGAAGGAAGTACAGTGGAGCTAATTAGGACAGAGAAAGAAGTATGAAGGTTCAGATGCACAACAGCTGAAGGACACCAAGGTTTGACAAAGTTTGAGAAATAAATGCCTTACACGTTTTCAGATGGCTGCTCCTTTAAATCCACTCTGAATACCTATGTCGTCTGCATCAGAGAAAAGAAGATACTGGCTTTAATGCAGAGTTACAATGAACAACCCATATCTGAAACTGGTAAATAAAATGCAAAGATTAATATGGGTATGTTTGGAATCACTGAACAGGCTCGAGCATTTGTGTTGCTTCGGCCATTTTAACCTTTCATTTTTCACTGTTGCAGAGGATTCTGGTATTTTAGGAAGAAGCCAACTGAGGACCTGTAAGGTATTTGCTTCACAAATTACAGACTCTGATATTGTTATTCTCTTAAGTAGCTGCGTATCTGGACCTTCTCCTTTTCTCCTGGATAGATCCAGTTTGCCCTCTTCTCTCAAAGCAGTAAAAGACATCTTTGTATGAAATCTTCAGGTTCTATGTATGAGATGTCTTTTTCTAAAAATTGCGACTTTGCAGTCAGGTGAATAATAAATGATCAATTCTGGCATTTCAAGCAGTTATAGTCATTTGCAACATTAGTCTTGTCTGCTGTATATTTTTAAAACAATTTAAAGGGAACTCAGTTAAAGGACCAATGTTTATCGAAGACATGAATTTTTCTGTATAATTCCAAGTTTTGAATGCTCTAGCTATATTAATATCACAAATATACAGTACATGAAGTTAGTAATTACATTCAAAAGTATTTTTTAAAAATTTAAAATGACTGAATTGTTGATGCATCACAGCTCCTAGAAAAGGTTACCCCTGGTATGCACATGCTCACTCTGCTACCCATTGTTTTCTCTGGACATGTAAGTTTTTCTGTTACACTCATGTTAGGCTAATAAACAATGTGTGAGTGTGTGTGTGTGTGTGTGTGTGTGTGTGTGTGTGTGTGTGTGTGTGTTTGGGTGCCATGCAGTGGACAATGTGCAAGCATAGTTCAGACTCCCCGATACCATGAAGGGAATCAACAGTATTTAAAAACTAAAAGGGAAGACCAGGCAAAAATAATAGCAATTAGCTGAAAAAAGTAGTATTTGACCAAAAACTAGAACAATAAAATTATTCACGCATTTCAGTCAAAACACTACTATAACTACAGTACTACAGCCCATCTATTTTTTCATTCCTGTGTATTTCATGTTGTATGTAGTGTCACTGAAATAAATGAAGAAGTAAGTAAATTAGTACATAAATAAGCAATGAAATTTATTTATGACACATTTAATTATTTATGTTTGCATCATTTGGTTTTGTTGTTATTAATTCATTGCCACATTATCTGTGTTATATATACAGTTATAGTTCTGTTAACTGGATGTATCAGAAGTACTATGTAACTGCAGTATTTTTCTGTATATGAAATTTGCTATTTTTTACCAGTTAATTTTATTAGTTCATTGGAGCTCTTTATTCTTGAATATGCTCCATGCAATTTCCCATTAGTAAGGCTCCTAGTGGCACACCTAAAATGCCCTTATGGTTGATCCGCCCCGAGTCCATGCAATTAATTGAATGTTTTAAGGTTTGTACAGAGAAAAATGGGTGAAAAGAAGCAACATTACTGTCTGCCCTCCAAGGGGACACCTCAGTTATCCGCAATATTGCATGTATTTTATCACTAAAAGCCTCTACTGTATCCCCCATCCTGTTGTTGTAAGTATATGTATATAAGTGCACTCAACAATCCATAGGGTCATCCTCCTTCTGTGCCCCCCCCCCCCCCATCAAATTTGTATGTATGTATGTATGTATACTACAGAAGTAAGAAGAAGCAAATAGAAAAGTGTATACTGCTTTCAGTCTTTCACTTTGCTTGTGCTACACTGTTAAAAGTATAACCTCCGTTCAACTTAAAATAATTAAGGTAATGATTCACACTTAATATTTTCAATCTGAACCAATATAATTCTTTTTATCTTTTGAACCCACAATTTTTAAGTTGAGGCAAATCATTTAGAGTGATTGGGTGCAATTCACTTGTTTTATACTGAAGTAAATCTGTTTTTTAAGTTATTACAATTTTAAATGGCTTATTGGTCATAACCTGTTTTTATGCTATTAGAAATATTATGAACATAACACATTCCAATGCTGTACTTTTTACGTTTATATAAAAATCTAGTGCAAATACACAAGCATTTTGCAGTGTAAATCTTAAATATACAACAAAAAATTATTAAACGTTTCTACAGCTTTCTTGAAAGTATTTTTTTTAAGAGTTCTTATACTGTACTTAAAATGAACAGTTGAGAAACAGGGTTACTTACCAGAAATTGTCCGTTATAAAAGTCTGCTGCTGAAAATGACCAGACCTGTATCGCCATGTCCACTCCACTCGGGAAAGTGTTCTTCTTTTCTGGCAGTTGGAAAGCCAGCACACTGCAAAGTTCGACCAGAAGATAACACAAATGGCCGCTCCAACACAGCACACAAACAACCGAAAATATGATGTTAACTGAAATAGGATTTTTATGTTTATTTCCTGCACCATAACTTACTTTGGTACAAACAATTTTTTTTACTTTGATTGACATCTGAAACCAAATATTTCAAGCTACAACACTAAATGACTAATCTTAAGTTGCTTGAAAGAGAAAATTTACATTGAATGAACATAAAACATAAAATGTCAGAAGAAGAGTGTTCATTTGTACAAATTGCAAGCTCTAAGACAAGATAAGTATGTGGTTGCTAATAGCCTAATTATTGACATTATTTGCAGCAAAACAATATGGGTTGGTTAATTTTCTTTTTTCTATATTATCACCAAATAACAATCATCTCAATCAAAACTTTTTTGAGATTTTGGGATATTTAGTTTTTCTTTTGAGGTGGAGGGGCTACCCATAACTACAGATATACTGAAATGTCCTTTCTTAGTGGATACCTACTGACCTAATATACCATCCCGACAAATATCAGGTTTTTAACTATAGAAGAAGTAGCACATTAGTTGATGAGGGAATGAATGAATCAGTCAGCTTTACATTATACAGTACATTGTATATATGTACATTTATATATGGGTGTATGTGTGTACTGTATATAGATTTCACAAAGCATTTATTTTGTGCAAAATATTCCTCTACTATGTGGCATGGTGGCACAATGGTATAACTGCTGCCTTGCAATATGACATCAGAGGTTTGAATCCTAGGTGTTACCTTCAACGAGTTTGCATGTTCTACTTATATATGTGGTGGCTTTCTCTGGCTGCTCGGGTTTCCTTCCAGCACATAAGCATTTAGGTTAGGCAAATCGCCATTGCTAAAGTGGTCCTAGTGTGGGTGGGTGTGATCACTCTGTGCTGGACTGGGGCCCCGCCCATGTGCTGTTCCTGCCTTCCTCTTTGGAAGAAAAAGACTGCAACTCGAACCACCGTTCACTTATCAGGACTCCTTATTGAAACTCCGTCATTCAAATACGGACAGCTACTGACAACTGACTGGTCACATCATAAGGTTCTCGAAGAAAGTTTTTTTTTTCGTCAAGAAAAAAATGATTGCAGGATTATTTTGAATTTTTGGAAATATAACTGCTACTATAATGGCTTCTTTCTTTTTTTTTTTTTTTAACAGCACCACCGAGAAGCAACTATTTCTAGACCAGCAGCACCTTGATGTAAATGCGACTTTAGAACATCTGTTTTATGGCGATTCATACAGAGGACGCAGTTTTACACAAGTAAATAGAAAAGTAAATAAACGTCGATTGCAGAGAAGCATGCAGTTTGAGAAAAAAATATTAAACTGTCAGCTAGTTACGTGTTGGACTGAACATCTTACATTACACAGGGGCGTAGCCATCGTTAGACCTACCCCAAACTTCTAGTGGTTCAAAAAATAAAACCAAATAAGTGCATATAGCTTTTTTTTTTAACTATAAAACACGCACATTAAATACGTAAATTAAAACCGCAACTCTTACCGGCATATAGTGAAAACTCCAGAACCTACACCTGAAGGCCGAAAAAATGCGTAGCCTCTGGGAAACAGGTGATTTAACCGGATTTACTTATTTTGTGGTAACCAATGGTTTTCAAACTTGGATAAAAGGAGCAAGAAAGCAATGCCAGGGGTCATCTGGAAGGTCCCAGAATGTAAAACAGTTATTCCTTAAACCAAAGGTAGGCTTTCATCTATTAGTGTTAGTTAAATTGCCATCTAGGCAGCTCCTTTGAGATGAGAAGTCATCATCTAACATCTATTTTCCTCTACTGTTATGACTTTGTCAGTCGCTGAAATTCGATATGTGCTCCTTGCGATTCAGGAAGAACATTGGAATACTTGAGTCAGATGTATTAAATTAGGCTTGCATACGTGATGGTCAGGGGCGTGTGGAAAGACATTTGCAAATTGAAAAAAAGGCAACTAATCACATGAAAAATTGCAAGTGATATATATACATTGAGTCATTAAATTTTGAAAAATTCACACGATTTATATATATATATATATATATATATATATATATATATATATATATAT
>JANRMT010062793.1:4254324-4275570 GCA_026402145.1 Polypterus bichir lapradei
ATATATATATATATATATATATATATATATATATATATATATATATAAAAACAAACAATTGATGGATTGATAGACAACAAAACCAGCATGAAAAGACACCTTTTGAAATAAATCACACAGGCATTAAATAGGCTACTCTGAAACATGCCATCCGGAAAAGTCCCATTGTGAAATATTAAGTCTTTAAAAATAGGACCATTTTGAAATAAAACCTGCAAAAGTGAGTATGTCACCTTTTATTTACCCATTCATTTACAATTTCATAAATCGTTTTATAATGTTGTAGTTTCTCAAACGTTAATGATTCATTGGCTGCAGTTTTTCATGTGATTATTTATTTCATAATTGTGTGTTTTGACACAAATTCATGCCATATGAACATGATTGGGAAGCTATGCTATATAGGCAGTATCTGGATCCCAAGGCAATGCTATTGACAGAAATGTGAATAATCAAGTAAATATACATTAGAAACTATTATTTGAGCTAAAAGTTATATGGAAACATCCAGTAACATTTGAATTTTTAAATATTGGATAAATATTAAATGAAAGAAAATATCACAGGATTGTGATTTAGGTAATATAAGAACTTGACATATAATCATATTTTCAGACAATACAGAATATGAATTTCAGCCAGGGTAATCTTAAGCTCCTCCTGGCCCAAAGGTTAGACTTACTATCAGGTGTGTTTATAAAGGTTTAATAATGTTTTGAATTATGCTTCTGTTACAGTTGATATGATTACATGTTTAACAGTACAAACTATGCACTTACCAGCCCATCTCT
Organism: Polypterus bichir lapradei; assembly: GCA_026402145.1. NCBI lineage: Eukaryota > Metazoa > Chordata > Cladistia > Polypteriformes > Polypteridae > Polypterus > Polypterus bichir. The sequence continues at coordinate 4,255,116 of JANRMT010062793.1, forward strand.
TATATGAAACTTTAATGATCATAATTTACACCTGCATTCCTGTACTCTTAAAAATAAAGGTGCCCAAGTGGTTCTTCAAAGCGATGCCATAAAGGAACCATTTTTGGTTCCAAAAAAGACCCATCCACGTGAAGGTTTCAGAAAGAACCTTTATTTAGTGTGAGATACGGTGACCGTATAAAGCTGCAGTCAGGACAGTTTTAGGCCTCAGACAGATCCCAGCACATCAGACACTATGAGGCCCAGAACTTGTTTGTCTTAGTGTGAGAAACACGACAACGTTTATTTTTACCTCTTGTATAACTGTATAATTAAATAATTTACTAACTGGATTAAGTAGACATTTTTAATGCTATGTTTTTCTTTACCTAGAAAACTGATTCACTTATTTTTTTCACAAAAAAAGTTGCATTGACAAAGAAAAATATATATATATATACTCAATAGTTTGGAAGTTTAGTAAATGCTGAATACACAGGCCTCTAAACTACCGATTCCACTGGTTCGAGAGCATGAACTAAAAGGAATTGAAATCGCTGTGACAGGCCTGCAATATAGGCGTCAGTACACCGGTGAAACATGCGGAGTGGGTCTTGGAAAGTGGGCGGAGTCAAAGAGATGCCGCTGACAGGGGCGTCGTCATCCGGGCCTCAGTATGTCTCAGGTCGCTGAATCGGTCTGAGGCTTCAGACGGTCAGTCCTGCTGCTGGACTTCATAGACGCAGACAGGGATTACTTGTGCATCGCCGAGGTAACGACTTAATGCGCCGCTCAGGTGATAGTTGATTTGGAGAGCAGTCTAACCCGGCCACTAACCTGGCCCCGTTACTGCTTGTTTGCTGTGTCTGTGTGTATTAATGTGGTAGCTCCAATTTGAATAAACACCCTGACTGTGCCTGTTTTGATGGGAATAAAGTTAGTTTTCCTGACGCCTCTGGACTCATTGTTTTCTCTCAGGTAAAACGCAGTGACTCACGTGTCAGAATTGATCTGTAACAGACTACACACAGTAAATAACCATGAATATATTTATGAAATATTAATTTGAAAAGGACACCTGATGCATACGTTCTGTACAGTATGCAACACAAGCTAAGTTCAGGTTTACTTAATCTGCAGTGTCCTGCTAGTTTTTCAAAGCATAAAGAACCAACTTTATATGGCTCTGAGGCTAAGGATCTGCACTGGTAATCGGAAGGTTGCCGGTTCGAATCCCGTAAATAGTAATAGTCTTAATGAGCAACCACACAACCCAGTAAAGGACCATATAGTGCCATTAAAGCACTATTATTTTTAAGAATGTGGTCAGGGATTTACACCACAAAAATTGCCGGTAGACTTTAACCAAAGAGTGCAATGTTTGTCAAATAGTCATACATACAGTACCATTTACTGCAATTGTGAAAAACTAACAACAAAAATGACATCTATCCAATATTTGGAAAATGTAACCAGGCATTCAAATTGAGTATGGTTCCTGGTTGGTGTAAAGCACAAAACCTGGGGATGTCTTTTGTGTCTGCTCTCTTTACAAGTGAAAGTGACAGGATGCACACAGGAGTAGTAATTAGTGATGAGCGAGCACCAAAGTGTTCGGGTGTTCGGTCCGAACACATCGCGATGTTCGTGTGCTCTACCGAGCACCCGAGTATAATGTAAGTCAATGGGAGACAACAAGGCACCCCCTGCTCTGAAGAGGGGAGGATGCCTGGTCCATTGGAAAATGTCAGAAAGTGACAGAAACACCACCCAAATGGACCGGGAACAGCATGGGGACGATGTCTGGATGCATCTTGGACTCCCAAGTCGCTGCTGGGAACCAGTTTGTCCGAGTTGTACGCCACTTTTACAGACTGACAAAAACACGCCCAAAATCCGCCAAAAAAATCAATTTTACAGGAAAAATGACGCTCTAAAACATTATATGCCAGTGCCTGCAGGTGAGCTGACGCTCTAAAACATTGTAGGGCACCAGGGCGCCGCGAAAACTTGTGTAAAATATTTAAAATTGCTAGTGTTTTTTTAACTTTTGGTTGATTAAAAAGATAATGTTGAAAAAAAAAATGTGTGTTGGAAAAACAGATAACGGAACACTTACGGAAATGAAGTCTAAGAAACGCGAGAGACTTCAAATGATCGGCAAGGAAATGCGCGCCTGTCTTTTGAAAGTTGATCCTTGCATCAATCTCATATGTGCTGAAAAACAATCTCAACGTTCACATTAATTAAATTTAAGATTTATCCTTTGTTTCCTTTATTAATAAAATGTCTTTCAAACTTGTAAAATTAACTGTTTTTATTGACGATTGTCCATAGATTGTGTCGTCACGACTTTATTTATAGGCAGTCCCTCAGGTGCGCCGCGAAAGAAAATTTTTGGACTTAGTGCGCCGCAACTCGAAAAATGTTGCCTTTCACTGCTCTAAAACATGATATGGGAGTGCCTGCAGGTGAGCTGACGCTCTAAAACAGGGATCCTCAATCACAGTCCTGGAGGGCCGCAGTGGCTGCAGGTTTTTGTTCTAATCCAGTTGCTTAATTTGAAAGCAATTCTTGCCAATAATTTAATTTCATGGCTTGTTGATGCTTTAACTCTAGGTCAGGTAATTCTCATATCCTGGATTTTCTTCCCCTTTCTAAGGATATCATCCAAGTGATTTGAAGGCTAAAATGGATGAGTAATTCTCAGTGCTTCACTTTTTTTCTCTTCACTTTCCTTCCAAATATTTAATTAAACCAACTAATGCAAAATAAATACTCACAGGTGTAAATGGTAACAACCTAAATGAAGAAATGTTGCTTTCTTTTATCATTTGCATCTTATTGCTAATTAGGAGCAAGTAAAAAACAACAATACAGCGGTTTAAAACTAAAATAAGTAATAAGGGTTCAAACAACTAAATCAGACAACTAAAGTGAAACAGAAGTGTTAATTGAGCAATAAGTGCTTCTTATTAAGCAACTGGGTTGGAGCAAAAACCTGCAGCCACTGCGGCCCCCCAGGACTGTGATTGAGGACCCCTGCTCTAAAACATTATATGCGAATGCATGCTGTTTAGCGCACGATGACGTGTTCCGGCCAGCCAATCACTGTAATGCCAGCACCTGACATGGCTACTGGCATTACAGTTAGGGCAGTACTTACCTGCCCCTTGATTGGCTGTCTCCAACCTGCGAAACGTGCAGGGCGGAGACTCGAGCATGGCGCACGAGCACATGTGGTGCTCGTTCGAGTAGCGCCATGCTCCGAGCATGAGCCGAACACGTTCGGCCGAGCATGCCCGCTCATCACTAGTAGTAATCAGTTTTCCAGTTAAGTCTCATAAAATGTCAGAAGTTATAGGCAAGTATGAACACATAGCTTGTCATGAAGTTGCATTCAAAAGAAAGGTGGAGGCCATGCTCTACTATGGTTGCCATTGTAGTGGTCTTAGATCAGTGAATCTGTGAACCTAGGGAACCTCCTGTCTTTAATGAGATTACTGACCAACCATGATGGAATATTGAAACAATACGTAGAGCAACTAAAGCTGAAAAATGTGCTCTTACTGTTAATGACTTATAATACTGTTAAGGTTTTTTTGTTGTTGCTACTCCTACTTTAAATTCCAAAAAGTATTATGTTTTAGAATTATCAAATATAGTGTTCTACAAAGTATTTTACAGTTATTTCACAGGGTTTATTTATTTAGTTCAGTTACAAACAAAAACTTTATTTTGCTATGAAATAAACACTAATAAAATCTTAACAAGCGAGAAAACTAAAATCAACCAAAAAAATGTCACTTGAGCAATAAATGCTTCATCAGCAATTAATCATTTCTCATGAAGCAATTGGGATGGAACAAAAACTTTAGCCACTGTGGCCCTCCAGGACCCACATTGCATAGCCCTGATGGAAAGGGTCTGAATCTTAAATATCAAATAAATTAAATGTAGTTAATTAGTAGCAAAAACTAGTCACTAATTAAGAAAATAGTTGGCCATTGTTGCTCTCCAGGATGGGGGTTGGCAATCATTGCCCTATTTATTTTAACCTTTTCGTGAGAAATCCTTAGGCCAGGGAAATATATATTGAAACGGATCAAAATGGTAAGCTAATTAAAATTTCCAGTTTTTTGAAAAAAAAGGCTGGCTACGCCCCTGTCACAAGTAAAGTTTATGCCATGAATGTAGATGCCATTCATGTTAAACTTCAGCTATGAGCCGTTATCTTATCGTCTGTCCTAAAATTGTGCTGAGCTCAAGGCACCGTTCACATTAAACCCTACCCATACACCGTTAACATTAATTCCCATATTAAAACTGTCATATCATAACTGTATGTCCTAAAATTTGAGCAAAGTTTTTCCCTGGGGTTTTGCGAATACATTTTGGACACCCCGTTATTCTGCATAATACAGGTTGAGAACCAAAAAACTATCAGACTAATAAACGGTTTCCTTTCTAACATGCATTTCTTTTAGCAACATAAAGGTCACTACATACACTGGGGCCCGGCCACCTCTGCAAGATAGTGCATATCTGCGGGTTATTGCATAGTTTTAATTAAGGGCATGGTGTGTGACATGTGATGTGCATCCTGCAAATCAAAAGTATTCACTTTCACCACTTTCACATGCATGTGCATGCCATCATCGTCTGTGGGTAACCTTCGCTTTTGACTTCATGTTAGACTTTACTCCCATTTAATATTCATGTTTATTGCCAAATACATAAGACTTAATTGCAAATCCATGCATGTGTTTTTTGTATGCTCAGTCAAATATTTCCTGAATTCTTCTGTGTTCCATTTCTGAATGGAAAAAAGTTTTCATAGTTTAATATTTGAAAATTATTGATGTCATTAATCTGACATTTCAATTAAACTTTATTTTTCTGTATTAACTCATTAAAAAGGTTTCCAAGGCCCTTTGTCAAATCAGAGGTTTCAGTATGGGATTAATAATGCAATACTCAAAGCATATTTGCAGCTTGAAACTTTTTATTCTTACCTTGATAATCAGAAGTTTAAATAATGGATATAAGAGAATGTTCTAAAGGACCATCTTCAAACACCAGTAAAAAAGAGGCTAGTAGTAGGGAGAAGGAAATAGGACAGAAGTCAAGGATTGTTTATATATTGGTTTAAAGCTTCTCTTACTGTATGTTTTGAATGAAATATGAGCAGTGTTTTTTTCTCTCCATCCCCATTAACAGTTGTCAGACGGCCTGTCAGAGACTGAACCTTATCTGAGACTTCCTCCTTCAGATGTCAAGATCATCTTACCTTAATCCCGCAAGAACACACACAGTGACACATTTTTGACTCCTCAACCTGAATGACAGGATGTTTATAATGAGTTCACCTTACACAGTACCTATGACTGAATAATGACAAATAAAACCTCTTTTATTTTTTTATTTAACTGTGGTCTTTTTAATCATAATTAAACATCACAACTTTCATAGAGTTTAACAAAGATTTACATTAATCAATGAAAGCAGTTAAATTATTAAGGATAATTTAGGTCAGGTCAAGTTGGGGAGCATCCACTGGTACAACGCATTGCTGCACCTACTGCACAACGAAACAGCTCTGAATCCTGATTGGCAACCACCCAGGCAGACACATTGTCCAGTCCCAGCCCCCAGAAATGACTGCAGCCAGGTCTTACATGGGTGTCCCCTTGGCCTGATCCAGACACTTGGGTCCTCAACAATGAGGTTCCAGTGAGCCAGATCACCCTCTGGGAATTGCGCCATGTGGCTGTAGTGCTGAAACTGATGCACCCTCTCAGTGCAGGTAATATGCCTCATTTGGAACTCCATGAACAACCACTTGTTCAACTTGTTCAAGTCAAACTAGCAGTGCCCAAAGATTGTCAGAAGAGACACAGTACCAAAGGAGTCTAGTTTTCATCTCAGGTTACTGGATAGCATCCATGTCTTACAACCCTATAGCACAACAGGAAACATCGGGACTCTAAAGACTTGGACGTTTCTCCTTTTGCAGAGATATTGGGAGCACCACACACTCCTTTCCAACAACCTCATAACCCCCTCCTATGCTCTCCGAATTTGTCTACTGACTTCTTGGGATGAGCCACCAGAGACATGAATGTTGCTGCCGAGGTAAGTAAACCTCTCAACAAGGTTGACACTCTCTCTGCAGACAGACACACTGCTGATGGCTGTGCCCAAGAGGCCTGGATCTTGGTTTTTATCCAAGACAATCACAAGCCCAGACACTCAGACTCCTTGCTAAGTCTTTCAAGAGCCCTGATAAGAGCCTCCATTGACTCCACAAAGATCACAGCATCATCGGCAAAGTCAAGATCAGTGAATCTTTCTTCACCTACAGATGCCCCACAGCTCCTGGACCCCTCCCGATTCTGTCCAACACCCTGTCCATGCAAGCATAAAATTGAGTGGGAGCAAGAACACCCCTCTGATGAACCCTAGAATCAACTGGGAAAAACACAAGAGGTTCTGCCTCCACTCTGCACAGCATTCATGGTACCAGTGTACAGGCCAGCCATGATATCCAGCAACTTCGGGGGGATCCTGCAAAGTCTCAGGATGTCCCACAGGGTAGCTCAATCAACTGAGTTGAACACTTCATGTAAATTGACAAAGGCTGCAAAAACTCTGCCAATATTCGCATTTGCGCTCCATGAGAACCCTCTGTGTCAGGAAATTGTTAAAATATCTCTTAAAAGCGGCCACATCCAAACTTGATTTATCTTTAGTGCTTACATATTCTAGTTGATCTTATAATATTAAATTATAATAATACATTTTACTTATATAGTATCTTTTCCATGCTCAAATCACTTCACAACTATTCAATGGAATAAATTGGAATAAAAAGCAAAATTGGCATTAATAACACAGGAAACAAATTAATATTATACACCAAGTAATACATAAATGAAAGTCAGAGTTCTGAATTATAATATGAAACATACTATAAGAAACACAAAACAAACTAAAGTACATACTCAAACAGAATTATCAAGATATGGCAAACTAATACATTCTACAAGACAAAATAAATCATTAAAAATAAGGTTTATTTCATTGTCATAGTGCACACCGACAAATTTGCTCAGATGGGCAGGCAACATTTTACAAACTGGAATATCAAAGAAGAACCAAGGCAATAAAATGAAATAAAAAAATGGATAAACACCTTTACTATGCAAATATACCTCAGCAATACAAAACTGAACCCTAGGCTATAATTAATTATTTTTCATGTAATACAACACCACATTCTCATACAAACCTAGCAGCCAAGCCATGGCACAAACCATAAAAATCCCTGGAGACAGTGCCAGTCTAATCATTGCAGTGCCCTATGCACACATGCCCACCACTCACACTGTTCCAGTTTAGAGTTGACAGTTAACCTAAAATGCTTACCTTTGGGATGTGAGAGAAAAGTGAGTGCATCTGGAAAAAAAAACTAACAGTGACATGAATAGACTATGCAAAACTCAACAAACAATGGCAGTTTATTCAAATTGACGACACTAAAAATTCTACCCACAATGGTACTGTGCCACTGCATGTATATGCATTCTGAATGAGCTGTAAATACAAAGGAGACCCAAATGTCAAAAAAAGACAAAAACATTTTTTCACCTGTCAAATATTATTGTAGGAGGCCTCTGATACAAATAATGAAGATTTTTTTTTAAATCATGTTTTAGTGACTTTTTAGGGAAATGTTGTAATATTACAACGTTGGGCCTAGCTGGAAGGAGAATTTGGACATTCTGACTCATGCTGTCAGAACAAATATACAGAACAACCAAGGGTCCAGCCAAGTGTAATTGGCTTTCAAAGGACTTTAACAGTAAATATTATGAATAATAATCACACAGCAGTCATATTTTTATGAATCATAATTTATTTGAGAAATGGAATGAAAATATTATGCGCAAAACTAAATGAAAACTGTCAAAGAGCCACTGTTCAGTATTCACTTGCAGTGGTACTCCCCCATCACACATGTATGGTCTCTTCTGAGCAGTCACAGGTCTCTGTGGTGTCACTGTCATGGATGTCAAAGGGCTCTGTGGTATCACTTGTGACACTGGACTCCAACTGCCTAAAGATAGCCGCCCTCTCCTTGGTGTGATGTCAGTCAGCTGTGTTTGTTTAAATTAGATAAGAAAATAATTAATTATAATGCCAAACATACATTAATACATTATATTCAGAGAAATATTAAATATGGTAAATAGTAGAAACTGATTTTCACCAGGATCAGATAGGATGTTAGCTGTGCCTGAAAGTGTCTCCTGTTTAGCATCTCTTTCTTTGGAAAATGTAGAGCTTTACAGTCCCGTGAAGCCAGGCGTAGACCACAGCAAGGATAATGGTGTGCAAGAAGATGTATGTGTACATCAGTTGGACAATCAGTGAGTGTCTGGTTCTCTTTGTCCACTTCATCAGCAGTTTCAACCATCTATCATCTCCTCATCACTTGAATCACTGGTGTCTGATTCCATCTCAACTTCACTCTCTCAATTTAGTACAGCATCAAGGATATCATACCCAGTGTAGACAAGTTTCTTTGCTAGTCGCATCCTCTAATGGAAATAGTAGTAAGAGCTAGAGTATGATCAAGTATGAATAATTTCAGACCACTTACATCCCCACATTCCAGAACATCACACCCATCCCTGAACAATGTACCATACATGAACTCCCCAAGAGCAATCACATCCCAGCTTTCCAGAACATTAACATCTGTCCCTGAACAATGCACCATATATGCAACCTCCCCTCCCCAAAGTAGTTACATCCCCACTTTCCAGAACATTTGCACCTGCATCATCCTCCCAAAGCTTTCCAAAACCATTGTCTGTCTTGTGCAACTAGCAGATATATGGGCAAACAAAGGAAGCCAAAAAAATCACAATTAAATATATTTTTACTGATAACATACAGGTACAGTTCCAAATACTGGTACTGTAGTACTAGGGTGTTGTACCATGTTAGCCATTATGAATGTAGTGAGTAGTCAAGCAAAATGACACCTTTTATTTGGCTAACTAAAAAGAATACAATATGCAAGCTTTCAAGACAACTCAGGCCTCTTCTTCTTTACATATTGCCTGAAGAAGGGGCCTGAGTTGCTTCGAAAGCTTGCATATTGTAATCTTTCTAGTTAGCCAAATAAAAGGTGTCATTTTGCTTGACTTCCCACCAAATACTGGTACTGAAAGAGCTTGAAATACAGCAACCAGAAATAATTCATAGTTTCAGAATTACCCAAATCTTGTCTAAACTATAAATTATGATAAATAACACACATTTACACATGGTGTAATGTAACAATCAAATATACTGTATTTTTATATATATTGATACTTTATTTGAGCATAAGAGAGTTGCTATGACAACATGTACTGTGCAAGGTGCATATTGGAAAATTACAACAAAGACATAACAAGATATAAATCTAATTTCATGTATACATTCCACCATAACTTAACATTTACATGAGTTATAAATTCTAATAATCACAATATTTCAGGGATTTTACTTACTTCAATGCTGAAATATCCAGTCAATTGAAATAAGGAGATATGCTTCCAGGAAAGTTCGTGGGTCATATGAGTTCATGGGCTTATGGCCAGACCTGTATAAACATTGTGACAAATAATGCCAAAAGACATGATAAAGGTTTGGGGCAGCCAACCGTATATTGTATCCTGGCTGCTACACTTAAAGTAATTGAACAAAGATGTTCACAAGACTGAGTCCAAATCAGAACTGATCAAAGACAATCAAGATGTCGGCTTTAAAGGCCCAGTCAGGAAGTGATGTCATCATTAGGGCCGAAACCGGAAGTGATGTTGTCGGAACCTGGCAGGTTTTCCCAGGAATGGTCTGCAAGTAACTGAGAAAGACAGTCAGCACACTCCGACACCCCTGGTCAGTGGTGGTATTACATTTGCTCAGGCTCTTTAGCTGCCTTCTACTCACACGTGTGTGACAACATCCACCATTCAATGACATTTCAAGACTAAACAATAGGGCCCATTGACTATGCAAATGTGGTCTTTCAAAAAAAAGAAAAAAATTAAATGTGTTTTTGGGAGAGAGAAATGTGATGTTGTAATTTTGCGACACCGGGTCTTACAGGATTTTAAAATAGGAGCACTGTCTATACCTCACCCCATGCGAGTGCTTTGAGAGTCTGGTTGCCAGTACCAGTTGTTCTTTTTGTCACTTAAATATCCAGGGTGTGGGGGATTCACTGGTTGTGCAGCCAGCCTTAGACACCCATGACAGAAGCAAAAGGTTCCAATGTGGAATGAATCGTCATGCAGAATCAAAGAGTGATAGAGCATGAAAAAGCAAGCACTACAGGGATTAGTCATGGATCAGTTAAATGAAAACATTAGTGAGGGCTTTGCACATTGGGTATGCAGAATGTGGACTCCTGAAATGATGAATTCCTGTATCCAATATTTCAAGGTGAATGTCAAAAGAATGAATTTGGACTTGAAGAAATTTAAGAAGTGTTAATTGGTATTGAAGCACTGAAACATCACTATGATTCAAGCAAAAATATAAATAATGAAAGCATGGTGATTCTCCAACAGCAGTGTAAGTCAGGTCCCAAGCCATTACAAACAAAATCATGTGTACATTTTTTTTCTATAATATTGAGGGAGTACACCATGTTGACTACATGGCTAAAAAGGCCCATATAGATTGTCAATATCACACCAATTTGACATGATATGTGCAACAGTCAGCCAGGGAAATGGGGTAAGAAAAATGTATTAGTTATCCTCTTCCTTGACATCTACTCAAACTGCACGGCTGCAAAGGATGCTCTGTGAAACTATGGATTAAAAGAGATGCCACACCCACACTATTCTGTATGTCTGGCCACATGTGATGACTTCCCATTCTGCAATATAAAGAGGTACGTACCTCCATAGAATACGCTATGACAGTGATGAAGACAACCAGTCAGCTAGAGATGACTGGTTGCAAAATCAGGTTAAAAAGTTTAATATGAGTAGCACAGAAAAGCTTTGAGAACTACTGAAAAAAATGTATTGTTGTTTCATCTCTTGCCCTGTGGCTGCAGAACAGACTGTCAAAACATAAAGCACATGATAAAGAAAGCAATTTATCATATTGTAAAGGTGACAATTGTTTAAAAATAAATAGCGACAGCATGATAGCTTCTAGTGTTAGCTAGTTTTTTGCTCCACGAGTAAACTATGATTCTACTTCTGAACATGTGTTGTATCACAATTGTTCTGGTAAATTTCAAAGCCATTCATTGAATCTCCAGGGTGCAAGATAGACATATCACAAACAAATAATTTTTTTCATAAGTCATGGCACGTTCGATGTAGTACTGACTGAGCCCAACAGACTTGCACAAAAACTGATCCAGCAACAAACGCTGACACCCAATTACAGAGAGCACATACAGTACAGTCCGATGTCAGGTATGACAAGGTGCTGCTAGATTTCTTTGCATTTATTATCAAGGCGTAAATGAAAAGCCTGAAGTTGAAATGTATTAATCGACAAAACCTATTTTTTTTTCACAACAACTTACCTGCCACTTCACTGTAGTAGAGTGCAATAATGAGAAATCCTTTTTGAAAATAAAACCATTCTTTGACGCACTGAGATTTGCCTTGAGTGTCTTGGAAAGGTCGTTTGGCAAAGAAAAAATACACACCTTGTATAATTGCTGAGTTGGCAGTATGTCTTCTGAACAATAGATACAAATTTTTTAGTAAGTTTGACCTGTTTGCCTTGAGTCTGCAAACAGGTGGAAAAAAACTGCTAATTTATTATTTAATTCAATATTTTACATTTATTTATTTTTTGTTTTCTTTTTTCTTTGTTTTACCTTTAAATCTGAAAATACCTGGAACTTTAAAAAGTAATTTTGTGCCAGATTAATTTTTAAAATATTATCCCATCCTTTCTCCTTTTCTCTCTTTCAAAAACTCCATAGATAATAGATAACTGAAGGATCATACACTCATTGCTTTTAACATTTGACATAGCATAATGTCTCAGCTGATGGATTTTTGTTGGTCTTATGTTCTCTTCATTTTAAGCTTTTCTATGTTTGTAACAATATACAGTATATATAACATAATCACACATGCCCAAATGAGGATCACCCTCCAGGCTCATCCTTGGTAAGTAGTACCACCCTGGGACGTGAGGGGGTGCTGTCACTAACAATATCATCTCTTTCTGTTCCCACAGCACAGAGAAGATGCCAAATGAGTGCAACTGACTCTGCTCTGAACAGAGTACTATGTATTTGAGGTGCTCCTGAAAGGTGGCGATTCGTCGTGAATTAATGCTTGATAGAAATTGAGCTCTACTCCAGACCTGAAAGGCTTTAAGAAGGCATAGCAGCCCTTTATTTTGCTTTGTATGCACCACTGCATGTTGTTTTTGTTTTGCTCTCCTTTGTTGATTACGTGCCCCAACATTTAATCGGATCCAGTTTCAGGTACAACATACTGAAATATGCCCCTCACATGACCACATTATATATAGATATACACTATATACACAATATCAATATCTTACAAGTACAATTTATATATACAGTATATATCTTTCATATATGTCATGTCAAATGCTGTTCCTGTGGTTTTGTGGCTTTCTTTACACTTACTGCATACTCTTGCAGTACGTGCTGTTCTTGTGTAGTAGCTATTCAAGTCTCAGTAACTCATAAACTTTGACATCACATTTTTTTCTGTGGGTGGTTCTCTTTGTACAGCAATATAAATCAAGCCCAAGTCCACCTGCAATGACAAGTTTATCACAGAAGGAAAATTGTGTCTACCAAAAAGCCAGTTCCATATTATTGCCTATCACTTGCTCATTTCTACTACAGCTTGCATAAATATGCAGAGTTTTTGCTGTGTACTGCACAGTATACTTCCTGGTTTAAGAGCAGGCCCCTGCTTACTCCCACCATGTGGAATTTCTCAAGCTTTGCCAACTGTTTGTTGTTACCTGCTGAGATCTGTAGTACTAGAATAACTTGTTTGGAACATGGTCATACTCAGTTATTTATGCAGGTCCCTGACTTGATTAATATGTTCTTCTTTGACTAAATGTGTGTAAATTTGAATGTATGCCTTTTGCATTTGTCCAGTAGACATAGTTTGACATTATGTGGGCTTTTAGCATTTAGCCAGGCAAAACATGTTTTATTATACTTACCTTTTATTACTCCAGATTACAAGGTACTGCCTCCTCCTGTTTTCCCTCTGCCCTCTCATAGTTTAAAATTCAAGCATTTAAAAGGTCCTTATTCCTTGCAATATTAAATACTTAGTCTTTGTACTGTCACATTTCCTAGTTGCCAGATATGAGTGGTTTTGATTCCAGAGGGGAGGAAAAATGCATTAAAGTGGTGTGTATTTACTTCCACCAGGTAGTAGTTGGAGCCCAACTTCAGGGAATGGACTCGAGACGAAGAAAATGAATGAAGAGTGGAGTTCTCAGCACCAGGAGACTTCTAATTTAAAAAGGGTATTAACCATGTTTCTTTCATATTTAAGAAGAAAATCATCAGTCATCAGTAAACATTAAAATGGCATCATCAGGAGGCCAACAGAGATGATATCTCAAATTCATTGCAAGATATCCTAAAATGGCAGGAAGTCTGATTGGAAAGGAAGACGTTTATATAGAAAGTCATTTTGAGATATCGATTCACCCATTTTCAAACTCATTTTAGCCGGAACTGGATCGCAGAAGCCCAGGCATAGGGTACAAGGCAGGAACAATCCCTGAACAAAGTGTCAGTCAATCAGAGGGAGAACATGCATATCCTCCCACACACACATAAAGTATATATCAGGGGCCAATGTTAGCTGATCCACTTAACCTTTATGATTGTGGGAGGAAACAGCAGCACCTGAAGGAAACCCTCCTGTACACGGGAGAACATGCAAACTCCATGCAGGAAGGACTCAGTATGTGAACCCAGGTTTTTGCATTGTGATGCAGCAGCACTGTCACTAAACCATTGTAACATCCCATTTTAAGATATCTTGCCATGTATTTCTTTTTGAAAGAAAAGTAAATCTTTTTGAAAGAAAAGTCTTTCCCTGTTAAATTTAGAGAATTTAGTAATGTAATGAGGACAATACCATTGGTTTTGTTACATTTAATGAAAAGCCATACACAATTGTCTACTATAGAGAGACACTAACTACTGTTATATATTAACAACGTTAATATTCTAAATCATAGATGTATTAACAAAGTTATGAGGGATTTTTTAATAACAAAAAGAAAGTAATATCTGAATACAATATTTTTATGCTTTTATACATTATATTAGTTATTCTATGGTGTAAGACTTCCGCGTTGTCCTTGAAATTATGTATTTCAAATAAAACTCATGAAGTGCACCTGAGGAATTTGCACATTTACCCTTCTAAATATAATTTGTCAATTATTTTCAAATGAAAGATACCTTATTTTTGTGATTCAGAAAATGTAATGCATTTATTATATGCCTGTCCCAAATGAACCACATTTTGATTTGATTTAACTATTTATTTTATGATAAAAGATCTAAGTATACTGTCATTCAATTTAAAGATTATTTTATTTACATTTACTTGAATTTGAAATCAGTAAGGTAATTAGTAAATTAAATGGTCCATATGGGAAAATATATGCAAAAATTCAACCTTAAACATACCACTGCCTCTTATAATTCCTTTATATTTAAATTTCAATCTTTAAGTCTCTTAAACCCCTTAAAACTGAACAAAATGTATTTAATTGACGTACATAATCTTTTAACATGCCCTTTAATTGCTAATTTCATACCATCCTTGCTTATAAATAAACGTATTAAAAAAAGTACGAATTACTGTCAAGCATTTGGCACGGAGCATGCGCTAATCAATTGGCGTAACGTCGGAAGAGCACGGCGAGAACACTGTGGGTGCCCCACAATACATTCCTCTTATGCGACTGCGCCAAATCGAGAGGCGCGCTGTGTGTCCCAGAGTGGCCGTTGTCGCTTGCGGCTTCCCTTTTAAGTAACTGACTCGACGACCAGTTTTCAGCGTCTCATTGCTCATGCACTCAGTTGGAAATATTATCTCGTAAACGGCTTCCTGATACGTCTAAAGCAAGGAGGCGGTGCAAAGAGACGAGGAATTACTTATGCATTAGCTTGCCTTTTTCAAGCTTGGTTTCATTTGGATACTTTTAATTGGGCGCAAACGGCCACGCTTTGTGAATGTGAACAGAGTGTTTGTGTACTGCGTGAATTTAGTACTTCATAACGAAGTGTTTACGTCAGCAACAACTTTATTCGGTAACCAAGAGGGATCTAACTGTAATTTTCCCAGAAATGGTATCCGGGACTGCACTGATCTACGATGAAGAGATGACGCGGTACAGGCTGCTGTGGGACGAGTGAGTACATCCATCACTCCATTACAAAAACCTCACTCCAAGAGGCAGGTTATTAACTTTGAACGGGACGGCATAGCATTTACACACAAGGCACGTTTGAGTACTTTTTTTGTTCCAAGACCCACGTAGGGACGACAGAGTCCCCCCGTTTAACAAAATATGGGGATAACGTGCTAAAGATTTATCTCAAGTAATCAAATCTTGAACAAGGCAGTAGCAACTAACCGACGGGCCACAATGATTCCACATTAATGAAGCCTGGGGTACTGAAATATGCCCAGTGCAAATCAGCAGAACACAGTCTGTATGATTCTGACTTTGAAATGACATCGCCATTTAATGAACCCTATTGACAAGCAAGGGGACATTCTCAGACCAACTTACTACATTTCAGGTTCAGTGAGGCTGTGGAGCCTGTCAGGCAGCACTCTGCGCTAAGTACGAAACAACAGTTTCACGAAGTACACAATCACATAGCGCCCATTCAGAGTTGTTAAATCACCTATATGCACGTCTAAAACGATGCGTGTGGAAAACCCAAACGCGAGGAGAATTTGCAGACCGCGAAGTTAACAACCGGTATCGTGATTATAAAGGGGACGCTCACCGTGAGGCGAGAACGCAACACATATTCGGCACCATTGAAAAATCAAATTTTTCGGAAGAATACTTTTAAGGGAACAGAAACAACACGGCTTATTGTGTATGTGTAGTAGGTACAGTATTCTTTTTTTTAGAAATGGGAGTACTTTATTTCCTATTCTTCCAGCGTACTGTTAAGCAATGGCTATTGTTATTTTCATGTAAATAATGTTAATAGTCGGAAAGCCACCCTTTGCACACAGATGCAGCCATTCACTTTGTAAACGTTGTATTTCCAATTTCAAAATAAAGTTATATTTAACAAGACCAATTTGTGATATACTTGAACATTATTGCTCTTTGAAATTCTTAGATTTATCAGATGTACTGAACAGACAAGTATACATTTTTAGTAGAATTTCACAGAAGTTATTTCTCAGTACATGCAGTTTATCTGTATCCATAGTATCCTATGGTCATAGTGTACTTTGTCAAAACTTTCTTCTTCCATAGAAACTTTGATAGAAGTGATTTTTGGTAAAAACTTTTAAGTTTTTCATTTTGCTTAGATGCACTTGATTCCAGTGTCTTGCCACTTTGCTGCTACATAGTGACCTTTGCAGCTAATTAAGTTACACATTTTGATTTATAGAACTGCACACAAATGCTAGGAATTGCAACCGTTATATTCACAATTATATAAAAATGTGTAAGTCATATCAGAAGTTAGTTCAAAATACTGTAATTGCAGAAGATTGTTCAAAGTCTCCAGATAAAGAGTCAAAAGTAAATTGGAGAAGCCTGTTCCAGAGGTGCCATATCTTGAGCCAATGGAACAATTTTGAAGACAGCCACTAGTCAAACAGCCACAAGATACCTCAGAACTATTAAACTAGTAAAATGTGATGAAGGCAACCACTATACCTGTAGTTGGACAATTAAAATAATGCATAGAAAAGATAGCCAGAGACCAGACATTTTTATTAACAGAAACATCAGCTGCATTTTTTAACCTATACATAAATAACAGGCTGATTAATTGGTCTCATTAAGGCCTTGGGGCATTACTGCAGTACACCTTATGATCCATGCTTCTTCAGTTTATTATTAGCCTCCACCCCTAATACGTGGTTTTATTATTTGCAAACCTGAATATTTATGATGGAATATTAAGTGCATTTTTTCCACAAAATTCCTTCTTACTGTATAGGTGCTGAATTTGAGCTAATATGAAAATTACTTTTGTGTTTGATGATTCTTTTCCTAACACCCATTTTGATACTTTTCCAATATAATAAAGTGGGTGGGAACAAGCCAGATCATATATTACCTCTTTACTGCTTAAATCAAGGTGTTGTTTCAGAGTTACTCAGATTTTATTAAGGATATTGCAATTTAAACATGTAAAGTCCCTTGGGACAGTAAGTGGAAGGAACACAGCTGAGTTCTGTATTAACTACTTAGTACTTAATATTACAATTTATAGGTAAAAGTTATAAGAGGGAGAGCTTGAAAAGCAGGGTTGTATTGTAAAATATGGCATTTTCTTGTTTTGTTCTATGGAAAAAACAAAATGAGTAGCACAAACAAACGTAACTACAAACCAACTTTTCTGGTTCAATTGTATTACTCGAGCTGAGCAAGCCTCCTTGATTGGCAAATAATGCCTTTTCTGTAGTCAATTTTCCATAGTTTTTTATTACAATCTTGAGCAATATATCTTCTTGTCAAAGTGTAACTTGTTTTATATACTGTACTGAGATAGATCAAAACAAATTCTTCTAGTGTCAAAAAGTGGGAGACAGAACGATTATTAAACAGAGACCTTGGAGAACTGCTAGTCACATACAAAAGATTATTACAGTCTGTAGGTTTTCTATTAAACAAAAAGCACTACATATTTGAACAAAAATCTAAGAAAAGATATCGACCAAAGTGTCAAAGTCCACAGTAAAATAAATATTTTTTACAGGAATTTAGATAATGATAAACTAAAAAGTTAGAAATTACAATCTTGAGCAATATATCCTCTTGTCAAAGTTTAGCTTGTTTTATATACTGAGATAAATCAAAACAAATTCTTCTAGTGTCAAAAAGTGGGAGACAGAACAATTATTAAACAGAGACCTTGGAGGACTGCTAGTCACATACAAAAGAGTATTACAGTATGTAGGTTTTCTATTAAACAACCATTTGAACAGAAATCCAAGAAAAGATAGCTACCAAAGTGTCAAAGTCCACAATAAAGTAAATATTTTTTACACGAATTTAGGTAATGATAAACAAAAAAGTTAGAGATTCCGAAGCACCCTGCCATATAGCTCAGTCGTCTACTGTACATAAAGAACAGGATGCTTTTAATAAAATGACTACAGTCTAAAAAATATTTTTTCAGTTCATGGACAAAGATTTTTAAAATGCTTGGTTTGAAAGCTGCATCCATTGCAACTCCTTTTAATTAAAAGAAAAGTTTCATTTAAGAGCAAACTTTAGTGAGGGACATAATGAAATCAACTTAGTGCAGTAGAAAAGCAGACCATGCAAATAATAAAAGTTTCAGCACAATTTAAAGTCACTTTCTGTGGAATGCTAGTATAAAATGATTCAATATCACAGACCTGAAGAACACCCTTCAAGTGCAAAAAATGATTATACTTTATTAATAAAATCAGTAGAATATCATGTGAAAGAGCAACTTCTATTGGCATGATTGTGTAAAGGTAAATTAACAAACTGGGAATATGGCTGCAAAATGGAGCCAATACCCATAACAACAGGTCTTCTTAGAGTGTTATGTAAATTTAATGTATTTTTGTCAGTGACCTTGAGGGCAACCTTAATAACTGGTTGACAAATCTTTATAACTGACTTAGTGGGATCCATTTTAAGTTGTTGGTAACAGTTGGTAATTGACTTGAAGATTCTTCTATATAATGAGAAGTATCAAATATAATGATACCACCTTATTATTGTCACTTCCTAATAGACTAATAGAATTCTGAAAAAAAGCACTTAATTTTAATTTTCTGAAGAACTTGAATAATTCAACCCTAGTGTTGTAGGCATGATACTGTAAAGAATAACACAAAAAGATTTTTAGATAATACCAGTTTTTTGCATAGTTCTATCTAAAAAAGTTGTCGGTGTCATAGGGGATGCCAAAGCAGATGATTTTGAGGAAGACACTTTGGAATCATAAGAGTCATAAAAAATAGGACGTGTGTTATAATCTACATTCTGGCATACTATAAAGTTCAACTTTTTTTCAATATCTAGCTCTTTTTACTTTTAACTGTAATCATAATATGGCAATGTTCGTTCCACTTACTGTTCCACTGCTCCAACGCACTTTTGATTGTTTTCCTGGAGACTAATACAAAATGTTGGAACTGTCTTCTGTAATTCAGCTGCTTTCTGATATTACTTACTGTTTGTGCTGTTTTTGTAATTATGATTGTTAATATAATTGGTGTAGTTTCAAGTAGTTTTTATACATTTTATTTGAACACCTGTTATTCAGCAAGTGTACTCTTTTGTATAAATATCAAATATATTATAAAGAATATTTGTTACCACCTTGGACACTGTCCACAGTTCTGGGGTATTTAAAAAGTGTAGTCTTTTTTTAAAATGATCTGTTTTCAGTCCTGTTTGCAGCGTTGAAGTACCAGAGCGACTGTCTGTATCCTACTCGGAGCTTCAGACCCAGGGCCTGGTGGAGAGATGTATATCAGTACCAGTCAGGGAGGCAACTGAGGAGGAGATCTTGCTGGCTCACAGGTTTGTGCTATTGTGTGCATGTATCTCTGTGTATATATATATGTATTTATGTTTGTGTGTGTGTATATATATACAGTATATATATATATATTATATATACTAGGGGGCTTGGCCCCCTTCTCGCTTTGCTCGTCTATAGGGGGGCACACTTCATGCTCGCCACTTTGTGTCTCTGCCACTCGTGTTGTGGGGGGGTGGGGGGGGTGGGGTGCTGAGGAGATATGAACAGATCAGCTGCTGCTTCCGAGCTGCGTGTTCTGCATGTCGCGGTGTGCGCCAATCATTTAAAAGACTGTACAGAAGCTGCTGCTACCAAGCTGCGTGTTCTGCATGTCGCACTGTGAGTCGATCATTTAAAAGCCTGTACAGAAGCCGCTGCTGCCGTGCTGCATGATCTGCATGTCGCACTGCGTGACAATCATTTAAAAGCCTGTACAGCAGTTGTCCTTTTGTTTCATTTCCTTGTCTCGTGGGGCGTTAAAGTGTCTCCAAGAAATTGTTTGTAAGTAGGGTGTGACGTGCAAGTAGTCTCACGGGACTTCAAAGTGTTTCTCCGAGATGATCACGTCTTGACCCAAATATTTTTATATTATATATATATATATATATATATATATATATATATATATATATATAT
>JANRMT010062793.1:4306742-4318818 GCA_026402145.1 Polypterus bichir lapradei
AGATAGATAGATAGATAGATAGATAGATAGATAGATAGATAGATAGAAAAGTGACAAGTAGCTGATATAAACTGCCAAAAAAACAAAAACATTATGCAGCATTATGCATGACAAAAATATGCAGCTTTGGCCCTCTTAAAGTGGTACAAAAATAAAGCCTATATATTATATTCATCACTTTTAAGGTTTCATATTTTTACATTATAATGTAGCGACTCTGCTACGACTACCATGCATGATGATGCAACCTGTCTATAGAAGTAATGGCCGACAACAGGTGCAATGGGTGAGGTAAAAGCAGCCGGCTTGAGTCAATGAGAACAAAGATACTAGACTCACCCAGAGAGGGATCAGAGAGGAGGAGGAGGAGTGTGGTGAAGTAAAGGAACAAGAATGGTAGCTTTGTTGGGTGAATGTTGTGAGAGAGGGTAGACTGAGAAAGAGTCTTTGTTTTAGTTTGCCTTGTGTAACGACCTTTCCAACGAGAGTAACAGCAGCCAATGCAGCTCAGTGAAGGTGTTCCCCAGGGTCAGAACAGTGGGCAAGTCTATACAAATTTAATTTCACTATTTTTTCAGAACCAATTCTGTCCTTCTCCATTCTTGTCTCCCTTGTTTGAACCTCCTATTTTAATAAACTATTCTTTTTATTTTAACTACATTCTCTGACTCATTTGTCTTCCTTTCCTGTACCTGCACAGAAATGGATTACTATGTGCATGAGTCATCTTTTACCTAGTTTGGCTGTAATTCCATACTTGATGAGGGGTGTCTCCTTGATATTTCATTATGTATATGCAAATCTCTCTATTATATAAGAAAATCTTGAGACGAGATGAGACTATTGCCAAGAGATTTTTTCAAGTCCTGCCCTCCTCTCAACCATTTCAGTTTAACGGCCCACGCCCACGGTCCTCTCACCTCTCATTTGTGTGAATGCTTTTGTCAGACACAGTTCCTGCGCTGTCAGCTGTTATAAATTTTTACGTTTTCCTCACTTTCTAAGTTCCCAATAAAAGAAGACTTATTATCTCCAAATTTTATTGAAGAATCTCATCCCGAAGGGTTATTAACAGAAGACATGAGCACAAGGGCAATCCTAGCACCGAGAAATGATGAAGTAAAATGAATTAACATGAAAATTGTCATTGGTTACATGGCAAATTCTTTAAATGTGTATCATTAGACTATGCTGAAACAGTTGGTGGTGATGATGTGGAAGATTAAAACATCAACTTACAATATCCCGTAGAATATCTACAACTGTTAACACCATCTGGTCTTCCACCGGCCGAATTAATGTTGAAAGAAGGATGTATCGTAATATTATTGCTTAATTTATGTATGAGTGATGGGCTATGCAATAAGACAAGATTAGATGTATTCAGAATTGGTTGAACAATTCTGACATGTAAAATTTTAACAGGCAACAAGTAAGGTAATGTAGTGCATCTTCCGTGGATATCATTAGACACCAAAGGAGATCTTGATATGCCATTTGTATTAAAACGTTTAAAGTTTCCCGTTAGAATAGCTTTTGCTATGACAATTAACAAGTAACATTTACAAACATTCGAAAAAGTCAGTTTATCTATTAGAGAGAAAGAAACGATATTCACTCACGGGCAGTTATATGTTGCGTTGTCACGATGTAACTCCAAACATGGAATTAAAATTCAATGCAATATTGACAAAAAGTTAATTCCAAATAATATATATATACTGCTATAGTGCCTTTTAATTACTATATATATAGTAATTAAAAGGTGCTATATTGCGTCCGACCCGAAACAGATTCACACATGAGGTACGTATAAAATATACAAATATATATTGTCACACAAATGAGACATACTCAGATGAAGGTTTGGGGCAGCCACCCATATATTCTGGTATCCTGGCTGCAAAAGTCGTTATTTCTTACAATAAACAGCACTGATGTGCATACCATTGAGTCCAAAACAAGACTGAGGGAAAAGGGAAAAAGGGAAGACTTTTAAAGGGGAAGACAGGAAGTGAGGTCATAAGGATCGGGCACGTGTTCTTCAATCATTGGATCAACCCCGGACGTGACATCAGAGGGGCCAGAGTTGGTAAGGTCTACTTCCATTGGCTCAGTCCCAGAAGTGACGTCAAGAGAGCCAGGTGGAATCTCCCGGGAATGGTCTACAGGAAAGGGAGAAAAAGAGTCAGTGCACTCTGCCACATCCCGGCATGCCTCAGAACTGCCTTCACTCAAGCCCTTTAGCTGCCTCCCATGTGCATGTGTGTGACAAGGCCCCCCCCCTTAGCCTAGACCCGTCGGGTCGGGTGACCCTAACTGAGAGGTTGTGAACCCGAGAAAGAGCATCAGCGTTGGCATAGAGCGCCTTTGCGATGAACGAGCGAAAACTTATATGGCTGTAGGTCAAGAAACCACCGGGTTACCCGCGAATTCAACTCCTTGTGCAGGGCCATCCACTTTAGAGGTGCATGGTCCGTGACAAGGGTGAATTCCCGGCCCAGCAGTTAGTACCTAAGCTGAGTAATCGCCCATTTAATTGCCAAAGCCTCCCTTTCCAACGCTGCATACCTGGTCTCCCGGTCCAACAGTTTCCGGCTCAGGAACATGATAGGGTGTTCCACACCATCGACACTTTGGCTCAGCACGGCCCCCAGGCCTGTGTCCGAAGCGTCTGTCTGGAGGATGAAAGGCAAGGAAAAGTTAGGTGCAATCAAAATAGTTGCGGACGTAAGGGCCTGGTTTAAGTCACCAAATGCAGCGCCTGTCTTCTCATGTCCATATCACAATGTTCGGGGCCCTCTTCTTTGTTAAATCAGTCAAGGGCATCGCTCTCTCCGAGAACCGGGGTACAAACCGGCGGTAGTACCCGGCTAACCCGAGAAAGGCTTGGACCTGCCGCTTGGTTCGCGGACGGGGCCATTTCAAAATGGCATCAACTTTGGAGAACTGTGGCCTTACGGTACCCCGACCCACCAGGTAGCCTAAATATTTGGCCTCGCTCAATCCAAAGAAGCATTTCTTGGGATTAATCCGGATCCCGGCCTCACCAAGTCTCCACAATACCGCTCGGACATGCTGTAGGTGTTCCCTCCACGTGCTGGAATAGATGACCACGTCATCCAGGTAGGCAGCACTGTATGAGTTATGAGGCCGGAGCACTTTGTCCACCAGACGCTGGAAGGTTGCTGGAGCCCCGTGTAACCCAAATGGAAGGACACATTACTGCCAGTGTCCGCTAGGGGTACTAAATGCGTTTTTTTCCTTCGCGGAGTCTGTTAAAGGAACCTGCCAGTACCCTTTTGTCATGTCCAGTGTGGTCAAATATCGAGCCTGTCCAAGCCTCTCGAGGAGGTTGTCCACTCGTGGCATTGGATAGGCATCAAATTGGGAGACTTGATTAAGCCGACGGAAGTCATTGCAAAACCTCCATCTCCCGTCAGGCTTACCGACGAGCACAATGGAGCTGGACCAGGGACTATAAGTTTCCTCAATCACACCTAGTTCCAGCATGTGCTTGATCTCAAGCTCCACTTCAGCCCTTTTTGCCTCGGGAAGACGATACGGGCGTTCTCGGACAATAACCCCGGGCTCTGTCACAATGTTGTGCTCAACCAGAGAGGTCCTTCCGGGGTTCTCACTGACTACCTCCCGAACGGCCCGGATAACTGTTTCCAGCTCCTGCTGTTGTCTGTGACTTAAGTTCGTACCGAAGATAAGGCTGTGTGTGTGAGCGAAGAGTGAGCGGGGCTGGCCGGAGGAGGGATCGGGGTCCCTGTCCTTCCACGGTTTCAGCAGGTTCACATGATAAACCCGCTCCTTCGGGCGACGATTGGGTTGACTCACCAAATAGTCGACCGGTCCCTTCCTATCCTTAACTTTGTAGGGGCCTTGCCAATGGGCAAGCAACTTAGAGTGGGAGGTAGGCACTAGGACCATGACCCGATCTCCCGGGTGGAACTCCTGAAGAGACGTGCCGCGGTTGTAGTAACGGGCCTGTGCTGCTTGAGACTCTTCCATGTGACTTTTAAGGAGAAGCCGAATCTTTCCAAATCTATCGTGTAACTGCGCGTTATACTCTAATATGTTTGTAGAGGGAAGAGCCTCTTCTTCCCATCCTTCTTTTAGAATAACTAATATGCCCCGAAGTTGTCGCCCATACAGTAATTCAAAAGGGGAGAACCCCGTGGAGGCTTGTGGGACTTCCCGATAGGCAAAAAGGACGAGGGGAAGGAGCTGATCCCATTTCCTTCCATCCTCGCTGACCACCTTACGCAGCATTTGTTTGAGAGTCTGATTAAACCTCTCCACTAATCCGTCGGTTTGAGGATGATACACCGCGGTCTTTAAATGCTTTATTTTCAGTAACTTGGCAGTCTTCTTGAACGTCTCCGAGGTGAAAGGTGTCCCTTGGTCCGTCAAGACTTCCTTGGGGACACCCACGCGTGCAAAGACCCCTAGTAATTCCCGTGCAATGGCTTTAGAGGTAGCTGAGCGCAACGGAACAGCTTTGGGGTATTTTGTAGCATAATCCACGAGGACTAAAATGTACTTGTGTCCTCAGGCTGAGGGCTCTAGGGGTCCGACCAAATCGACCCCAATTCTGTGGAAGGGAATGTCAATTAAGGGTAAAGGAACGAGAGGAGGACGGTCCCTTCTAGGAATTTGTCGCAGTTGACACTCCGGGCAGGAAGCGCAAAAGTGTCGAACCTCCTCATTTATCCCCGGCCAGTAAAAACAGAGCTTGATCCGCTCCAGGGTTTTCTCGGTGCCCAAGTGGCCACCTAGGAGGTGGGCGTGTGCTAGCTCGCAGACCTGCCGCCGGAAGGTATGCGGAATTAGCAGTAGCCTTCTCTCCCGCCCATCATGCATTGCTACACGATAAAGAAGGTCATTGTCTAAGACAAAGTGAGGGCCCTGTGGCATCGACTGGTTAGTGCGCTGGCCATTTACAAGGACCACTGCATTTTTAGCAAACTTCAGGGAGTCGTCATTCCATTGCTCCCTTCTAAAAGACGCCGGCGTCTCTTTAAATTGGAACCGCAAAAGGGAGAGAGGGTCAGCGTCGACCTCAAGGAGCGTGGTTTCCTCTCGTTCCGTCTCGGCGTCGGTGGGTGACGTATTAGCAAGCGACAGCCCGGGAGTTTCCACATCACTCGGAAGCCGCTTCGTCTCTCTCTGCCAGCTGATTACACGTCGTGGAGGCAGCCTGAGACGGCTCATTTCCGTCTATAATGAGGCCCAAATTAATCCCGGGAGTGGTATGTGTCTCACCGCTTTTAATGTCAGGCCAGTCCTGCCCCAGTATCACCGGGTGTGGAGGATCAGGGAGGATGGCCACGGTTAATTTCCGAACTGTTCGTTCGTAGCTGATGACACAAGCGGCGGTCCTGTACCAGCGGGTTTCCCCGTGGACACAGGTTATACCGGCCTTAAATTTCAACCACTGTTGCGGTAGCACAAATCGGCGGGCAACAATGGAAATGTTGCTGCCGGTATCGAACAGATTAGACGTTTTATACCCGTTAACGATCACCGTGCCTGTGTGTGGGACCGCCAACGGGTTTATCAGAGCACACCAACCCCTCCTCCCCCTCCATCTGCATTCCACCTTATTCCCAAGCGGTTTGCGCACCCGCGGCCCCGGGGACGCCGGCACAAACTCTGGTTTGTACGGGGGGGGCTAGGTTTTGGGACGTACCCCGGTTGAGTTCGGTCAAAGGACGGTTCAGCTCCCCCAGATTGTGAGGCCATCCTTTGTCTTTCTATGAGCTCTATGAGCTCTGCCATGTTTTTAAATTCTCTACCCCAGACTGGCTGGGTGAAGCCCCAGGGTAGTGTGTCCAGAAGCAGGTAGAAAGCCACCTGCTCTATTATTTGAGAGGGCTTCAGTTCCTGTGGCCGTAGCCACCGGCCTACCTTTGCCCATAGGGACCAGGCTTGTTGAGGGGTCGGCCGCTCTGGGTCGAACCTCCAGTTTTTCAGGATACTCACCTGCCAGTCTGGGGCACCCCTAGGTGGAAATCGGGGTTCTGGCTTCACAGTGAGGCGGGCACTCTCCTCCGAGAGAGCATAAACAGCCCTCTTTGCCTCCCCCTTCCGAAGCAGCCCAAGTCTGTGAGCCCCTCCCGAACACTCCCTGGCCTGTCTAGGTTGCCTAGTGGAGCATGCCGGGAGTAGAGCCTGTACCGGGCCACACCAAAACACAGGACACCCTCCCTGCCTGGAAACTCGGCCACCTGGATGGGTTGCAGGTCCTGTCCCCTTCTCTTCCAGGACTTCTTGATCCTGCCGACTATGCCAGTGTCACAAAGATGAGACATACTCAGATGAAGGTTTGGGGCAGCCACCCATATATTCTGGTATCCTGGCTGCAAAAGTCGTTATTTCTTACAATAAACAGCACTGATGTGCATACCATTGAGTCCAAAACAAGACTGAGGGAAAAGGGAAAAAGGGCAGGCTTTTAAAGGGGAAGACAGGAAGTGAGGTCATAAGGATCGGGCACGTGTTCTTCAATCATTAGATCAAGCCCGGACGTGACATCAGAGGGGCCGGAGCTGGTAAGGTCTACTTCCATTGGCTCGGTCCCGGAAGTGACGTCAAGAGAGCCAGGTGGAATCTCCCAGGAATGGTCTACATGAAAGGGAGAAAAAGAGTCAGTGCACTCTGCCACATCCCAGCATGCCTCAGAACTGCCTTCACTCAAGCCCTTTAGCTGCCTCCCATGCGCACGTGTGTGACAATATATATGTGTGTTTGTGTGTGTGTGTGTGTGTATAGAATAATCGGTTAAAAAAATTAACTAATTAATCGCATAAATGTTTGTAATTAATCATGATTAACTTGTTTACAATATTACATTTATTTTCAAAAAAATATGTAAAAACCGTTGCATTTTTTTGCTTGAAAAATGACATTTTTATTAAATCTCATCTTTCTGTTGTAAAAAGTGCAAAACACTAAATGTACAAAGTCAGAAGTATAGAAAGTAGAACATTGATGCAAATAATAGTGATGAAAAATAATAATGTAAACAGCACACTGCTCATGTGCGAGTGATGTGAGCGCCACTTTTGGATTCACCAGAATCACTTTCGGTTTCACAGACCGGTGTAGTTTCACTGCCTGAAGACAGATTCACCTCATCATTACTGCTGATGAGAGGTGTTTCTTACAAGGCACCATTATGAGGCTAGAAGAAGACTTGTCTGCCCCGTTGCCCGAGCAACGCTCACGCCTGATTCTTATGCAAGACACGTGTATGCCATTGCCCAAGTAATCTTTGGTCTAATGTGAAATGCGTCTATACAGTTGGCCGAGTGACACTTTGGACTAATGCTTTTAGCATTGTTTTTACAGCCAGTGAAACTCAGGTCTAACACTAAGCAATTTAGTTGCATCTAAGATTAAAACATGTAATTTTAAAATTAATTTATAAATCCTGAAATAAATACACAATCACTAAATTAATGTAGAATCAACACAAAGGAATTAAAAAAATAATGGCATAGTTTAATCTTAAACAATTATCTTAAACCTGAACTTTTAACGAAATACTACTTGAGCAAGTACAACCTGAATTTGAATGTCTTCCTAAAAGGAACATTGAAAAGAAGTCAATAAGAAAGTGAGGCCAATGTATTAATTCTCAAATTGGCATAGCATATGAGACACAGATGTGTCAAAGTAAATAATTATGCACTGCTAAAGACTGATTTAATTGAAAGTATATGCCTTTCTTAAATGTGCATACATTAAAACCTGTGTTAAAACTCTTCAAATACTACCCTCAATTATTCATCACCATCAACGGCTTGATGTGTCAACCTGGTATGCCATGAAAATAACAGTGTAGTGCCACTGAGTCCAAACCTGACAGAGATACATTCCTCAGGTGATTGAGACCTGTTCAAGGAGGACAGGATTACTTGGAAAAAGCTGACATAAAAGCAGCTCTATGATTGCTGTTTTGCAGTCACGGCACTTAGAAAGCATTTTGGCAGCCAGTAAAAGTTTCTGGGGTCCACCTGCCAAGGTGTGTGTTCACCAGTGACTCTCACAGAGCTGAGGGAAAGTGGGCATACGAGTTGCCTCTGACCCTGGGTCAGTGGAGTGAGGCAGAGAGAGGACTGCCTGTATTAGTGGGCAAAAGGACGAAGGAGCTGGGAAATGCTTTCAAAGTGCTCATTAAGTAATTTTGCAACTTTTCTCTATTGCACCAGGACTGCCATAAACTCCCTCACCCGACGCCTTTTCCTCCCACTCCCCTGCACCAATGTCAATATGTATAAATAAAGAAAATGAACACCAGTGCTACGTTTTAACATTTGGCATATCATTTTGAACCGCGTAATACAAAATGTTAAACCTTTAACTAAAGATATTTTGTAAATTTTTTAAAGTTAGTATATAGATACGGTTCTGGATGTGTATGTAATGCAGTACTGCATGAGACATTTGCCTCATTGCTGGCTTGGGATGCGCGATATTTTTAACATGTTAAACAGGCCACATTAATTGCAAAGTTCAGTTTGGTACTCAGTACTGATCCCAAAATAATTCTGAAGAAAATAATTGATAACTCCAAAACCCCGTCCTTCTCTAGGATCCCTGATATATGTCCCCGTGAAGTCACTTCCCTACTAAGAGATCAGTTGTCAGTTAATATTGACGTTTCATACAAGTATTGTGCCTTTTTCAACTCTGAGGTATTGTGTAATTATCAAAAACTGCAGGATGGTTAAATAAAACATAAACTTAACTTTTAGCAACCAAGGGACTGCCTTTAAATTACAAAGCTTCTAGTTAAAGAAGACTGAATGCATTACAGTAAAATGCTACATATCCAAACTGTTTACTTCCTGTCCTCTCTAATTGCGTTGTCATTGAGTCCCAAAATCAGTTTCATTTTCCCATATGTATACTTTATCAGGAGTTATAAATGTGGTGGGGCTAACACATAAAATGCTTAGTATCCTCCAGTTGTATTTAATTGATCCTCTGTAACTTAATAGGTTTGCCCATTAGCATGAAGCACCAAAATGTGAGAGATGATAAGAAGCTTGAGCAATTTTGCAATGTGATTCATACTTCATCACCAACCTACTGCCCATTGCCACCTAAAAGAACTGCAGTTGCCTTATTGGGAGAGAAGATTGAATTGCCTGACAGATGTTTAAAGATAAACCTGGACTCAAGGCCATCAGATGAAATATGGAGGTATGTTTTTTAGGCTAGCTTGCAAGTGATAGCCCAGTTATGTGCATTGTCTTTTCTGTATACAGGAATACCTTGTTTAATTAATCATCTGGGAAAAGTGCTATGATGCATGTGCATGTTCAAGTACCACTCTGTGCAACTTCCTTACATGGAATATAAGTCAGTATTGTGCCTGCTATGTAGAAATTTTAATATGTGATTGTTTATATAATTTCATACTGTAGTTAAATTAAACTTTTTTTAAAAAAGTAATACATGTGGTTTTCCCAGTATGTGAGACAAACATAAAGCAATATCTGTAGAAACTAAAGTGCACATTATAAAGGGAGTAGTAATGGGAGAAAGAATAATTTCGTAGCAGAATCAGCACCTGGTCATAAAAGGAATCGGTTCAAATCTTGGAATAGGGGGAGTGGATTAAAACCACTTATTTTCAAGCATGTCAGAGGCACTTCTCTGCTGTAGAAAGTACATTGGCCTGGCTATACAGTATGGGTATCAGATAGTCTCCTTTAGGATATAGAACACGGCTACATTATTAAATGATATATTACTGCAGTGTGTCTACTTTATCCTGTTTTTTTCAATTCCAGTATTTTTTGTTTACAAAGTGTATACATTATTGTTAGCAGGTGCAGTATATCACACTGTATATTTCTTAACAGTAATCAGTTGTAAGATCATTGCAAGAATGGGGAGTGTTTATTTTCACATATAAAAGTTTTTTGCAAATGCAGCAAAAATCTATTTTTGCCAGCTATCTATAAAAAGTATATAATCAAATCTATACTAATTAAAGGCAAAGCTCTCATTGACTGACTGACTCACTGACTCACTCACTCACTCATCACTAATTCTCCAACTTCCCGTGTAGGTGGAAGGCTGAAATTTGGTAGGCTCATTCCTTACAGTTTACTTACAAAAGTTAGGCAGGTTTCATTTCGAAATTCTACGCGTGACGGTCATAACTGGAACCTACTTTCGTATACTGTATACGGCCATAGTGGGCAGCTCGGTCGCCGTGTGAGGCGGAGTTGCATCTTGTGTCTCACATCATCATGCCTCCCACATAATCACGTGAACTGACTGTGAACGCAGTACGTAGAAAACAAGGAAGAGCTCCAAAGAGCGCTGAAGAAAAAACACATTACACAATTGAGAAGGCAGCGAAATAATATGAAGTGAGTGACGCATACAAGCATATTCATAAGTGCAGCTACTACGTAAGTTTAAATTAAGTTTATAGACACGCTCCAGCTGCCGTTTGTCATGCCTACAACGAATACCATATTCGCGAGATACAAGTTTAATGAGAAGACACGAGGTATAAACGAGACTTTGGATCACTTTGTAACGGAGTTAAAATTGCTGTAGCGAGAGACATTTAAGTGCCAGGTCTTAGCTAACATTAAATAAAGCCGTGGACATCACAACATCACACAAGAGAGCGGCTCATGTGAACTGACTGAACACAGTACGAGTGATCACTTCGATGAATCAAACCTGTTCAAAAACCGCATTACACAATTGAGAAGGTAGGAAAAGAATATGAAGCGAGTGACGCATACAAGCATATTCATGAGTGCAGCTACTACGGAAACAAAGCACGGTGTAAACCTAAAGTTTAAATTAAGTTCATAGACAGGCTGCCGCTAGCGTTTGTCATGCCCACGACTAATACGATATTCGCGAGATACAAGTTTAATTAGAGGACGCAGGGTATAAATGAGAGTTTTGATCACTTTGTAACTAAGTTAAAATTGCTTGTGAAGGACTGTGCTTATGCAAATTCCGAGAGACTGTGTTTGTGGAGGGACTGACAGTTAAGGCGGGTGGGGGAGTCACGTCATCATCTCCCATCCCATTCACCTCATTTCATTCACTTCATTTCGCTCTGAGCTGAGCTCCGCACCTGATGCGGTCTTGCCGTTCTTTTTCCTTAGTGTTTAGTCCTCTCTCCTTTACTGATTTATATAAAGGAGAGTTGAGATTGTCAGGGATAGAATAATGTTTGGCTCAAACTCAGCAAAAGTGCGAGAGAAACTTTTAAGTGCAGGGTCTGAGCTAACATTAAATAAAGCCATGGACATCACAATCCGAGAGACTGTGTTTG
Organism: Polypterus bichir lapradei; assembly: GCA_026402145.1. NCBI lineage: Eukaryota > Metazoa > Chordata > Cladistia > Polypteriformes > Polypteridae > Polypterus > Polypterus bichir. The sequence continues at coordinate 4,318,078 of JANRMT010062793.1, forward strand.
TGAAGGGATTGACAGTTAAGGCAGGTGGGGGAGTCACATCATCATCTCCCCTCCCATGCACCTCATCTCATTCACTTCATTTCACTCCGAGCTGAGCTCCGCACCTGACACGGTCTTCCCTTTCTTTTTCCTTAGTGTTTAGTCCTCTCTCCTTTACTGATTTATATAAAGGAGAGTTGAGATCCGAGAGACTATGTTTGTGGAGAGATTGAGAGTTAAGGCGGGTGGGGGAGTCACGTCATCATCTCCCCTCCCATTCACCTCATTTCATTCACTTCATTTCACTCCGAGCTGAGCTCCACAGCTAACGTGGTCTTGCGGAAGCAACTTCGTCACACTGCCACCAAATACTCACAGAAAAATCCACAAGTTAATACACACGCTGTCTCTAGAGTTTCTCCACACTCTGAATGTATTCCTTGCATCCCCGTTATACCCTCTGATCTCCCATTTCAATTCAAATGCCTCCAATTTCCAGTAAGGCTCTGCTTGGCGATGACAATTAATAAGTCTCAGGGACACACCCTACAAAAGGTTGCCATTGATTTGAGGCAAGATTGCTTTTCTCCTGGACAACTATACGTTGCATTCTCAAGAGTAAGCTCGCACAGCTTGGTCATATTACAACCGGATACAAAAGGGATTTTGCTATATACAGTATATATATGTATATATATATATATATATATATATATATATATATATATATATATATATATATATGTATGTATGTATGTATGT
>JANRMT010062793.1:4332819-4362191 GCA_026402145.1 Polypterus bichir lapradei
TTGTCCAGACTTAAATGAAATCATCCTTAATTTAACAGCTACATTTTATGGTGCATAAACTGTTTACAAAAATTGTGGTTTTACCTATTACAATTTGACACTACCTTTTAGTACTTAATTTGTCGATGCAGTCCACTGGCCGTGAATTGTTGAATCAAGTGTTTGCTCATTCTGTTAAATTTTTAAATGCACAGTTTCATTCTTTGTCAATTGTTTGCACCAAAAATGAAAATGGGAAAACTATTAGGTGGCATTCTTCAAAAGATTTTCATGAACACCATCACAGCATGAGTATATTCTTTTACCTGCAGAGTATAAAGCACCCCCCAGCAGAGTTAAACTTTTCTAATCAAATTAAAAATGCTGATTAGTAATGAGCCCCGATTTTTGTTTTGATGGTTGAAATATATGCACATGAGTTGCATTTTCATAGGCTAAGAGCCAGTGATTTACTGGACTTAGCCTTTAACGTGCTGTTATAGTATTGTACCTGTGTGGGATAGATGTCAGATACATCCCTTTACAGAAGCAGAGTATTAATTTTTAGTCTGCTTTGAGTAATTCGTGATTCATACCTGGAGTCCATCATATGTTGTGTAAAGATGACTGTTGTGACTTAAGCTCGGAAATCCTCTACCTTTTCAAATGGACCAGCCTGCTATTAAATGCAATTGCCAAGTACTAAGTGACAATTTTTACAGCTGGCCAGACAAATGAAGAATCCTCAACAGCGCAGGAATTGATGTAAATTAATTTGGCTGGTTTAGATGTAAGTTTATGGTACAATTTAGCATTTTCTAGTAGATAAAAATTAAACCTTCAATAAGCAGCTTGAAATGAAAGCAACAGGAAATGACCTATCATGAGGAAAGTGACTAGAAAATTAAAATGCTTCAAGTTTTCATATGCAGGTGATGACAGAGAAAGAAGGAGCTCATCAAATAGTCAAATTTAAATTGTAGGCAAATTTGCAAAGATAAAATATTTTGATGGATGATGAAAAATGTTTCTAATGGGGATTCATATAGGAATTTGCATTAATGTTTAGAAAAGTTTTGGAGACTTTATGATTGAAAATTTGACTGGTTAGGTTTGGTAAGAATGAAGATTCGTAAGGAATTACTGATTAAGCAGAGCACAGTATGGTCCTTTTACCTCTAATTCCAGTAAACAAGTAGCAAAATCTGCTGTGGCAACCCCTAACGGGAGCAGCCGAAACAGGAAGAAGGTAGTAGCAAAATCTCCTACCATTGTTACACCCTGAGCTTAGTGATTTAAGTCACAAGTTGTACAGTATTTGAATTGCCATGCTACTTTTCAGAGAGTTAGCTAAGACAGATGCTAATATGTAGTAACATTAATTTCCAAATCTTTGCACTTACATGACTAGAATCCTGTATTCTTTAGAAAAGTGATATGAATTTTTACACCAGAAATATTTGAAGCCACTTTACTTTTTACTCAGTACATCCCAAGCAATCATAACTCAAGAAAGCCCTTACATCATGTAGGTGTTAGTTCTACCTCAGCCCCTTTTTTGTACTGAGTTTCAAGTAAATGGTTGTATCTGTTATTTTTCTAAATAGGTAGTATGCGATTGTAATTTATGGCTTTTCAAAAGTAAAATGAAAATTGTGAAAAAAACAACAAAAAATCACACTGGGAAATTAAATCAAACCATCAACATACTACAATTCACCCTGCTCTACAAGTACATCACACAATGTAAATAATAGTAGAGGCAGAAATTGCCCAACTTCTGAAAGTACATTTCTTGCTGCTGCAGAGTGAAGACCACCTGTAGCATCCTTAAGAAAAGTAAAAGGGATTCTGCTTAATTTTCAAAAGTAGTTGGAAGCAGAAGAGACAAACAAATGGAGTCCAACTTAATTACCAATTTGTAAAGTTCAAAATAGTGTTAGAATGTAAAAATCAAGATAGAATTAAAGAAAGTAACACAGCTGGACTATCATTGTAAGTCTGGTACAGAAAGAACTAGATAACCTTAAGAGCATATATATACTCAGCAAAAAAAGAAACGTCCCTTTTTCAGGACTGTGTATTTCAACAATAATGTTTTAAAAATCCAAATAACTTTACAGATCTTCATTGTAAATTGTTTAAACAATGTTTTCCATGCATGTTCAATTAACCATAATCAATTAATTAACATGCACCTGTGGAATGATCGTTAAGACCTTAACAGCTTACAGAAAGTAAGCATTTAAGGTCACAGTTCTAAAAACGCAGGACACTAAAGAGACTTGTCTACCGACTGTGAAAAACACCCAAAGAAAGATGCCCAGGGTCCCTGCTCATCTGCGCGAACGTGCATTAGGCATGCTGCAGGGAGGCATGAGGACTGCTGATGTGGCTAGGGCAATAAATTGCCATGTCCACACTGTGAGACGCCTAAGACAGCGCTACAGGGAGACAGGAAGGACAGCTGATCATCCTCGCAGTGGAAGACCACGTGTAACAACACCTGCACAGGATCAGTACATCCGAATATCACACCTGCGTGACAGGTACAGGATGGCCACAACAACTGCCCGAGTCACACCAGGAACACACAATCCCTCCATCAGTGCTCAGACTGTCCGCAATAGGCTGAGAGAGGCTGGACTGAGGGCTTGCAGGCCTGTCCAGGAACTTGCAGGTGCCTTGGTGGAAGAGTGGGGTAACATCTCACAGCAAGAACTGACAAATCTGGTCCAGTCCATGAGGAGGAGATGCACTGCAGTACTTCAAGCAGCTGGTGGCCACACCAGATACTGACTGGTACTTTTGATTTTGAGCCTCCCTTCATTCAGGGACACATTGTGAAACATTTTTAGTTTATGTCTTATGGTGTTGACTCTTTTAGTGTTCATACAAATATTTACACATTAAGTCTACTGAAAGTAAAAACAGTTGAAAGTCAGGGGACGTTTCTTTTTTTGCTGAGTATATATGTATATATATGTATATGTATATATTGTGGGGAACAGCCCGGACACAGACAGGCAGACATCATTGGTTCAAAGCCACATATGCTTTATTTACAATATTATACACAATAAAGTAAACCGCACACAACCCAGTACCCCAGCACCAATCACCCTCAAGTCCAGGCTTTACACTGTGCCTCTCTCTTCACCGCCTCCACTCTTCTCCTCCAGGCTTCGTCCTCTTCCACCCGACTCCAGCTATCGAATGGAGGGAGGTGGCCCCTTTTACTTAAACAATTTGGACTGTTGTACTGACTACTCTTCAGCTATATACAGCTCCCTTATAACATAAGATGTTTATTTTCAGGAATGTAGTTTAGGTGCAATAATGGCAGCATCCGCTTAGGGCATAAGGAGTTAATGATGATGTTACAGCTGTATGTAGCTGTACAACCATGAGTCAGCAGAGTGAACATTAATGGGTTACATACACAGCCCTGGGGGGCACCAGTGCTTAGTGTGATGCTATTGGAGATATTTCCAACGCAAACTGTCTATGTCTCTCTGTCAGGAAGTTCAGGATTCAGTTGCATAGGGAAGTGAACTTCTGTATTCCAGTGCTTGAATTTGATTGTCCACAGTTTTCAGCTTTATACCACACTCCTTCATGATCAGTTTTGGACATATTTTTGCCTTGTTCATTTTATTAATATTGTGATTAAGTATTCCATGCTTTTTTGCAAAACTAAGCAATATGGAGTTTCTTTTGGTGACTGTCTTCTTGAAACCAAAATTTGTTGCATCTTTAGAGAAGCTGGCCATGTTAAACTTGCTGGTGTCACCTTCTGAGATGCTGGAGATTACTAGGCTATAAACATTCAGTTTTTTTAGCTCTTTAACCTCTGGTGCAGAGGAAAGCAAGTTAATTTACTTTATTTGTTATTTATGTTAGGCTTGGGAGAAAATAATAAGTGAATGGCTCAACGAAGATACCCAGACATATGTCTATACATCACCAAGTATCATGTGGTTTCCTCCATTCCTTTAATGTTATGCATTTTCCTACATGTCAAAATATACAGGAATAATATAGATACACCCTGGTGGATAATGCAGTTGTTATGTTAATAAATCAAAACTTTGTAAAGTTAATTTAGTCTTTTCTATTTGACTTAAAATGTTTACTTTCAAAAATGCTATTTAAATTACATGTTTAAAGATAGATATAAAACATGCAAATATTTCCTAAGTCTCTGAATTTTTAGAAGTTGAGCACTCATTGGGAAGCTCAGACCTTATTGCAAATAAATGGTAAGTCCTCACCAACAGTAATACCAAATATTCTCTTCTTTGGATGTGTGTGCACAACATAAAATTGATAGATTTGGTAGATAATTGTCCATTTATTCCAGATGGTGTATGCCACATTATAGTACTTTCTAATCATGTATACCTACTTTACAGTTTCAAAGACAGTACTGCGGAAGGCCAAAAGGATTCTCTGCACCTCCAGAAAAACCTTTGTTCAATCATGATGAAGATTATTCAAAAGGAAGTAAGTCATATTTTTTTCAGGATGTTTTAATGTACAGTATGAAATAAGATGTCAACGCACCTAAAAGGAAAAGCAATCGTTATTATAATATTTAAACATTTAGAGTTTTTGAAGTAGACAGCATTTGACTTATTGGTCACACATGCAAGTAAGAATTTCACTGTACTCTGTAAAATCCACAATACTCCATCATATAATCAATATACTGCAAAAAATGCATATGCAAAAACTAGAGAAAAAAAATTAAATGGAAGTTGTTTTGCTTTTATTTAGCAATACTTCTGCCAGCAGGGTAAGAAAAATTTAATTGACCAGATTTCTTAAAATAAGCTAAATAATCGTAAATATAGATTTTTTTGATAAGTCAATCATTCTTACAATAAGGAAAACAAAATTTAATGTCATGATATAAGTACTTTTAACTTGCTTAGAGTAACTTTTTTGCAGTGTATTAACATTCTCAAATCAGTTTGAGTGAGCTGTGTAGTGGACTGGGATCTATTGAGGCTATAATTCCTGCTTTGCCCAAAAATTCTCAGGGTAGGCTTTAACCACCCATGATCCTTAAATAGATCTGTTGGGTTGGAGAATGTTATGTCATCTTTACTGATAAACAGTATAATTTTCCCCATTTCATATATATTGAGTCTCTACCTCTTACCTCATCTCCAATACATTACTGTTGTGGTGTGAAAATTTGCATACAAGTTGATAAATATTTTGTATATCTTTATTTGTAACTTAGACAAAGCAATGTAATATTAGTGTTACATTAGTGAGAAGCATTCATGTTTACCCCCCGGGACTAAGTCAGGATAGTGAATTTTATGACAGAGTTGGGGGAGGTGCCTCAAACACGTTTGGCAAATGTTTTTCTGCAGGGCTCTCTCAGTCAGCCCCCACAGGAAAGACAGACTGCCTAGCTGGTAAACTTCAACTCAACATATGGTTTTGGGGCAGGTGTGAAGGTGTTCTCTGCCCCATTGGTCTGAAATATGGCTGTTTGGAATTTTTCTTTTGTCAAAAGCCTTTAAGTACCATGACACCGAATTGGATCTAGGGGTTGCTTTACCTCTCTCTTTCTTACCAAACTGATGAAAGACCATCTCACAACATGAACTGAAAAGGACAACACAATGAAGAGCACAGCTCAGAAGCCGTATTGAGACAGGCATGCGGCCTGTTCTGAAGAAAGCTAACCACAAATGATGCCTAAACTAGAGACATTTTTAGTAACTAACAAGTTTTTATGCCGCCTGAAACTAAACATCGGCATTTATCAGGTTGTATGGTTGCCAATATTCAAATGTACTTTGTATAGTTATTATTTATGAATATTATCAATAATACATTATTTAAAGTGTAGCTTAACTCCTGCTTGTCTTTTACTACACCTAATTGCTTGAGGTTATAAATGTAAAAGGGAAGGTGGGGAGAAGTTATATGGTACAATACCTTATAAACAGTGGTTGGTCTGTGAGATCTGAGGCATTCTGACAAAGGCTACATATTAATAATACAAAAGAGAAAAGTAGAGTAAAATATTACTCTACCAAGACAAAACAATTACACACATCATGGTAGTAAACAAAAACGAAATCTCTAAGGTTACCGGGCACTAAAAAAGATCTGTGTCCCAGAAATACTGCCTTTTCTTGTAGAATTGCTGGACAGATTTTTGTTAAGTAGGGTAGACTCAGGGATCATATAGGTCCTGGAAAATCTAGAAAGTTGTGAAAAATGAACAAGGCAAAATCGAGTACTGGAAGGTCCTTGTACTTAAAAGTCATGAAAAATATTAAAGTGAATTCCAGTAATCACATATCATGAGGTAAAACAACAGAGTTTTTGACAAAAAATGTCCACATCTTGCATTAATATCACCTTGTGTTATGTTTTGTGTTTGCCTGTGAGCTGGCATAGATATGTAGTAGCTGTTACTGCTCAGAGCTTCCAAGTTGAATTATCATAATCAATTTAGCTTTAATTAGTAAATAGCTAGACGAGTAAATTACACTGTGTATATTAGATTTGTCGCTGTAATTTACTGAGGTGACAAAATGCCAGGAAAATGTGCATTTAACTTGAAATGTTTGAAAAATGCTGACTACAAAGTTTGGCTTCAGTAATATAAATTAAATAAGCATATAGCTGGGTGCCATTACTTTATGAAGAAGTTTGAAATTGATTATGTAGGCGAGTCTGCTTTAAAAAGTCATATGAAAGGAAGCAAACATTGTGAACTGAAGAAGAGCTAGGAATCCAGTACTTCTATTAAGAATTCTTTTGGACCTTTTGCCGAGTCATTGTTATACCTGACTGTTGCAGTGGTGACCTGTTTAGGTGCCAAAGGATTAGCCAACAGTAGCGCTAGTGATACTTCTATGATGTTGCAAGGGTTTGGATGACAAAAGCACAAGAAACATATCCTTACCTTGAGAAAATAGTACTAAGAATCTATATATCCACGTTAATAAAGTGATAAGTATGCATCTGTGTGTCCATCCAGTTACTATTTTTGTTTCATTCCAAAAGATGGTGCATCACAAACATTTTTAGTAATAAAATGACTTTCATGTGTCATTCCAACAGATGAAGCATCACAAGCATTAACATTGCTTTAACAAATCCCTTACCAAATGGCACAAAACCGAGATACAGTATATGCATTGCATGGTGCACTGCAAAGGTTAACGCTGAGGACTACATTGGTTACTTAGATTTTAATCTATCTTAGATGGGTAGTCTGTCCCGTAAAAATTAGTAACCACAGGTCTTGAACCTTGATCTTAGTCTTAATTGAGAGCTTATGATGTTATATGTGTAACACAACCCATAAATTGATGTGCAGGCAACCACAACCATATAATTGAGCTTTGGGTTCTTCTTAAGGCCTGCAGCAGCACATCTGCATGCTGCCACTGACAAAAAAATAACAGCATTGCAGGCATATGGCTGCTGACAGGAAACAAACCACGGTGACATCTGCTGACAGTGAAGCATATTCCACAGGCCAACTGATTTTTTTAGTTGGAAACACAAGTCATATACTCTTGAGTGCAAAAGAAAGTCATACATGACCATATAAATGGAGAGGCGGGCTAACTATGCCACACAGCAACGCACGATTGGAAAGGAATAGCTGTGACATCTGCTTATAGTAATGCACACTGTACAGGCTGAATTAAAGTTTTTTATTGCAAACACATTTTATAAAGCATTAGGGTATGAAAGAGGAGGTAGAGCCCACCTTACCAGAGTAGCCTAGAGTACTGTGTTTTATAAGAAGCACATAAACCATGTTTCTTTGAAAACCAGAGGTCCAAGTGTTTCGTAGTTTGTGATAAAATAATTATTTTTGGTTTCCTTTCGTTATTATAAGAATCTTAAACACGGAAGGCATGTTTTCTTAAATAAAAACCTTTTAATGCTTGAGAAAGTATTTTTGGTTAAGTTTAAAAGGTTTTCCTTTCACCATTGCACTCCAGTACCCCACAGTCCCATTGTAAATGACAAGAACAGACAGACAAGGAATATTTTTAAATTAAAAAATGTTAGTACACTATTTCAAGTGACAAAGTAATTTATACCACAATTGTTAACATACAGTACAACTTTGACTAAAAAATTCCAAACTTACCCTTTAATTTTGTATTCAGGACAGGGTTTCTCACTGCTGACTATAAAATTTCAGATCTGCACTCTGCCTTATATTGGTTAGGGCTGTCAAGATCATGAAATAATTGTGATGAACTACTTAATTGTCTTTTTCTGCTATTTTTATACCACTATCATAGAGTAAGCCTAATAATCTTTATGAAGTAGAAGAACCAGTTATTAGCATTGAACATTGGAACATTTAAATAAAAATTGCATTCCTGTTTGCCTGTTAGTATTTGTAAACAAAAATTGTACATGTCAGATATAAAATAAATAACAACCAATAAACAAGGTACCATAATCAAAATAAACTGCGTACTATGGCTGAAATGTTTGCATTCCTGTGTTACTATGGAAGATTATTCCTGCCCTGCAGCCTAACACCACAAAAACTAAAATGTGTTATTTCACAGAAGTATTGCCTTTTTATCAAAAATATTGACTGCTGTTGTCGGAGTAAAGCTTAGTTTATAATTTGCATGTAAAGCTTGTGTGAGGTCAGCGACCAAAACAATACCTCTTTATACTGTACTTGTGGAAATCCATTCGATCAGCATGTTAATATTCTTCTCATCAGTATGTGACAGTGTTTGGTCAGTGTCGCATACCTAACAATGTCACAGCAGAGGACATGAGACTCTACTGATGGAAGATGAGTTTTGCCTATTTTTGGCTTTAACACTAAAATCCCTGAAGCCTACAAAAAACTCGTAATCCTGGTCCACCTTAAATTCCTTCACACCTCGTCATCAGCTCCTTTGTTTTCCAAATGTGTCAAGCAGCACAGGCAGCAAGCAGCCTGCTATCCCATCCCCCCACCGACGTAGCTCAAGTCGCACAGAAGATTCTCAGAGCTCAAGTCTGTGTTTCTGGGTGTAAGGTGCCTGGAATTGTATAGGGTAAATAATATATCGTCGTTTGGAATACATGCATTTCATGTGTGTTCCGTGCCTACAACAATCTATGTAAATGTAGGATGACAGGAAATGGAGGCAGGAATTGTTGAACACATAACTAAAACAGAAACCTTTTTCATGTTTTAGGAATAATTAACAAAATATAGACATTAAGTGTATAATGTGTGAAGACTGAAGCCCAAATATTATTATATTATTTACCCTATACAACTCCAGGCACCTCACACCTAGATAAACAGACTTGAGCTCTGAGAATCGTCTGTGCAACTTGAGCTGCATCGGGGGCGGGTGTGGTCATGGGGGTGGTTTAATGAGACAGCTTGCTGCTTGTGCTGATTGACACATTTACAAAACAAAAGATACTAATGGAGAGGTGTGAAGGAATTTAAGGTGGCCCGGAATTACGTGTTTTTTCTAGGCTTCAGGGACTCTAGTGTTAAGAGGAAAATGAAAAGGAGAACTGTTAGACCCATTAACCAAAACCTGTAAAGTGACGGCGAATATAATGTTCTTGTGAGTGGGTAACCTACATAATGAAGAGATGCAGTTCAAATATTTTTGCATGCCTATCTTGTGCTTTGTACATCATTCTAACACACACGTAAATATCCTTTTCTTGAAGTTAAATACTTAAGAAAAGTGCTCGGGTGGCAGTGTGTCACAACATATGGCATCATTTTTGGCATGCGGCAACTAGTGTGGACATATCAAGTCAAAAGTATTGAACAAAAGTTATTGATATACATTTTATCTTGCATGTGCCAAGGGATAAATTTAATCTGCTCAGTTCTGGGTCAAAGACAGTGGTTATAGTAGCAGCCAATGTGCCTTAGCAGCTTCCTAGAAGATGTGATCGCAGATCTCTCTAGTGCTGTGTTTGGACCCCCATTTGCTGCTCAGGGGCTGCTTTTTATAGCTGGCTTCTCCATGTATTCTGCACTCTCAGACAGCTCTTGGTGATAGATAAAGGGTGCCCTATCAGGTCCCGACCTGGGTTAGCTATGATATTTATAAAACACAAGAAAATATCAAATTTGCTTGTGTGTCTGGTCAGTTTTACGAAGGTTCACGGGTTTAGGATTTAATAACAAATACTAGCTAGTGAAATGTGCAGTTTTTCCATACAAAAGAAGAAAGAGTATGTAACTAAGCAACATTTTAGTTACTTATTTTGTAAGTAACAAGTAATATAACTATGTTCATTTAAAAAATAATATTCCCCAACTCTGGATGCCAGTAAACAAATGACAAACAAATATTACATGGTGGAAAATGTAGAAATAGTGATATATATATATGATATTTCTGTTTCATTCAGCAATTTTTATACAGAAACAATTCAAATGACTATGCCAAATAATTACGATCAGGCGATTATGTAACAATTATGATGGAACTAATGCTAGTTATTCAAAGATACACCTTCAAGGAAAGACGACTATCCTAAGGCATGCTGAGCATCTGGCATTAACGTTCCCCTTAAGCTTTGTCAGCATAGGTGATTAGAGAATGTACCTGTGTCTGAGAGAGCATTGGAAATTCTGCCTAATGTGAAGGCTTGTCTTGCACAATTAAGTGAAAAGAATTTCAAAGAACCAAAGACTGCATCATATGATAGGGTAAAAGAAATGTGTAACAGCTTGCTAACAGCCAAGTTAATGTTTTCCTCTATGTGGCCACGCAAATAGTCCCATTCATAACCACATTCTAAACAGGCGTGAATAAGATACCACTTCTGTATGAGAGTGTGGTTGATGCAATTTTCCAAAGATTCTTCCATGTATGGATGAAAGCATAGTGTGCGTGGTTTTTTGGTAATGGTAAAAGCATGCATAGATTCCCAAAAATGAGATCAGTAGACCATTGTACTCCATCTGTCTACACAAAGGGTTACTTTCTGTGCTTGTTTGAACATTTTTTTTGATATGCTGTGCTGTTGTATCTATTTAATGTACATTTGTTTGTGCAGCAAATGGCATGTTAAGTTTGGGGTCAAAAGAAGGAATACATTTTCTGAACAATGGCATGTCATATAGCCTTACAAAGATGCCAGTTTTAGTTAACAGGTTTGCTTGAGCTTCTTCACATTTTTTCCAAGTTTGCACTCCAGGCTGCTGTCCCCTGCAAAGATGAAGTTAAACATTTAATGCTGGCTGTCTTGTCTTGCATAGACTTGAACATGCATGTGTGCTCTTTGTTTATGATTTTCAGCCTGTCTTTTTCTTTGCCCAGAAATAGGTTGTAGGCTAATTTGTGATGGTTGTTTCGGTGACCTTTTAATGTCCAAGGGTATTCCTATAGAATCTGATCTGACTACACATCCAAAATATATGGCCAAGAAAGGTTGGTGGTTAGAGTTACCTGTCATAGGTGGGTCCAGTTCTGTGTTGATTTTTGAAAGTCTAAACCTAGAAACGTTTTTTATACCCAGTACAATTTTAAAGTGTTATCAGTCCATTTTCAGTAGACATTGAAAATTAATATATTCTTTCAATATTAGACTCTGTTTCATTTTCTGTCATTAAAGAAGTTTTGAGAGCAGAGGTGTGTTACTTACCATAAGCCAGCTCCCTTGTAATCGGGCATATTTGAAAACTTGCAAGCCTTTCTTCAAATGTAGATCACTTGTAATTAATATACTTAATATTTGCAAAGTTAACACCATGCAAACCTCACTGCATTTTATTTCTGAAACTGTTTCTCTCTTTTTTCTTTTTAATCATTTGGTAGGTTCGAAATGGGCTTGCAGCTGTGCCGTGTCTCCTTGAGGCTATAAAGGCTGTTCTGAGCTTCTGTACCACATGTGCTAACAGGTATTTGCTTTTGAGCAAGTTCAGATAGTAGTATGACACACTCAGAATAATGCAATGAAGATGGAATTCCATGTGTGATCTGGAAAATGTGAATGTTTTAAAACAGTATTTTATTTTGTGAGGTGAGTCCATTTCAAGGGTAGAGAGGTTTTTTAATAGCCATTTAGCACACAAACCTGGGTAATTTAGTCTATTTCCAAAGCAGAATGAGTGAGCAGTTTCAAGCTGTATTAAAAAAAGTAAAACTTACTCCACTTAACATACTATATATACATTGTGTTTTATAGAAATCTTGTTCATGAAACCATGTTTCAGATTTATACTTTAAAGAAAAATGTAATACATACTCATTATAGAAACTTGGTTAGATTTCAGGAAGGATTCCTCTTCTTACTAGGGTTCAAATGCTATTTTTATTTTTTATTTTGTTCATATTCTATGTTAATGGTGCTGATTATTGAGTTTCTTTAAGTCAACGTGTATTCTGTTCTGTTCCATGTGCTTTGTGAGTGGTTCCCCAAAAGATGGGGGCACCTGTCCATCACTGTCAAGGGAAAGACCTCAGCCTTTCCCACAGTCCCTTGCAGTTCATTGTGAACGTGCTCCTGGTGTGGTGATTCTCTTGAGTTTATATTGTGCTTTTTGTGATTTCTAGGTAGTTTGTCCTTGCTCTGTTTTTTGACCTTATCTTTTTGATTGTGTATTTGGACATCGTTTGCCTGTTTTGAAGGCATTTGTCTTCTGTGCCTTTGTGCTCTTCAGAACTTATTTTTGTTTAATGGAGCTTTTGTTAAAATATTTATGAAAGTACTTTCTTGCCCTTTTCCATGACTAGCCCTGGTATGACAATTTCCCCCTCTAATGAGCATTTTGAATATTGCTTGGTTCTTTTGTGCTTGGGATCTCGTAATAGCTTAACATTATAAGTCAGAGCAATAATACGGATCATCTTTTTCCATGTCTTCCTGTCCTCTGCATCTTGTATACCTTTTGGAATTATAGCCAAATAGATCAACCTTGGTCTTATCAGACCATAATACATTTTTCCACATGGCTGTGGGAGACTGGGTATATCTTTTTACAAAGTTTAGTCGGGCTTGGATGTTTTTCTTTGTGAGAAAAGGTTTTTGTCTTGCTACCATACCCCACAACCCAGACATATGAAGAATATGACTGATTGTTGTCACATGTAGGGAACAGCCAGTGCTTGCCAGGAAATCCTGGAGCTCCTTTAATGTTGCTGTAGGCCTCTAGATGGCCTCCCTGACCAGTTTTCTCCTTGTTATCTCATCAATCTTGGAGGGATGTTCTGATCTTGACAGAGTTACTGTTGAGCCACATTTTCTTCACTTGTTGATGACTGTCTTTACCATGCTGCATGGGATGTTTAATGCTTTAGATGCTTTTTGTACCCCTGTCCTGATTGTTACCTTTCAATGATGAGATCCCGTTCATGTTTTAAAAGCTCTTTGTGGACCATGGCTTTTGGAGTTTTATTGCGAACAAGATAATACCAGAATAATCCTACAGGAACAGCCAAACTTTTATCTGAGCTCAATCAGAAGCACTTTAACACTAGAATTACCAGAGCCTACAAAAAAACTCGTAAAACCGTCCCACCTTAAATCGCTTCTTAAAACCGTTCTCACCTCTCCGCCAGCGTCTTTTGTTAATCTAAATATGCTGATAAAAGAAAAGCTGCAAGTAGCCGGCTATTCCATCCCCCCAACGACTTAGAACGTGCACAAACTTCTCACAGCTCATGCCTTGATTGATTTTCTGGGAGTGAAGTGGAGTTTTACAGTGGAAATAATAGATCGTTGTTCGGAACACACGCATTTCATGTCTGTTCCGTTTCTACAGTAATCTGTGTAAACACATTGTTAAAACAGAAACTTTTTTATATTCTAGTAGTAGATGACAAAATGTAGGCATAAACTATATAATGTATGAAGCCTGAAGTCCAAATATCAAAGAAATATTTTCACAGAAGGTACAAATCTAACACAACTGGACTTTTATTCAAAAATATAACTGCAGAAACAAAAAGCCGCCTTAACATGCGACATTGATACTCGAGTATTACGACTGCTTCTGTAGCGCAATTGATTCAGCTCCCGACTGGGAATCGAAAGGTCGCGAGTTCGATCCTGCGCCCCTCTGTTTTGAGAAGTAAACTACTCTTAGTCTTACTATTTTAGAATAAAAACATACATTTGATTTCAATCTGTAACAGCCGGTGTAATTTATAATACTTGTAAAGGTTAGCTTTTTTATTTTTATTTTTTATTAGTCAGTTTTATTATCTCGGCCGCGTTCACGAGCCCAAACACACCCCACCCCCACATCTGATACTGCTGTTTTCACATAGACGCGCTATAACAGAGGTAAACTCAGCTCCCTTCTACATCGGAGCAAGAATGCATATACCATTGCTTGCATACTAAATTGTCAGCAGGCACTTTTCGTGGCATTACACACATTTTTGAGCATGCCCTCTGCACACTACTTGTGACTTTAGGCTTTAGGAAGTAAGTAAATAAATAAAGGTAAATTGTGTCATAAAATGATTTCTTCAAAACGTCACATATATTTGTCTCTTTCTTTTTTAAAATGTGCGTTGATCACCGCCAGCATACAGCATCTGGCCCACCTGCATGTTCTTGCATGCACTGAATAAGAGACAAATATACAGTCTGACTGAGAGAATCAGACTGAAAAAAGCAAACATTTAGAAATGCCATACTTTTACAGCTGATCGGACGCTGTTTGTTTTCAAATAATATTGCATTTCTCTCTATGCTGTGGTTTCTATTACACACCTGAAAGAGACAATATATGTGAAAACATCATCGCACAAATGCAATATTATTTGAAAATAATATAATTTAATAATAATATAATAATTTTTTTTTCAGCACATTTAGATTAACAAAAGACGCTGGCGGAGAGGTGAGAATGGTTTTAAGAAGCAATTTAAGGTGGGATGGTTTTACGAGTTTTTTCGTAGGCTCTGGTAATTCTAGTGTTAATTGATGTCAGATGTATACTAACTACTATTTGAGATGAGACTTATTGTGATTGGTTGATTTTTGAATGCAGTCACATCTTTGATTATTAAAGGGTGTGCACACTAATACAACCAGGTTTTTGTATGTTTTTTTCCTTTTTGCACTAAACAGTTTCTAATTTGTTTTCATCTTCTTTATATAGGTTACAATTTTACAATAAAGACAGAATAAGTTCTGACAGGATTTGCCTTGGTTTCATTTTTTTATTACACAAAATCTGCAATTTTGGCAGGGGTGTGTAGACTTTTTATATCCATTGTATGTTATGCTGAACAAGCTGTACTAGCTTCTGTTGATCTTTTTCTTATCACAGAATGTTGGCAGGATTTTGTTTTCTTGTGATTGTGCATGCTCAGTGCACCAATGCCTGTCTTTTGCCTTTTTGATGGTGAGATGCCCCTACCAAAGTGTATTTTTGAAACTCTCATAGTCTCTCTATTATAAAAGGAAATCCTGAGGCAAGACTTTCTGAGGAGTTAATTTGATCTCCCACGAGAGATAATTTCAAGTCCCACGAGACAAGACTTTTTGCCAAGAGATTTTGACAAGTTCCACCCTCCTCTCAAACATTTACAACCATGCCCATGGTCCACTCACTTCTTATTCGTGTAAATGCTATTGTCAGACACAGTTTCTGCGTTCTCAGCTCCAAGCGGGTTTGGAAATAAAAGACAAAAAATAGATGACAAAGTAGAACATCATAAAGAGGTTCAAAAACATTGGCGCGATACACATGCATGAATTAAAAGATTTGTTGTTTGATAAAAGTGAAATTGACATAAGTGAGCGGCTGAGACGTGAAGTTGCTAGCGCATAGCACCCGCACAGGGGTTGGCGAGCAAGGGACAGAGCCCCCTAGTATTTCTATATGACCACGATAAAAGCTTAGTTGTTTACTCTGTGACAAAAAAATAGATAAATGCTGCATTTATTGTAATAATGGTTGATATTTAAATTGCCTCCACCTCAGCATGTACTGTAGATCAAAAATACTGCAAGTTTGTCTCAAACTCTTGTTACTTCAAATAATAACCTTTGATATTCTGCTTTCAAATATATGACAGTAGCAATGCAGAGGTCAACTCAAAGTTAAATATATACATTACAACTGTAATAGAGAGTGACCATTAATGTATAGTAGATCTGTTTCTTTTGCATACTAGGTAGAGTTCAAATTTACTTTTATCAAACAGATGATTTTTTACTTTCAAACCTGCTTAATCCAGTTCAGGGTCATGGGGACCAGAATAACTTAAAACAAATGCGTAAAGAATCATGTCAATAAAGTAAGAGAACTTTAGAAAGTTAGACAGAGAACATGGCTATTTTCTTTGGTGTTAATGAGCATGGCAAAAATTGTGCTAATCAGTGTTTTCAATTGAGAGAACAGAAAACAAAGGAGCTAGGTCAGAAATAAATCCATTGTAAATTATGAAACTTGTTTAAGTACCTTTTTCCCTTGCTCTTGCCATTTTTTTATTTTATTTTTTACATTTGAAAATACATTTACTAAACCACTTTGGAATAAATAAACTCATTAAGAAATATGCTGAAATTCATAAGATATCAGGCATTATTTATACTATTTTCTGAGTCTGCTTTATCAGCAATGTAAAGCTGGAGCTTATGTTGACAGAATCAGGCACAAGGTAGAAATCATCTTGCTCATCTTCATACCAGAATAGTTTAGTCACTAATAAATCTTATCTCATGTTTTAGACTGTAAAAAATATCTCTGCAGGAAATGGGTGTTGCTTTTATTTTATTTTGTTGAAATACTTGATTTTAAACCACACAGTCATATCACGTGTCCCATATTATAGCAGTTTTCAGCCAAGCACTCAGTTAGTTTTACATTATTACATTTATTACAGTATACACAGCACAACATTATAAGGTGCTTTACAAAGTTTACAAGAATGCAGTTAAAGCTAGTACAAGTGTAGTAGTTTTTTTGAAATGGTGCCTGGCATCAGGGGCAAATGAGACTATATACAGTATTTCTTCTCCACAATCTACTTCTGACCTGTAACTGAACTGCAAGCTCACATGTGTATATCTAGTTATATTTCTTTTACTTTAAGCAAATCTTTATGATGTAGAGCAATCATGTACATGTATTATGTACAAAAGAACACTAAAACATAATTGTATAATTATTACTTTGAATTAATAAGTATCTATGAATAGCCTAAGATATTTCAGAAGTTTTCTCTTAAGAGGCTGCCTTTTATCAAGCACTCAAATTATTATGTTCAGAGAAACAGAATTGTCCAGTGATCATTAACAGAGAAGTGAGGCACTTTCAAATATGACTTTGGCCGAATACATGCTTATTTTAGAATATATTAGCTAAACTTTATAGAATTGTCTGTCCAAACTATATTAATCTTAATGTAATTTTCCTTATATGAAGTTGACTTGCAGTATTTGCCTAATTAACAATGCACAAAGTTCAGTTTTATCATAATTGGCTTGTGACTCATGTTTGTGTTTTCTCTCAACCTATAATTAAGTACACAAACTGTGTCACATGTTCTCTTCCAAACTATATTCAGAAATAAATTTACTCTGGTTACCTCAGGGCTTTGAAAGTGAACAATCCAGTATTACAAAAAAAAAAAAGTTGGCCCCAGGGTCAAAGTATTATGAAAGTAATATCAGATGAAGATACTTTAATCCTTGATATAAGTTTATGTTCCTAAAGATGTTTTTAAAAAAAAGCAGTATACGTAACTTAAATGCAAGATGTAAAATCAGATGATTAAGAGGTGAAGTAAGAAATTTGGTAGAAGTACAGTTGGAGCAGTTAAGAATGTAACCTGTAATAAATTACTAATTACTTCTCTCAAGCTGTAACTCTATTCTTTACTTCTTAGAAAAATTATTCCTTTACTAGTTACTGTACTTCAACATTCCTCTCTAAACCATGAAAATAAAAGAAATTTGGATAGCAGAAGGGTGACACCCTAATTTTATTTAAGTATTTTAGTAAGGAGGTTATAACCAACAACCCACAGAAAGCTGCAGGTTCCGACAACATACCAGGGTGTGTACTCAGAGACTGTGCTAACTAACTTACAGTTGTTCTCACAGACATCTACAACATCTCCCTAAGACAAGCCATTGTTCCTCAGTGCTTCAAAGCCACTTCTATTATTATTCCACTGCCAAAGAAATCGCCAACATCATCACTGAACGACTATCGCCCTATAGCACTCACACCCATCATGATGAAGTGCTTCAAAGGGTTGATCAAAAGTCACATCACATCCAGACTGCCTGCTACATTTGATCAACATCAATTTGCATACCACCCAAATTGCTCCACTGATGATGCCATAGCAACTGCACTCCATCTGACACTGGCTTATCTGGAAAATAAGAATAGTCATGTGGGGATGCATTTTATTGACTTCAGCTCTGCCTTCAATACTGTCATCCCACAACACCTGGTAAAGAAACTGGAGCCACTAGGCATCAGCACCCCTCTCTGTAACTGGTTATTAGACTTCCTCACAGACAGACCCCAGAAAGTACATCTTGGAAAAAACACCTCTGAGACTACCATCATGAACACTGGGGCTCCCCAGGGCTATGTTCTATGCCCCCTACTGTTCACCTTGTTGACTCACGACTGCTGTGCCAATTACAATTCGAATCACATCATAAAATTAGCAGATGACACAACAGTAGTGGGCCTCATCAGTAATGACGATGACTCCGCATACAGATAGGAAGTCAATCAACTGATTGCCTGGTGTGGAAAAAACAACCTGACACTGAATATCAATAAAACAAAAAAGATCATCGTTGACTTTAGGAGAAAGCATATGCCACACCAGCCACTTACAGTCCATGGAAACAGTGTGGAGTCAGTGAGAAGCACCAAGTTTCTGAGAGTGCACATTACAGATGATCTGACATGGACCACAAATACTACTTCTCTTGTCAAGGAGGCACAACAGTGACTTCATTTTCTCCAAAGGCTGAATGGGGCAAACCTTCCGTCTCCTGTCCTCACAACTTTCTACAGAGGCACTATAGAAAGTATATTGACCAGAAGCATCTCAGTTTGGTATGGTAGCTGCACTATCGCTGAACAGAGGATACTTCGAAGAGTGGTGAGGACAGCGGAGAAAATCATCGAGTCCTCAATCCCATCTGTTCAAGAATTACACTACTCACGTTGCCAGAGCAGATCCATTATGATCACAAAAGATCCCACAAACCTGGCACATGGGCTGTTTGAACTTCTGCCCTTTGGAAAACGTTACCGCAGTATGCACTGCAGAACGACCAGATTTAACAGGAGCTTCTTCCCCCAGGCCATCAGAATACTAAACTCTGTTAAATAACCTTTGTCCTTTTGCTCTCTTACTTTCTGTGCACTTTATTACCTTAAATATGTCTTACGTTTCCATTATATTGTATTGTAATATCGTACAATATTACATTGTCTATATTGTATATATTATATATAAATATTATATACCTATAGTACAATAACACAATCACTGTGAAATGATGTGCAATATTTTCTTTCATATTATATTTCACCCACTGACTGGCTTACATTTACATATATCTTTTGTATTTATTGTTTGTATTGTGCTGCCTTGTGCTGTCTTACACTGTCTTACCTATTTTCTGTGTAAGAAGTGAAATGTTTGTAATGTCTGTATGTTGTCTTGCGTGCACTTGACCTTTATGCACCTGTCTTTTATGTCTGCACATTGAGCCTGGAGAAATGCAATTTCGTTCAGCTATACATCCGTTGTTGTACTGTTGTATGGTATGAATGACAATAAAGTTCACTTACTTACTCAACAGTGAATGTGAAGTCAACAGTTAAACAAGTGAACTTCATGACTTTGGAACTGTGCCGGTTCAAACCTATGCACCACAAAGTTTTGTTCATAAAAAAAATTCATAATATAAAATAATTAAAGCAGACATAACTACTGAAATATGAAGTTGGTAAACAGTACAATTATTGCTGAAGTAGCAGCCAGCAAACAAGAGCACTTACTGATTGGGTGGTGCCAGCTACTTGCTGTGTTTATTGTGTAACACAATCAATATTTACATGTTTCTGTGTCTCTCCTGGTTCTTTATACCATCAAAAAGGCACATTGCAATAAAGTATTTACATTCTGTCTTACATTCATTAACAATAAATGTAAAGATTCAATTAACTTACCTGCAAACAGACTTCTTCTCCTTTTCTGTGGGAATTTTAAGAGATAAGAAAAAAAGCAAAATTCATGTTGGGATACACTGCTACAGTTTTACAATGCATAATTCTTGTAGTGTTTTCTTGGTTCAAGGAGTATACATCACAGTGATTAAAAATATTAACAAAGCTAAAGTTTAATCATAAACGTTCCAGGTCATAGATTTTGATTCACTTCGCCCTGTCTCCCTTAAACGAGAATTAACCTTTCAGTTTTACATCACAATTAAAAGAATATGATTAATGGAGAGAATTTACCTTTTAAAGTAAAATCTTTATTTCTTGATTAAAACGAAGTGAACCTCAATGCAGTCCTAAATAAATGATTATGTAATGTTGTAAACAACAAACATTTCCCATACAGATTTGAAAGCATTGTAAAATTCATTGTGGCGTATGGGCTGCATGAAAAAAGTTTACACTTTCAGTGGACACAGCACAGGTGAACACACTCATCTTGTTGATTGTTGTGTGAGATGGAAAGTCTGCCCTTCAAGACATGGACAAACTATATTATCTTATTAGAAACATATATGTAATGCAAGTAATGAAATTCTAGTTAAGTCAGTAAATTAGTTAAATTAGTAAATTAGTCAATTAAATTAGTAAAGTTAGTCTGGTAACAGGAACTTACTGCTAGTTCATTTCCATAAAATGTAATTACATTACAGTAACATGTAATGCATTACTCCAAACTGTGGGTGGAAGAAATAATTACACTGTCTTTTTTTGTCTGTCCTAGTGTGTCCAGGATCCTGGTTTTATATCTGGGAGATAAAGATTATCCTGTCAGTTTAGAAGATGATGGGTAAGTTGAGCTGATTTTATTTTGTTTTCAGTATGAATTTTGACACAAGCTCCTAGATGAGTCTTATTTTTGATGATCTGTTTTTCAAGCAGTAACTTTTTATTTAGATTTCTCTATCGGGTACTTGAAGCATAAACAAATCTTTAAAAAACTGAATTAGAAAAGACTCTTGGCATTCTACAAAGACAATTTTAAAAGTAACTTTTAAAGAAAGCAAAGACAATGAACAAAATGATGACATTTATCTGGTCTAAACTGTCAGGTTTTAGGTTTATCCTATTTTTTACATGCCTTGTTATAATTAAAGCCCTTCCCAAACTTGAAATGATCTCAACTTCTTTCACAACGTATTCACTCGATTTTTTTAGCTTGTTCTGGAAGAAAAACTCAAATTTTTTACACCTATGGTAGTTATCTGCATACATTCCTCAAGTTTGATTTTAACAACATCTTGCATTTTTTGTAAACTATTTAAAAAAATGTATTAGTTTGGGGGTGGCACAGATGGGCAGTAGTTATTACTATTGTCTTGTAGCTTTTGGTAGAGTGAGTTCAAATTGTGGCCTGTTTATTTTCTGTGAAGAGTTTGCACATATCATCTCTGTACACTCTATAATTAATTGGAGTTGATATGAACTAAACTGAACTGGAGGAAGCAAAGTAGTTTGTATTGCTTCTGCTTCATGGATTCAGCATCCCAAGTTTAAATCCAGTAACTAGTTGTTGTACGTAAGCAGTCTTTATGTTCTTCTCATGTCTGCATAGGGTTCCTCCCACATCTCAAACACATCCAGTTTAGGGTAACTGACAAGTTTAAATTGGTCTTGTGAGAGTGCAAGTGTGGGAATGTGCATAGGTGGGTGCTACAGTGGACTTTCACAAAGTCCAAGGCTGTTTCTTACTTTGTGCCATGTGCTGCTGAGATAGGCACTGGTGCCTTACAACCCTGAATTTTGATTAAGGAAGTTTAAAAAAAACATATGTATTTATGTATAAACTAAACTGAATCGCATGTGTTTTTCCTTTATGCATTATATATTTCTTTTCCTACATCCAAAAGACATACACAATACTATAGTTCAATTGCTAACTGGAATTAGCCCAATTGTATAGACACCCCATCCATGGGTAGTTTCTGCTTTGCAACTTTTGTTACCAGCTACCTGTAATGTTAAAATTCAATTTATTAGGTTCAGAAAACTGTTCCATGGTTGTTTAAATAAGAGTAAAGCTACCATTAGAACAAAACAACACTGTAGTGTCTTCATAAAATGAAGATGAATGACCTTGAGAGGATTTGCCAAAGCTTAAATCGGATTGATAATATGATGAAAGACACTACCAATTAAATTTGCTATGTCTGAGAAAATGTATAAGGAAGTTTTGGTGTAAGTCCCTAAAAGTAAATGGGAAAAGTTTCTAGACACCCTAAAAAAGGCAGAAATATGTCATTGTCAACAGAAGGGCCTCCATTATGTTTTGACTGCGGCAAAACTATTTATAAATGAAATTTTTCATTTTTAATAGTGTGTAGCTTGTTGGCATAGAAGATAGTTGTATTGTCTCAGAGTTCTTTTGGCCACAGTCACTGTGTGTGGGGTTTGCACATTCTTATATTTGCTCCAGATACTTCCTTCACAGCATCATTAAGATGCACTTATTACATTAAAGAACTGTGACCCAATTTAAGTGAATTTGGGTTTGCGGGCTCAGTGTTCACTTTACACGGAAATGCTTCCCCACTTTGGCTCAATTTCCCAGTGCTGCTTAGACAGACACTGATGTCATGTAATCTTATAAAGGAATACTTGCCTTCAAAAACTAGAGGGATACTTATTTGGTCTTACTCTGAAAATATTCAGTTAACGACATGTTGAGCTATTGTGTGACATCCCTGTTTTAATACTACTGTACTTACTGGAATTGACTAATTTGAGTTATTCTTTTATTATTTATATTCTTTATTAGATTTTTTGCTTATATTTACTTGTATGGCTTGCAAGGTTTGTGCAGTCATTGGTCATATTTCAAAGGTGATTTAATGATTGTTGAAAACTGTTTTAGAAATGTACTCCTTATTCAGATGAGCACCACAAAGTTGAAGGACAGAGAATCAAAGTATCACATTCCAATTTTCCTTCCAAAGGTTAGTGTTCTGAACAGTATACCATTTTCTTTTTTTATCCTCACTGTAATTTAAATGGGACATGAATTACACTCCTTGTTATACTGTTTTATCATTCTCTTTGCTTCCACTTGGCAAAGATATGTAGATAACATTAGTGAACACTGTTTTTCCAGTTTGAGTCAGTGTAGAACTTAAAATGGACTGGTGACCCATCCTAGTTTATTTCCGGTTGTCTTGTACTGCTGTGATGGATAAATTGAATTGAATGTACAAATTGAATAGGTAATTGAATAATTATTTTTTAAAAATGAATTATTTATTTACAATGCAATATTGAAAGGGAATGACACTCAACAAAGTATTAATATTGCAGAGAAATAAACATGTAAACTGATTTTTGAAATTCAAATAACCTGACTCTGCAATATAGCATTTCTATAGCATTTAAAATAAAGACATACTGTATATAACATTTTAATGTTTTATACTAAGGTGTTTTAAACAAAGTTGGCATGAAACTGCATGCCCCCAACCTGCTTAATGTTATTTTATTGTCATGGGTTTGCTGGTGTCTATTCCATAGTACAGCTTTATGACAGACTTCACCATGCAAATTAAAGGTGGTTATTTTATGTAATATGTTATTTTAATAAATTTAAGAGTGTGGTGCCTATAAGAGAGAGAAAAAACTATGCAATGATATATTGTATAGTGCAAAAAATATGTGCTTTTGGTTAGTTTTACATGACACAAATTATGCATTTTCTTTTTTTTCTCTCAGAAAGCTTCCAAGTGCAGTTTACTGGTATCTTGGATCTTATTACATTAAGAAGGATTTGTTTTGTTTATATGACAAAGCATTTTTAGAAGGATTAAGGAGTTTTACACAAGAACAAGAGCTACTCAGCAGTAGCACTCATTGGATTAGTGTCTTTCTTACACAGTGCCATATTGACTAGTATACTGACTACATGACTGAAAGTGTTCATTAGATCTAGATCTTTTAGTGACATAGAATATGATCAAATAAACTGTTTGCCAAACATCACAGAATTAGAAAAACTGCAAATCACTATTAACAACAGATTTTATTAAAAAATTACTGTTCTTCAGAACATAGCTTTTGCATGTTTTTAATATGTGTATATATAATATAACCTTCTCAAACCTGTCTTATATAATTCAGGTTCATGAGGGGCTGGAGATTATTCTAGCAAGTCTGGATAGAGGGCAGGGAAAAGCCCTAAACAGGGTCCCAGTCAATTTCAGAGGTTATTCATGCAATTTAGACTTGTACATCTCTGGGCATATGAAAGAAAAGCCAGTCAGACACAGGGAGAGCATTTAAATTCCATATGGGCAACAACCTCTGCTTACATGCATAGCTAATTGTACTGCTACTTTTTCTTGTTTGTCTACATTTTTGTATGTATTTTGAATTGATAAAATTCATAAAGCCTTTCATTCCAATAATACTATAATATTTTTCATTTGTGTCCCTCTAAAGGAAGGCAACAATGTCAAAGGTGTGTTGCATGCACTGTTTAGTCTGATTTTGCCTGTAGCATACATGTACAATCCTGATCTGGTTGTGACTGCCTTAAGCTGCCAGAGTGGTGTGGACAAGAAGATTCTGAATCAACTAACCAGTTTATTGCAAGGCCTGGCAGAAGGGCAGCTGCTGTGTCTTATTCATGTGAGTATACAGGAAGTAAAGTTATAATAGAATCAAAAAGGAAAATTGTGTGGCATAGCACAATTTCCAGTGATACTTTGTTATCTAGAAAGGCATTTTCTTTTTAATATTGCAGTACAACAGACAGTAAAGAAACCAGGTTGTTTTACTTGTTAATCAGTTCAGACATTATAGTACATACAGTATCAATGTTGGGTATGCCCTGTATGCTTCATTGAGTTAAATTGTAAGAATACCTTTAATAAATATTCATATGCTATCAAATCAAGATGGTGATCACCAACTGTAACACAGTGCTGCTTTAGCATTAAGAACTTTTGGCTCAGTGCTTAACACATTGCTTTTTGTACATTTTATTATTTACGAAATCTATACTTGGAAACACCACAAATGTAAAACATTCTGGTGAAAGAGAAAGTTTCAACCAAAAATAAAATGCATGTACAGTAATTTAGCAAATATGTTTTGCATTTTTATTTCCACAATGTAATGCAGGATTACAAATCATATGTAATCATATTACAAATTCTGACACAAATAAGCTGCTGCCACATAATGTACAGCGTTTCTCATCTAGATCAAATGTTCGTCCTTCCAAAATAGTATACATCTTACCAATTTAATGAAGTATGATTTGTCCCATATCACATGGTACTAAACACGACCTATGCACAGCCCAGCATATCCCCACAAACATATACTGTTACATAATAAATAGATACAGAAATTTAGAGATTAAACTGCTAAAAAGAAATTAACATAACAAAAGAGTCCAGAAAAGGGAGCACTGTGACAAATAATAGAATATAAATATGGATAATGGAAAAAATTATATCATGAACTATGTACAATGTCCATCTTCTCTATGTTCTGCCTGTGGAGAACCACTTTTGTGAGCTTTTAAACTGACTAAGGCATGGCATTGCTCCCGGCTTGTGTTGTAATCAAAGCCTGAAGTTGGCTGGTACGCTTTCCTGACAGTTCACTGTTTCTACATTGCAAATTAGACCATAGTGGCACATAGTGCACCTGCAAGGGAACACCCCAGTCCTCCACAAGATTGCATGTATTTTACTACCAACACCTCCAACCAATTTTTCGAAGTTCATGTATATAAGAGCACTCAACAATCCAGTCCAGCTTGAAATTGTATGTATTTTACTTTTACTTACTGTCTAAAGTAAAAAGAAGCTGACAGAATAGTGAGTACTGCATGTACCCAAGGAGGCCACTTGCTAACCACATCTTCTTTGGGTTTTGCCTATGCTTTCTATGACCATTTCACAACACATTTTGTATGCACCTTGCCACCTCATCTCCTTTTCCCATGCAAGGCACTGTTTTCCTTGTACCATTTGTTTTCATGAACTGCTCACCCTGTTTTCCCTGCACAGTCACAGCTGAGGCAAAAAAAGAATGCACTGACACGTTACAGCTTTATTACCAACAAATATTGAGAAAAACCTGGGTCCTCTCATAAATGTTGCCAAATTTCAATCGAATGATTCAAAGCGTTTTTGAGATTTTGGGGGTATTTAGTTTTCCTATTGCAGGAGGTTTTATCTCCTAAATTTTGATACATAGAAATGTTCTGTTTTAGCAGATGCTTACCGCCTAGATGTGTGCCAGTCTGCTATACTTCAGCTTTTTAACTAATCAGGAAATATTGGTTTTGTTGGTGAGTGAGTGAACTTTGCATTTTATGTGTGTATATATACTGGGTATGTATGTATGCATACATTTATGTGTGTGTGTGTGTATATATTGTAGCGTGTAGCTGGGCCCTTGCCCGGCTGGAACGCCTACACACTGGGAGAACCTGGGGAGCAAGCGTGGCCAGACAATTACTTCCCCTGGGATGCTAGATGGCAACCCGCCTGGGTTGCAGCAGTGCCTCGGACTCCCGCAGGGCTTCATGGGAGTTGGAGTTTCGTACAGCTGTGTTGGGATTCGCAGGTGCTGCCAGGGGGTGCTACAGCAGGAGCTGCTGAGCCTTTATGGGCAGTTCTTCCACCACACCCAGAAGTGCTGCCAGAAATGAGTCATCAAGCGCCTGGAGCACTTCTGGGTGCCTTATGAAAGGACCCAGAGTCGGGAGGAGGAGGACGAAGCTTGACCGGAATAGTGGAAAGGAGAAGATAATGAGAAGGAAGAGAACTGTTTGTGTGCTGTGCTTGTGCTGGACTATGTTGAGCTTGTGGGAACGGGGAAGGCATTCTCCACAAGGTAAAAAAAAAATAAAAAAATTAGTGTGTGCCTTGATATATATATATATATACAGTATATATATATATACATATGCATATATACATATATATAATATATATACATATATAAATATATATATATATATACAGTAGAATCTTGCTTATCTGACCTTCGCTTATCTGACATTCCATATTATCCGACATCCCACCGCAAAAAAACACCCAAAAAACGCATCAAACGGCAACAAGAACTGCAAGTTGCGAGTGTTAGCGTAGTCTATTTTTTGTTGCTTCCGACTCTACCGCAGCTAATTAGTTACCCCGACTGTACAGTGGCGCTTGACTCGTGTCTGTCATTCACCCCACCCTCACTCACTCACTGTCACAACTCACTACTCAGTGCAGCGCAGTTTATCATTGTATGCGGATCGGTTTATCGTCTGTTACATGTGTATGTGTCTTTGTGTGTTAATTTGACAAACATTGTTGTGTTGTTTAAAAGTTAAAATTTACGCAAGTACAGTAGTATGGTGATAAAAAGAAAGAAAGTTGTTGTAACAATGGAACAAAAACTTGAGGCAGAGAGACTGGACAAGGGAGAGACAATGCAGAAGGTAGCTGACGACTTTGGCGTTGGACGGGTAACAGTAGGAGACTGGAAGAAGAAACGAATAGAAATAGAAAAATGGTGTGCATCAAGAGTTACGGAGGGTGCATTAAAAGAAAGAAAAACTATGAAAAATTGTGACTATGATAAAGTTAGTGAAGCTTTGTATGTTTGGTTTACACAGTTCAGGGACAAAGGTGTGCCTATTTCAGGGCCTCTTTTATAGCAAAAGATGTTGCATTTTTGTAATGAATTCAATGAAGGAGACCCAGATTTCACAGCAAGTGTCGGTTGGCTCGACCGATGGAAGAAACGCTACGGTATCCATCAGTTATGTGTTTGTGGTGAAAAACTATCATTGAATTTTGAAGAAATTGAAGCATTCAAGAAAAGATTTCAGGAATTTATTGAAACTGAAAGCCTAATGGGTGATCAGATATTTAACTGTGATGAGTCAGGCCTTAATTACAAAATGTTACCTAGTAAGAGTCTTGCAGCCAGAACTGAAGCGGCAGCCCCTGGCTACAAGCGTAACAAGGATAGGCTGACAATTTTAGCATGCAGAAATGCTACAGCAAACCTCAAAATGAACCTTGCAGTGATTGGAAAGTCTAAAAATCCTAGAGCCTTTAAAACAATTTCATAAAATGCTCTTCCTGTAAAATACTACAGTCAGAAAAGCGCATGGATGAGCAGTGAAATTTGCAAAGACTGTTTTTTTAAGGAATTCATTCCTTCAACAGAGAAGTTTCTGAAAGAAAATAATTTACCCAGAAAAGCAGTTTTGTTGCTAGATAATGCTCCAATGCACCCTGATGCAGAGGAGCTTCAAGATGGTGACATTAGGGCAATGTTTCTGCCCCCAATGTAACCACCATATGCCAACCTATGGATCAGGGCATTTTGGAAACGATAAAAAGGAACTATCGCAGAAAGGTACTTTCCACAGTGATAGAAGAAATTGAAAAAGGACAAGACATGATTGAAAAATTGAAACGCATCAATGTAAAGGATGTTGCTTATTGGGTTGCAAGGGCCTGGGCTGACGTAAGGGCTCCAACAATTGCCAAATCATGGAAGAAGCTGTTAGGCGATGATGAAAGTACGGAAGCGGAAAGCACAGATGAAACCGAAGAAACCATTCTACCTTTAGTGCAACATATCCGTGGATGTGAGGATGCATCTTTGCAAGAAATCGAAAGTTGGATGAAGGATGATGATCAGTATGAAATAACTGATGAAGAAATTGTCGCTCTTGTCAATTGCGATGACAACGAAATTGAAGATCAAGCACCAACTGTTCAGCCTCTCAGAATTTCGCATAACGACGGAGTTAAGGCTCTAGAAACTGCAATTAAATACATTGAGCAACAAGAAGAAGCTACAGGAATGATGCTGCAAAGATGGTGAGACTTGGCAGCAAAGAAGCGGCACTCATCAGGAAAGCAGACTACGATCAAAAATTTCTTTAAATCATCACAGGACTGAACTTTTTAAGTACATACTTTATTTAACTTCAGACAATTCTATAACTGTAAGTTCATTTTTTCAGTTATTTTTTTCTGTTGTTTTGTTGTAAAACATGAATATTAGGTTCGTAATGTGTAAAATTATAACATAGTTTGACGTTTAATAGACTTTTTCTTAAAACCTCCCATTATCCAACATTTTCGCTTATCCGACGTTCTGCCGGCCCATTTATGTCGGATAAGCGAGACTCTACTATATATATATATATATATAT
>JANRMT010062793.1:4362591-4378705 GCA_026402145.1 Polypterus bichir lapradei
CAACGAATATCTTTACAACAAAATTTTCATTACAACGAAGTATTTTTAATGTCCCGACATTTTCTCCATATGACACAAGTCTATTGAAATCTTGTTACTACGAATTAGATTCAGCAGATACTTTCACACGTGTCGCATATTCTTTGCATTATTTGACAGTAAACTATGTAACATTCTATGATCTGCTTCTCGCAACTGAGAGGGCGTGGCGGATGTTTTCCAACTGGCAGACCAACCACATGCGTTACCAGGTAGGTAATCACCCATACAATCAGATCGGGACTCAGACTACGGATGCTATGAATGTAAATACCCCAATCTCCAGGCTGTCAAATAAACGAACCACACACCAAAATGCATTAAGTTGCTGCCATGTGATTGGCTGATTAGATATTTGCATTAACACTCAGTTGAACAGGTGTACCTAAAAAAGTGGCTGGTGAGTGTGTGTGTGTTTGTGTGTGTATATATGTATGTATGTGTATATCACTTTCCCACTGAGTTTTAGATGGTGGATTACTAAGTAAAATCACGGAGCACAAGTAATTAACTAACTCATTAAAGGAATACTATAAGTTCTAACATTCTTCACAGTGTAAAGAAAGTGATTTTAAAGCCAGGAACTGCAAATTTTCACAACTTGATACTCTCTCCATAGAGAAGCTTGATAAACTTTGAGGCTCTTTGAAATGCTAAATGCAAGATGCTATTAACTCACTGCAGAGCGGGAATACTGTTGGCTCAGATAGTTATCCAGGAGAGCTTTTTTTTAAGTTTTTATCTACAAACCATTGTTGTTTGCAAACTTTATTAATAAAGTTGGAGAAAATTAAATTTTGCTAAAAAAAAAAAGTTACTCCAATTTCCCCAAAGAAAAATTAAGGCAAGATTTCTTAAAGGCTGATACTTAGTATCTACTATTTTGTGTTTTTTTTATTTTGATACAGAAAAAGCCTTTGAAATAGTCAAATGGGGATATCTGTTTTCTATGCAAATATTAATTTGATCCCAATATATCCACTTTGATTAATTTCTTATGTACTAGTCCAGAAGCCTTAGTCTGCATAATTAATATAAATTTGTATTACCGTATATACTTGTGGATAGGCTCCCCCGCGGATAAGTTGGGACTTGATTTCATCCTGTACTTTCTGGTATTTTATAATGTTGGTCATATAAATCGAATGCGGAAAACTCACGCTGTTGGTCCAAGAGATTATGATATGCTAACGCCCACCTGAGAGAGTAACCACGGAGCACACTGCCTTTTTTTTTCTATGTGGGTGCAGCAATGCGCTGTATCAACGCATGCTCCTAACTGCTCTCTCTCTCTGTGTCTCTCTCGCTCTCTCTATTGTGCCTACGTGACTATGCGGTAATAACCGAACTATTCTGAAGCAACATTTGCACTGATCTGTGTTTTTTGTATCTCACACCCTCATACACCTTTATCGTAAGAGCATCCCTTATCTACGATGGAGTGTTCAATTAGAAGAAGATATGAAGCTGATTTTAAATTAAACGTCGTTGAAGTAGCGAAAGAAATTGGTAACTGTGTTGCTGCAACAAAATTCGATGCGTCTGAGAAACTGATGCAGGATTGGAGGAGGCAAGAAGATGTAAAAAAAAAAAAAAAAAATTTTTGAACAGGCATATAAGTCGTGGTCTGATTTTTTTGATCAATTTTTCGGGTTTCAGGACCTGACTTATACATGAGTATATACAGTATTTCAAATTAGAACGTGAAACCAGAAAAGAATGTAAATTACATCAGTGCTCTTTGTCATTGCTGAAGAACCCCAGGTGTCCATTTCCGAACGTCGCTAGGGATAAAAAAAGTTTGTAAGCTTGAAAAAAAAATGTCTTTGTGCAGATGGTATGGTGCTTTTTATTTCTGACAAACATAAGATCTCTAGATTCAAAATTAAATTGACAATGTGCTTGCTTTTTCTAGTAAATTCCATCGGCGTATCAAGCTAGGCTAGTTTTTGCTGATTTATCAGAACAATTGAAATACCTGGGAAACAATATAAGAAAAGAAAAAAGGTCTCTTTAAACATTGTTTAGATAATATGGTGGAAAACATTGAACAAAATGTTAATTGGTTTCACTGAAGCTAGTTGCATAATTTATATCTGTCTGGAGACAACCATGAGTGAATTTTGCTTAAAACTGGGTGGGAACAATTAGGTGGCTCACTGAGTGTCACATTTTTAAACCAATCCAACACCTCATGAAGGTGGTGCTCAAAGTAGGGAAAGATCAGGGGTGCTCTCGTTAGCCTAGTCCAGCGGAGAGCAAGCTTTTGTTTATGATGAACAGTCTACAGTCGAAAAATCTCGTAAAAAAAAAAAACCTGTGTGTCACATGTGCAGGGAGCATGTTGCGTGATTTAAAAATAAACATAACTTGATGCAAGGGATAAACATCAGATTATACATTGGCATTTCACTGCATCTGTGGACAAATGGTAAACATTAATGATATGTTGTTGCAGGTTCTTTGTCTGCTCTCTGTTTATCAGTGTTGTGATGATAGTGTAGGAGTCGATGTAAGTTTTAAAGAATTGTCAGCTATATTAATGAAAATGTAAACTTCAGAATATGAAATGGTGTGTAACTATCCATCAAAAGGATTGCTATTAAGAGAGCTGAAAACAAAGAGCCACAGGAGATGCAGATTTAAGTACTAAAACACACAAAACAGTAAATCTGTCTAACAACACCAGTAGATTCACAGATGAGGTTGCACAACATCCACCTTCTGACTGCATGTTTGAATGAACAACTAAACATTTAACATTTTGTCTAATGGGAAATGCACTGAAAAATAGCCACAGTGTTTTAACATTAACACGTTGTATGTCTATAGACCACAATGCTTATCTAAACTCTGTTTGCTGTTGCAAATGTTATATAGTGATGAAGTAGTTAAAATGACAGAAAGATGAGTAGTGCACAGAGGCACTTCTCAAAACATGTGAAGCCCTGTGGGTACGGTGGTCTACATGTGTCTGTCTCCACTGTCGCAGCACTCATTACAATGTGCAAATTAATTGTTAAGCTTCAGTTACATTGAGTTACTGGGCTCCAGAGTGGTTAATGGCAATTTTAGCTTCTTGTTTTCCATTAGTGTCAAGTCTTTTGTTCAGTATCTTTTGCTGTCTCCCTGAAAGCTTGGTGTTGGTTTTAATTGCACGAACTGGAGAAATTGGGGGCAGGTGTTTTAGGAAGAAGCCCTGAGTGTGTAGCCTTTGCAGTGAAGGATTTTGCAGTTGCTCACAACACTTTTTAATGGGTTGTCTCCAGACATGTATTCTCATTTGAGAATTACACCTGGCCCCACGAGACTAAATGTTAATAGATGTTCCTCCCTTCATCTTAACCTTGAGAGTAAATACTGTTAAAAATGAATACACTTCGAAGCTTTTTGAGAGCATTCCTATGTATCTAATCTCACATGCTCTCAAACTGTTTTTTTTTTTTTGCTGAGGGTGGTGGCATATGTGTGTGTGTGTGTGTGTGTGTGTGTGTACATACAGTATGTATATATGTAAAACTGATTCTTAATAGGAAGTTAGACTCAATTGTAATCAAATGTAACTGGAATTGAAAACATCCACACATAGAATGGTGACTCTACAAAGATCTAAAGCTTAAGGCAGCATGGCAGGACTCTCAGTTCTGTTATTGTGCTGCAAATATTAATTTGCTAAAACATTGAAAAGTGGAGTAAGTCCACTAAATCATACCTTTATGCTTGATTAGTCATGAAAAAGAAATCTTGTTCAAAATCCTCTCTGCATACCATACTGTGTTCTACACATAAAAGTGATTGCTGACAATACCATTAATCCAGTGGTTCACCGTTTATTCAACATATGGAGCCAATATAAGGCATATTTTAAGGCAAAGAAGGTTTTATTTGCTCCCCATACCTGATAATCACCAGTTTCATCTTTCTTTAACCTGTGTAGTATTTAGTCTGTGGAAGTCACTATATATCATGTCTTTAAGAGATCTCCATATTGATAATGTTTTTCCATCATTTGAACTATTATAGTCCAGGTTCTTCCAGTGACAGCTCTTTACTTTTATTCAAAAATAAGTAACTTCGTTTTAGGTAATCTACTCATCTTTCCTTAATGTACATCTTTATCTGCTCCTTAGGTGATATTGTCTAGTTTGGATTAGGATGTAGGCATAGAAGATATCAACAAATATTAATAAATATATGCTTTGACCTCAGGGAATGCTGGGTCAGGGATCTTTCAATTAAAATTTCAGAAAAGGAATGGATTTCAGCCATTCACAAAATATTTTAATTCAATATTTATCAGTCATGCCATAATTCTGCCAGAAAATGTTAATCTTTCACATATAACTCTTTTAATATTATCTAATTATCTATCCAGAGCAAGGCGCAACCTGTGAGCAAGTTATTAAAGTGCTTGCACTGCTAGGTCTAATATTTCAGGAATATTCTACACTTGAACAATGTTTGGGTAAAACATTTCATGTATCTCTTGGACTGCTTTTGATCTAAAACCACTCCTAAGGCTTTAACAGTAGTATTTTGAGTAATACCAGATGGAATAACATTGTGCTATGAAAAATGTTGTGGTATTCTATACAACACTACTTTTACAAACACTGTTTCTGCTCAAGTGGAAGAATCTTATTTTCTTCATGAGACTTATTTTAATACAAGCTATATATAACTTTTTTAAACCCTAAAATCTTGCAATTAATTTCTAAAAGTGAAAAACTACAAATAGTATTATACTTGTGCATTGTCTAAGAGTAGTATTGGAAAGGAAACAAAAAGTTACAGAGCACTGTGTGACCTACTGCCTACTGAATTATTGTAAAATCCTCAATTGTGTTGTATTGGACATTTAATGGTGATAATAGCCCCAGGATTTTTTTTAGAAAAACAAGCAATATATTATTGTCTTTAAAATATAGGAGTAAGGTACTCAGTGTGTTTGCGAGATATATTTATATTTTGCAACATGCAACTTCCAGGTCAGATCCTCCTTTGCTTAACCACAATTCATCAGATGAATTGCAGCTAATACGGGAATTTGATCTGAGAAGAGATCTAATACAAAATGTTTTTTTTTTTTTTTGTTTTTTTTTTAAAGCAGGATCCTGAAGTTTCGTTTCTGGAAGATAGCATTTGCTCCCTACTAGGTGACCCCATCCTTCCAGTGGCTGATGGTGTTCTGCAGGGGGAAGCCATACCGGAAGTTGAGCAACAGAGACAGAGACTACAAGAACATTGGGGCATCCTGAAAACACAAGGTTAGAGGTTCTTTTATCAAATGATTTGCTCAATATATGCCATCTTAACAGTGCTAGAATACATACTGCCTCAAGGCAAGTAAGTTTGTGTTATAACACATATAATTAAATAAAATGTAATTACCACCAATGTCACATTAAGTATTGTTGATGCCTCACAGAACTTGGTCCCCAATCCTGTTTCCATCTAAAATGCTATTTGTATGAAATTTACATATTTCTCTTAAGGCTGCTTGGAGAACTGGTGACATTACCTTTTTTGTGTGCATGTATTTTAACTTGTATACACTGGCACCTCACTGGATAAAAACTTTACCCTGTGAATAAAATGTTTTAAGTCTCCATGAACCAATCCTGGAAGAAGATTGCTCAGAAAATATTTTTTTTTTTTTTTTTTTTTATAAATAATGAAAGCATACAGTAAGAACTGCTCCCATTGCACTGTTTTGCATTCCTGTATTCTCTGTTGGATACCATAAAGACAATAAGCAGCTCTTATTATTAGTCATTTAGATTGGGATGCAAACATCCCTTTATCAAGATCTTGGTTTTATTGCTTAACTAATCAGTTCATTAATTTTAAGGTCTTTTGTGTTACATGTATTCTATAGATAAAACATCTTTTTCTGCAAAGAATTATTAAAACCATTCTTGTCAGAGAGCCAGATAAATCTGAAATGTGAAAACAGGATTGACTTAATTGAATTAATACACAAAGTCCAAATTAGAGGACTTGCCTTCTTGTAGGTTGTGGGGCCAACACTGCATTCTTCACTGTTTTAAAATATACTTGTACCCCATTTATTTCTACTCAAATGCATTACCACAACAAAGTAGAGAAATCTGTCTAACCTATTCATAGACTGCAAGTACAGACAAACTATTATAAATGTCACATTATACCTATGGCAGGCTCTGGGATGTGTAGCCCCGTATGACAAACTTCAAAACAGTGTTCTGCAAGCAAATAGTGGCAGTATGCTAGCAACTTGACTGCATTCTGTCACTGGATTTCTTGTTTAACAAAATAAGTTATTAGTGATTTGCTTCATTCACTTGTTATGGCAGTTGCCTGAGTTAGCTCTTGTGCCATCCCACCTTAACCACCTCATTCTGTACACTCATTGTTTTAAGAAAACATTATGGTCACTGTACATTAGATTTTCTGCTTGATTTGCACAAAAAGCAATTAAATATTAGCACTGAGCTTATTTATTTGTTTATACTGACAATCCAAACACAATGTGTCCACAAAAAAAGAGCACAGGCTTCACACAGCAGAATGTGGCATCAGTAACTCAGAGATGCGTGTTTCCTCTTTTATAATGTAGTATATATACATGTACAATTTGTAAACAGTCTTTATTCATTCCAAATATCTTGAAAGCATTTGGTACCTCTTAGAATTAAATCAGGACTGGACAGCATTCCATTACAGTACACATGTTTGCACACACACAGAACGATTTTGCCTGTTTTACATGGGAATGTAAATCTTGGGAAGAAAGAGATTTAAAGTGTCACTTACTATAAACAGGGTTAAAAGTGCAGAAAGAGATAAATTTGGTTTAGCTAAATCAACAGAGCCTTTGTTTAAGGCTTTAAGTAACTTGATTATTGTTTATGTAGCCTGAAGTAATTGTGAGCAAATACAGCCCATGTGCTTCAAAGAAATTCAGGTGAACAGCTGCACTTCTTGTGTTTTTGTGTACACAGTATGTTGTATTGATACTGCAGCAGCAGGAGGATTCATAATACTGTTACAACTGTACGTTTACTTAAAGGTTTTGAAGTTTACATTGTGTGGTTTCTTCGCAATGAACTTGTGCCCTGTCCAGGGCATTTCCCTGCCTGGGCCTGATGCTGCTGGAATAGGTTTTGCCACCACTAGGAAAATATTGCACAGGGTAAGGTTTAGGGCTTCTACATACTTAACAAGACATGCACTTTTGTTCTCTTCCTTGAAAGCATTTGTGTGTTGTTGGCAGTACTTGAAGGTTACTCGCCCATCACTCTCCTGGTTGCGTTACAGCTGTGCTCTCTTTTGCTGGGCATACACCTTGCGATTTTTAGAAATCACCATCAATCTTTAGATATCGTAAACAATCAGCTACTCACTATGCACTATACAGTCCCCAGTCATATATGTGAAACTGTACAAGCAGGTTTGGTCCGATTAACATGCTACAATGTGGGTGCTCAGAGTAAATGTGTACATGGTCCCAGTGGACAGTTTTAACTGTTGTCAATTTGCAAGAAAGCTTTACCCATCCAAAACAAAAATTTGGTCAAAGGCTCCTCAAAATGTCAACAACTAGCAGAACTGCATTATGTATTGTGCTGTAAAACTGCAAGAAAATAAATTGGTGTAACTGGACATGCAGATAGTTATGGAGGCACGGACAATATGGTCTGCCTATTTTGAGAGAGAATTGAAGGTACAAAATCTGTGCAACTTATCATTGTGTGTGTTTATTTTGGGATTTTCTAGTAGGCATTTCCTAAGGTTCTTTGTCATTTGCCATTTAGTTGTATGTGAGGTTTTTGAAATCTAAAAGGCAGAAATGAGCATGATAACGGCAATACCCATTGTACAATGCACACTCACTGTGGTCACTGCACCATGAATTTCAGGAAATTTAATAGTGAGATCAGAAAATCTGCTCATGAGACTGCTTACACCACAAGACAGCTGACTGGAATTTCATGACTGAAATTCTTCTGATTGTACAACAGCCCAATTGGAAGATGCAATTGAGTATTACAACCCCTCTCATAATGCACATGAAACGACAGCTGTTGAAACTGAACTTCATCCCGGATCAGAAGATCAGTCAGTGACATCAGATTGGGCTTAAAATCGTGTAAAAACAGCATATGCCATCTTTAGCATTCTGAGTTAAAGGCCCAAGTAAAAATTAATGTTCACTGTGGCACTGTTGGTCTGGCCTGTCACGATGAACCACTTAGAGTACATCTTGTCTGGCTGGGCTGCTTAATCTCCTTCTTCTTCTTCTTTTGGCTGCTCCCGTTAGGAGTCGCCACAGCGGATCATCTTCTTCCATATCTTTCTGTCCTCTGTATCTTGTTCTGTTACACCCATCACCTGCATGTCCTCTCTCACCACATCCATAAACCTTCTCTTAGGCCTTCCTCTTTTTCTCTTGCCTGGCAGCTCTATCCTTAGCATCCTTCCCTCAATATACTCAGCATCTCTCCTCTGCACATGTCCAAACCAGCACAATCTCGCCTCTCTAACTTTGTCTCCCAACCTTTCAACTTGAGCTGACCCTCTAATATACTCATTTCTAATCCTGTCCATCTTCATCACACCCAATGCAAATCTTAGCATCTTTAACTCTGCCACCTCCAGCTCCTTCTCCTGCTTTCTGGTCAGTGCCACCATCTCCAACCCATATAACATAGCTGGTCTCACTACCGTCCTGTAGACCTTCCCTTTCACTCTTGCTGATACCCGTCTATCACAAATTACTCCTGACACTCTTCTCCAACCATTCCACCCTGCCTGCACTCTCTTTTTCACCTCTCTTCCACAATCCCTATTACTCTGTACTGTTGATCCTAAGTATTTAAACTCATCCACCTTTGCCAACTCTACTCCTTGCATCCTCACCATATCACAGACCTCCCTCTCATTTACATACATGTATTCTGTCTTGTTCCTACAGACCTTCATTCCTCTCCTCTCTAGAGCATATCTCCACCTCCCCAGGGTCTCCTCAACCTGCTCCCTACTATCGCTACAGATCACAATGTTATCAGCAAACATCATAGTCCATGGGGACTCCTGTCTAATCTCATCAACCTGTCCATCACCACTGCAAATAAGAAAGGGCTCAGAGCCCATCCCTGATGTAATCCCACCTCCACCTTGAATGCATCCATCACTCCCACCGCAGACTTCATCCTGGTCACACTTCCCTCGTACCTATCCTGTACAACTCTTATGTACTTCTCTGCTACTCCCGACTTCTTCATACAGTACCACAGCTCCTCTCGAGGCGCCCTGCCATATGCTTTCTCCAGGTCAACAAAGACGCAATGCAACTCTTTCTGCCCTTCTCTATACTTATCCATCAACATCCTCAGAGCAAACATCGCATCTGTGGTGCTCTTTCTTGTGAGTACATTTCCATCTTTATCCTTTATCACCCTAACCTGCTGCACATCTTTCCCAGCTGTGTCCCTCTGTCTAGCCAATTCGGTACAGGTCCTGTTCTCCCTCCTTAATGTCCAGCCTCTCATACAACTCATCATGCGCCATTTCCTTAGCCTTTGCCACCTCTCTCTTCACCCTGTGCCTTATCTCCTTGTACTCTTGTATACTTTCTGCATCTCTTTGACTATCCCACTTCTTCTTTGCCATCCTCTTCCTCTGTATACTCTCCTGTACTTCCTCCACTCCACCACCAGATTTTCTTTTCCTTCTTCCTCTGTCCAGATGTCACGCCAAGCACCCTTCCTGCTATCACCCTTACTACATCTGCTATAGTTTCCCAACTGTCTGGTAATTCTTCACTACCACCCAGTGCCTGTCTTACCTTCTCCCTAAACTCAACCTTGCAGTCTTCCTTTTTCAACTTCCACCATTTGATCCTTGGCTCTGCCCTCACTCTCTTCCTCTTCTTGATCTCAAACGTCATCCTACAGACCACCATCCTATGATGCTTAACTACACTTTCCCCTGCCACCACTTTGCAGTCTTCAATCTCCTTCAGATTGGCTCTTCTGCAGAGGATGTAATCTACCTGTGTGCATCTTACTCCACTCTTGTACATAACCTTATGTTCCTCCCTCTTCTTAAAATATGTATTTACCACAGCCATGTCCATCCTTTTGACAAAATCCACTATCCTCTGACCTTCTTCATTCCTCTCCTTGACACAATACCTACCCATCACCTCCTCGTCTCCTCTGTTCCCTTCATCAAAATGGCCATTGAAATCCGCTTCAATCACCACTTTCTGTCCCTTGGGTACACTGTTCATCACTTCTTCCAACTTACTCCAAAACCTTCTTTCTCATCCATTGCACACCCAATTTGCAGGGCATGTGCACTAACAACATTCATCATCATGCCTCCAATTTCCAGCTTCATAATCATTACTCCATCTGACACTCTTTTCACCTCCAAGACACTCTTGACAATCTGTTCCTTCAGAATAACCCCTACTCCATTTCTCCTCCTATCCACACCATGATAGAACAATTTGAATCCACCTCCGATCCACCTGGCCTTACTCCCCTTCCATTTAGTCTCTTGCATGCACAATATATCAACCTTCCTTCTCTCTATCATATCTGCTAACTCTCTCCCCTTACTAGTCATACTGCCAGCATTCAAAGTTCCTACCCTCAGTTCCACTCTCTTTACCTTCCTCCTTTCCTCCTGCCTCCGAACACGTCTCCCCCCATCTTCTTCTCCTTCTTCTTCGGCCAATAGTTGCCCAATTTCTGCCAGCACCCTGTTGACTAACAGTACTGGTGGTGGTCGTTGTTAACCCGGGGCTCGACCAATCTGGTGTGGAAATTTGTATTGTTGTCCGCATATTGATTTGGCAAAGTTTTACACCAGATGCCCTTCCTGACATAACCCACCCTATTTATCCGGGCTTGGGACCAGCACAAAAAAACACACTGGTTTGTGCATCCCCTGTGGCTGGGTTGCTGGGCTGCTTAATGTAAACAGATATTGGTGCTATACTTAGCGAAAGACTGACAGACTTTTTTGTGTGTCAGTATGTGAAAATATAACATTCTCAGCCTCGCTGTTCCATCTAAAATAGGCAGCATTAATAGGCAGAAATTCTACTTAGTGCTGCAGCCTAATGGATCCAACATCCTGAGTTGAAACTTCATACTCAGTTTTTGTCTTTGTGGATTCTACAAGTTCTCTCCATGTCTGCACAAGCTTTTCTCTCAATTCCCAAAGGCATGGATGTTAATTTATAAATTCCAAATTGATTCAGTGTGTGTTTGTGTATGTGAGAATTGGCACTGCAATGGACTGGCATTCTGTCTTGGACTGTTTAATGTCCTTGATCCGATGATATTATGATAGAGTCCATTGCCCTGTGACCATGAACTGGACTAAACTGATTTCAGAATGTGTCTTTGTATGAAGCAGGATGCCAGGTTGTTTTGCTGTATTAAAGATGCATGTTTGAGACGAGTTCACTGAGAGTACCAGGTGGGCAATGCTGGTAATACCATGAAAAACTGTAGTTCTGATGTTTCTGTGTACTTAAGTGATCATGTTGTAACACAGTTACCAATGACTTTTTTTTCCTTCCAACCATCTGTTTTACACAAGTCCAGTACAAAATTGAAAAAGGTAAAAGACTGTCCTGCATGCACTAAGCAGAAAACAGGGTTACATTCAATCTGTGGGCACACTTACACTCACATGCTAACATCCATATTCACTCAGACAACGTTACTTAAATTGAAATCACAGTAAAATACAGGAACAGATTTTAGACCCTTCATTGCTGGAAAATGTGAATGCTGGTATTCACAGCCCTTGTCATGAAACAATGTCTGACAGTGTCATTTGAGTTTGTTTTCTGGAATGTATTGTAAGATATCCTTGTAAAGTAGTATATTAGTAAGCCTTGTAATAAATATAGAAAAAATAACTGCTCTGGAAATCAACAAAAAAAAGTACTGTTAAAAATGAATGTACCTTTTTTATGTAACAAATTTTAATCTTCTTGTTACAGTTACAAGGACTGAATATTCCTGAAAATGATGTTCAGTTTTCCAAAAGAGAGAGACCACCTGAAGAAATGCTTCAAATGTCATTTATTACAACATACTTTTCAATTAAACTTTTGGAAAGTTTTTTAATTTGTTAATATTTATTTGTAAGTATGGCGTCGTCTTTTTTTTAGTTCACTCTATTCATTTTCATAAACATTTAAGTATGGAGTCTTCTTTCACTGTCAAGTTTTTCTCATTTACTATGGCACATTTCCTGAAACAGTCTTCACATTCTCACAATTGTATATGCATTTCTCAAAACAGTGTATATGCCTAAACACACCACTTTGGTTTACCTGAGTATTTCACTCAAAACTTGTAACTCATTCTTCAAAATGTAATAATTGTGTCACAAATAAGTCAGATGCAAATGCAAAGTCATTGGATCATTCTGTAGAGCCTAATCAGTTAAAATGTTTAGACTTACTCTCAATTAATTGAGAGACATTTCATTTACTTAAAAGGCAACAGTGTATTTTACAGTAAGTGTATTGTAATACAGTATAATGGACAAGAAACAAAGTGGGGGAAAGAAGAAAACCCTACACAGCACTGTATAC
Source organism: Polypterus bichir lapradei (assembly GCA_026402145.1). Classification (NCBI taxonomy): domain Eukaryota; kingdom Metazoa; phylum Chordata; class Cladistia; order Polypteriformes; family Polypteridae; genus Polypterus; species Polypterus bichir. Next base: position 4,375,241 of record JANRMT010062793.1, read on the forward strand.
TGTTTTACTGCACATACCAGTAAACTTACAAGAAAATGTTGTACTGTTACCACAACCAATTGTACGATGTAGTACCATGCCCTCCATTATATTTGGGACAAAGACACATTTTTTCTTGATTTACTGCTCAACCTCACAGTTTAAAATTACAAATCAAACAATTCAGACATGATTAAAGTGCACATTTCAGACTTTTAAGGATATTTGCATAAATGTCTTTCATCTTTTCAGTGATTTATGATTTTAAACTGTGGAGCAGAGGGGTAAATCAAAGACAAAATGTGTATTTGTCCCAAACATTATGGCTGGAACTGTACATGGCACAAGATGGAGCATCTGTATCACTGGATATCCTGTTGCTTCCATCTGTCTGCCTGCAGATTTTCATGGCCCTCACACTGGATTGTCTTGCTTGCAACACAATGAAGGAAAACTTTTCTAGCATGATGCAACCATCCTCTACAAGCCTCTGCAGTGAATGTCCTCAAAGGCAGAAAAGCTTTTTTGGAGTCAAGAATGGAGGGGTATTGGGTAGGTACTCCATCTGCATCCTTTGGTGTACAACAGACCATTCCATTTTGACATTTGAAGGATAGAAGTGGTCAGTATCCCACACTACAACATAATGTGGCCTTACCAAAGCCCTGTCATTGTCAGGAATGGGATCCCTGAAAAGGGTGCCTAAGAAGGCCAAGAGTTGCTGGGTGTTGTATTGCCCAATGATGGGAATATGTGTACCCACTCTATTCTCAGATATTGAGGCATTGTCTTACTCCAGTGTTAATAACATTGGCTCTAGCAGCAAACTGTAAAAGCACCTATAACCACCAACAGCTTAGCCACTAAGTGGTAGACCACACAAACTCACAGATCAGGGCCAGCAAATGCTGAGTGCACAAGCGAGTTCCAAACTGCTTCTGAAAGCAAGTATCAGCACAAGAAACATGTGACAGGAACTTCATGAAATGGGATTCCATGGCATAACAATTGCAAACAAGCTTATGATCACTATGCACAATGCTAATCAGCACTAGTGGTGTAAAGCATGCTGCCATTGGACTCTGGAGCAGTGGAAACATGTTTTCTGGAGTGATGAATCATGCTTCACTACATGACAGCACGATGGTCAAATCTGGCTTTGGCTGTGCCAGTGGAATGCTACCTTCTAGACTGCATAGTGTCTACTATGGTGGAGGAGGAATAATATTCAGGGTGGGGCTGTCTTCTGGGTTTAGGCTAGGCCTTGTGGTTCCAGTGAAGAGTAATGTTAAGGCTGCAACACCAAAGCCTTTTTAGACAATTTTTCATTTCCAACATTGTGAAAAGAGTTTAGGTAAGTCCCTTCTCTTCTATTCCAACATGACTCTGCACCTGTAAACAAAGCCAGGTCAGGTGGCCTGCAAAGAGTCCAGAGCTCAACCCTACCAACCACCTTTTGGATGAACTGGAATGGCAATTGCAAGCCAGGCTTCATCCAACATCAATATCTGCCCTCACATATGCTCTTTTGGCTGAATGGCAATACATTTCCACAGAAGAGAGCCTTTTTCAGAGTAGCGGAGGTCACAAAGGTAGGTGAGGGCAACTCCATATTAATGGCCATGTTTTTGGAACGGGATGTCTATCAAGCTCATATAGGGTGTGATGGTCAGGTGTTAACAAAGTTTGGCCATAGGGTCAAGTTTTTTTTCTTTTTAGTAATACCTCTGTGTATTTTTTATTATAATATTAATGTATGTATTTTCTTATTTATTGAGCTACCATAAATTCCAGGTTTCTCCCTTGGGTCAAATATCTATCTATCTACAGTGCATCCAGAAAGTATTCACAGCGCATCACTTTTTCCACATTTTGTTATGTTACAGCCTTATTCCAAAATGGATTAAATTCATTTTTTTCAAAGAATTCTACACACAACACCCCATAATGACAACATGAAAAAAGTTTACTTGAGGTTTTTGCAAATTTATTAAAAATAAAAAAACTGAGAAATCACATGTACATAAGTATTCACAGCCTTTGCTCAATACTTTGTTGATGCACCTTTGGCAGCAATTACAGCCTCAAGTCTTTTTGAATATGATGCCACAAGCTTGGCACACCTATCCTTGGCCAGTTTCGCCCATTCCTCTTTGCAGCACCTTTCAAGCTCCATCAAGCTGGATGGGAAGCGTCGGTGCACAGCCATTTTAAGATCTCTCCAGAGATTTTCAATCGGATTCAAGTCTGGGCTCTGGCTGGGCCACTCAAGGACATTCACAGAGTTGTCCTGAAGCCACTCCTTTGATATCTTGGCTGTGTGCTTAGGGTCGTTGTCCTCCTGAAAGATGAACCGTCGCCCCAGTCTGAGGTCAAGAGCGCTCTGGAGCAGGTTTTCATCCAGGATGTCTTTGTACATTGCTGCAGTCATCTTTCCCTTAATCCTGCCTAGTCTCCTTGTTCCTGCCGCTGAAAAATATCCCCACAGCATGATGCTGCCACCACCATGCTTCACTGTAGGGATGGTATTGGCCTGGTGATGAGCGGTGCCTGGTTTCCTCCAAACGTGACGCCTGGCATTCACACCAAAGAGTTCAATCTTTGTCTCATCAGACCAGAGAATTTTGTTTCTCATGGTCTGAAAGTCCTTCAGGTGCCTTTTGGAAAACTCCAGGCGGGCTGCCATGTGCCTTTTACTAAGGAGTAGCTTCCGTCTGGCCACTCTACCATACAGGCCTGATTGGTGAATTGCTGCAGAGATGGTTGTCCATCTGGAAGGTTCTCCTCTCTCCACATAGGACCTCTGGAGCTCTGACAGAGTGACCATTGGCTTCTTGGTCAGCTCCCTGACTAAGACCCTTCTCCCCCAATCGCTCAGTTTAGATGGCCGGCCAGCTCTAGGAAGAGTCCTGGTGGTTTCGAACTTCTTCCACTTACGGATGATGGCAACCACTGTGCTAATTGGGACCTTAAAAGCAGCAGAAATATTTCTGTAACCTTCCCCAGATTTGTGCCTCGAGACAATCCTGTCTCGGAGGTCTACGGACAATTCCTTTGACTTCATGCTTGATTTGTGCTTTAAAATGAACTGTCAACTGTGGGACCTTATATAGACAGGTGTGTGCCTTTCCAAATCATGTCCAATCAACTGAATTTACCACAGGTGGACTCCAATTCAGCTGCAGAAACATCTCAAGGATGAGATGCTCAATTTTGAGCTTCATGGCAAAGGCTGGGAATACTTATGTACATGTGCTTTCTCAATTTTTTTATTTTTAATAAATTTGCAAAAACCTCAAGTAAACTTTTTTTCACGTTGTCATTATGGGGTGTTGTGTGTAGAATTCTGAGGAAAAAAATGAATTTAATCCATTTTGGAATAAGGCTGTAACATAAAATGTGGAAAAAGTGATGCGCTGTGAATACTTTCTGGATGCACTCTATCTATCTATCTATCTATCTATCTATCTATCTATCTATCTATCT
>JANRMT010062793.1:4378715-4403213 GCA_026402145.1 Polypterus bichir lapradei
TCTATCTATCTATCTATCTATCTATCTATCTATCTATCTATCTATCTATACTTAGTAAACTCCTTATTTATCTATCTATCTATCTATAGTTGGTAAACTCCTTATGTGTCTGTCTGTCTATCTATCAATCTACACTTAGTAAACTCCTTATTTATCTATCTAGCTATAAAGCAATTTCTTCAGGGCATTCTCTATTCCAGTTTGAAGTCTCTGATTTATTGATAGTATGACTTTTATCTTTATATGAAATTTGATAAAAATGGTGTTGCTTTCACATTTTTTAGAAACAGGCATCCTATCTCCTGAACAGCTTCTAATTACATGGCACGCTCCATTAACGGCAATAATGGGCTTCTGATTTAGAAAATGGCTGGAACAATTGTTTATACCCATTTTGGCAGTCCAGGAATAACATAACTTGCCTCTGCTATGTACCATTACGTCAACCATTGGAAGATGTACTCTCCTGAGCAGAAAACTAGCCTTTAAGAACTGCCTGCCCAACTACGGTATACAGTATGTCCAACGACAATGAATTTGAGAGCGCATGACGGATCAAAGCTGCCCGATACAAATACACTGTATTTCTACACGCTTAAACTGTTGTATTATACAGCCGAGACACTCCCGCACGTCCAGCAATTTAATTATTTGCGCCTGCTGCCCTCTGGTGGCCAGAATGCAAGGTTTGCATTTCACAAGTGGATATTGTTCTTTAGAGCAGGGGTTCTCAGCGTCGGTGCTAGGGACTCCCTGTGGCTGCGGGTTTTTGTTTTTAATTGGACTCCTGGGCTAATTAAGTGAACTGTTATTTCCCAGATTCTGTGTTTTGTGTGTAATATAGAAATTAGAAAACCAGGTTTGGTAATATATATATATATATATATATACACACACACACACACTAAGCAGTTATATTGGAATAATGTATTTTTTTCTCTTTAACAATATTTTCATCTTGATGTTCATTCTGTCTTTCTGGGTGATCTAACTGTTTAATTATTCCATTGTTTTCTAATTAGTGGGTCTGACGCTAAAGTAGCTGCAGCCTTTCGTGATTCAGTGTTGTTTGCCTGGGTGTCTGCTCTGCTAATTTTTAATGGTAATTATTAAGCTACATTGAAGGTAGCAAACTGCACAGAAAAAGAGTAAAATATAATGAAAGAAACAAAAGTGAGTTAAGCATTTAAATCTATAGCAAAAATGGAAACATTTCTAAATATCTTATAATAAATGTAAAAATCATGCTGCTGTGCTTCCTTAATGTAGAATAATAAAAAAGAAAAAGAAATACCAGCTAATTAATTGAGATTAGTGTTAGCTGTTGTCACTAATTATGAATCTGGTTGAAGCAAAAACCTGAAGCCACAGTGGGCTCCCAGGACTAACTTTGAGAAGCCCTGCTTTAGAAGCACAACATGCATCTGGGAAGAAAATTTGCCCAGTGACTTGAAACCAGGGATATGTATTGTACTGGTAAAGCTACATGCTGGATGCAAATAAACATGATACATTTAAAAGGCTGGTAGAAAAATAGCATGGCATGAGCAATATTTTCAACATTTTAAGGCAGTTTTAGTGTGGGTTTGTGTTTACTACCATTAAATAAGTTAGAAAATGCACACATGGAGTAACATTCATGAGCGTTCAGAGACTTGGTGAACTGATATGAAAGCTGAAGCAGTTTACATCTTTTTTTGGTTGCTTTATCAAAGAGTAAGTTGTCACATTTTTGTTTATTATAAATTTTTTAAACAATGAGCCATATTTAAAATTCACAGTGAAAACAAAATGTAATTAAGCTAAGCTACATTATATATGTGCTTTACAATGTCATGTTAAAAACAGAACACAAATGGGCTTACAGTGCATAGAATGTTTCACACACAGAAGATTCAAATTCAAGTATTTAAAATGGGATTGGGGCAACATGGTGGCACAGTGGTAGCGCTGCTGCCTCGCAGTTAGGAGACCTGGGTTTGCTTCCCGGGTCCTCTCTGCGTGGAGTTTGCATGTTCTCCCCGTGTCTGCATGGGTTTCCTCTGGGTACTCCAGTTTCCTCCCAGTCCAAAGACATGCAGGTTAGGTGCATTGGCGATTCTAAATTGTCCCTAGTGTGTGTGCCCTGTGTGTGCGTGTGTGTGTGTGCCCTGCAGTGGGCTGGTACCCTGCCCAGGGTTTGTTTCCTGCCTTGTGCCCTGTGTTGCCTGGGATTGGCTCCAGCAGACCCCCCCCCCCCCCCAACTTGTGTTAGGATATAGTGGGTTGAAAAATGACTGACTAAAAAATGGGATTGATTGTCGTGTTGTAAATAGTTGTGGACAGTCTGTGACTAATTGTAGCTTTTTTTTTTTAATTTAATAACAAAAGGGATACCAAAAAGATAAAAACCCCAATAACCACCCAACAGGTATTTAGTGCAGTAAATACAATCCCCTGTAGAGTATGTAATCCTTAACAATAGTATCACACCACTCAGTTACCCACTAAAAGCAAATATTGTATCAACAATAAAAATGAAATTGCCAGAAAAAAATAACTATATAAAAAAAAAATACTAGCATAAAACCACAATTCATATTACTCCCTGAAAGAAGGAAAGCACCTCAAATAAGTTTTCCATCTCCTCGCCATATATAAACTGCAGTTCCCTTTCTAATCCCTTACATCTTTGTAATACTTTGGATAGCTGCACCTTTATGTGTAATTAATAATTTCAAACACCTTTCAGCTGCAGGCTGTTCTTTACTATAATAATGTGCAGATTATGCAGTTGTGAGGTAGTTTTAACAGTAAAATACAGTAAATATTGGTAGTTCAGTCTTGGCGTACTAAGCGGCGCTTACAGAATTTCTTTCCATGTACTCCATTCATTTCCAGATAGGAGACTTTTCTTGTGTGTGTGTTTCTGTAGAAGTGGCTCATGCAAGCACATCCACCAGAGTTTGGACTAATTTGTACTGGGCATCCAAGTGGCTGTCAGATGATTAAAAGAGGAAAATGTACAAATTGCACAAGTTCAAGCAATTTCCCACCGTCGAGGGAAAAATTGGAACCACAAACTAATTCCTAGTTGAAGTCGCAGAGCATGTTTCTCTGTTTAACGATGGACGAGTTGGCAGATTCGCCAATGCTTTTCAATGGGAGATTGGCAAATTTCAAAACTTCATCCAGCGCCATCTGTTCAAGTATTTTCTTGACAAATTGCCTTGAAGAGTAAGTGTTTCACATTTACACAAAATGAGTCCACTGAATGCTGAGTTGTTTTGTGTGGATAGACAGCCAGACAGAACTATCAAAACAGGTACCATATATACTTGCGTATAAGTCGGGTCTTGAAACCCGAAAAATCGATCATAAAATCAGACCCCGACTTATATGCCCGTTCAAAAATGCAACACTTAATTTTTTTTTTTTTACATCTTTTTGTCTCCTCCAATCTCGCATCAGTTTCTCAGACGCATTGAATTTTGCTGCAGCAATGCAGTTACCTATTTCTTTTGCTACGTCAAAGACGTTTAATTTAAAACCAGCTTTATATTTTCTTATAAAATCGAACACTACATAGTAGATAAGGGATGCTCTTACGATAAAGGTGTGTGAGGGTGTGAGATACAAAAAACACAGATCAGTGAAAACGTTGCTTTGGAATAGTTTGGGTATTACTGTATGGTCATGTAGGCACAATAGAGAGAGAGAGGTTAGGAGCACACGCTGATACAGCGCATTGCCACACCTACATAGAGAAAAAAAGACAGTGTGCTCCGTGGTTACTCTCTCAGGTTAGCATATCATAATCTCTTGGACCAATAGCGTGAGTTTTCCGCATTCGACTTATACAACCGACATTATAAAATACCGGAAATGATACAGTAAAATCAAGTCTTATCCACGAGTATATATGGTATTTCTCATATTATATGCTAGCGCACCTTACAAAGCTTTAGCATCTCAAAATGGTCTGATTCTGTCAGAAGTAAGTTGCAAGTGTGATTTAGCTGGTAATTCTCTTTAGGATAATGGCGTAAAATTTAAACAAACATCCATTCATCCACTACACCTGCTTTATCCTGAGTAGGGTCTCGGGGAAGCTGGAGCAAGCATTGGGCACAATCCCTGGACAGGGCACCAGTCTTTCACAGGACGAACACACACTGGGACTAATTTAACATCACCGATCTGCCGAACCTGCAAGTCTTTGGATTGTAGGAGGAAACCCACGCAAACACAGGAAGAACATGCAAACTCCATGCAGGACATGAATCTCAGTCTACTTGTTGTGAGGCAGCAGCACACTGTGCAACCGTTAATCACACATATGATCTAAAAAAAAATGAATACCTTCTAAAAATAAAATGATAGCAGGGCTCCTCAAACCTGTACTCCATATCAACAGAATCCCACTATAAAAGCTGACTGAAATTCACAAATAGAATTTAGCACAGGGACGTTCTGGGAGAGTGGCTAGCCTGTTTGATGCTGTTTTGATGAGGTAAGAATGCTCAGTTACCTAAACAGCAAAATAAAATGTTTAATCAAAAATGAATGAAAATGTGATATATTTTTGTAATCAATCTCTTATTATTTTGATAGAACTGATTCTTCACAGTGCCAGGGTCCTCGGTTTCAATTGTAGCCCAGACTCAATCTCTGATTGCACATTGCATATTCTCTTTGTGTCTGTAGGGTTTTTTTTAGTTTCCCCTTCTTCATCCATCTGATTGCCATTTCTGTACTGACCTACATGTTAATGTACACAGATGAGAGGGTACTGTCAAAGGCTGAAAAATAATACATCTGGTCAAACAAATGATGAGGTGATCAGGTTTTCTTTTTCTTTTCTTTTTAATGCACTGCACCTGGCTGTGGTAGCATCTTCAATGAACACTCATCCATAAGGTGCCCCCCAGCCAAAGTGAGCCCTCCACCTTGTTAAGAACAAGTTAACACTTCCTAGACGGTAGTTTTTCTACATTCATTGGGAGTACTCATTTTATAGATGCATGTCCATGTAATAGAGCCACCACATTCTTTCTCCCCGATTTTCAAGTCTCTGTCATTATAATAACCAGCACTTTCGAATGCTGCACATTTTCTTGTTTTATTTTTTTCCCTGAATTTGTATTTTCTGAATTATTATGTGGATCTACTTCAGTTGTGGAAGACTGCGTTGATGAAAATGTACTTAGTTGTGCAATAATATTCTTTTCTCATCTCATCTTCTGACACCTCTTTTCCTGGCAAGGGTTGTAACAGCAGGCCAAGCAGGTCAACCAAGACTTCCCTGTCCCCGGCTACAGATTGCAGCCCTTCCTGGGGAATTTTTCACGTTGTCATTATGGGGTGTGGTGTGTAGAATTTTGAGGAAAAAAATGAATTTAATCCATTTTGGAATAAGGCTGTAACATAACAAAATGTGGAAAAAGTGATGCGCTGTGAATACTTTCCGGATGCACTGTATGTACAATTATATTGTACTTATGCTTTCATATTGTATTTTATATTGTTTTTTATCATATTATTTTATAGGAAAATTAGTTTATGGAGGAGTTGCGTATTGAATATCATTGTACTATACAATGACAATAAAGTAATTCAATTCAATTATGGCTGATTCTTTAAGGTTGTATACTGTGCCAAACCTGTGAACGAGTCACATGATTCTTGTTCCTTCACCTTTGATTCTTGAATTGAATGAAACCCAGGACTTGTATGGCTTGCAAACTAGACGTCAGTTCTCAAAGCCACAGCATTTTGTTATCAGTCAAGACATTTGTTCAAAATAATGAGACTGAGTGCATCAATGCAGACTACAAAATCTACAAAGTTGACTCATTTTCTTATTTTAATTATGCTTTTTTTCTGTGCCTTGCTTGTGTCCCCTCTGTTTACTATATTCTTTTGTACGGTACTGCATATACATAATTTGATTACTCATTTGCATGTGCTGCTAGATCCTACTGAGAAATCAGAAAAAGCTAATTAATTGATTAATCTAAATGAATAAGTTAAGTGGATTGAAATGCTCTTCATTAGTCATTAAACATCACAATCTAAGTGTTACAGCTAAAGAAAGCCAACAGGATAACAATGCATAACATGAAAGGGCAGACATTGGTGGTTGGTCCCATGAGAAGAAATGAAAGATTTGTTCAAATGGAAAGCAAAAAGGCATTTCTAAAACTCAATAGAACATGCTAAATATATATACACTCTTAAAACTAATGATTATTGAAAGGTGCTATATGTTTTTTTACTGGGTTGTGTGGTTCCTCATAGAGCCATTGCTTGACAAAGAAGCATTTCATTCTGGGAAGAGTTCTTTGCATATGAAGTTGGTTCTTTGTGCTTTGTAAATGTCCCAATATGTATAAAAAAATGAAAATTTAAATGTATGGTAGACTACCCAGCAGGACACTAACAGATTAAGAAAACCTGGATTTAGCTTGTACTATTGAATGCAGTGAGAGTGCTTTTAAAATCATGAACCATTGGCATTTTACAAATCTCTTGCCATCTGTTAATGGTTAGCGATTCCACATACACTTCAGAACAGATAATCCACCTGAAGCTAAGCATGTTTGGGACCCGAGCAGTATTTGGATAGGAAACCAATGAGGAAAATCTTGGGTTGCTGCTGGAAGAGGTGTTGGTGAGGGCAACAGAGGGCGCTTACACTGTGGTCTGAACTTTGATCCCAATGCCATGATGGGGACACTGTGCTGTAAAAATGGCACCATCCTTCGGATTAGATGTAAAACTAAGGTCCTGACTCTGTGCTCATAAAAAATCCCTGGCATTCTTCTTAAAGAGTAGGCCTGGTCATTCTGTCTCTCCAACAATGCCCTGTCTCTAATTGGCTATCTGCCTCTCACCCCTTCATCACCTAATAGCTCATGTGTGGTGAGTGTATTGGCGCAAAATTGGTTGCTGTTGCATCATCCTGGTGGATGCTGCACATTATTGGTGGTTGAAGTGGTTCCTCATCCGCTATGTAAAGTGCTTTGAGTATTGAGAAAAGTTCTATATAAATGTAAAGAATTATACTCTTTATTTTATTATTTACTTTGTGGAGCCTGTTATGGATCTAAATAAATAAAGGTTCTTCCTGGAACCATAATGTGGATGGATCTTTTGGGAACTAAAAATGGTTCCCCTTTGGCATTGCTCAGAAGAATCACTTTGAAACCTTTATTTTTAACAGTGTAGGCTGTGCAGTATTTTTATGTTGAATTACTGGGGACGCTTGAGCTTTAGACCACCCACAGAAGTGGCATCTATACTACATTTGTACCCATGGGTTGGCTTAGGAGAGAAGAGGCCCCTGGGCTTAAACCATTGATCGGATTACACTTAAGTGTTCTGAGGGAAAACCACTGAGAAATTAGTATGTAACGTCAAAGCTTAGTCGATTGAACTTGAACAGACACTACATAAGGAAAGGAAGTACTGAAAGAGTGTGTAATAAATGCATGAAAAGCAGCAAAACCACAGAAACAGCATTTGACATTATGAGTAATACAGAAAGAGCATATGCAATGTCTAATCTTAGATTTATACTTTATAGCCATCAGAGCACAGTGCACCATGTCAAACATTAAAAACAAAGAGAGTCTGAATCATCATTTATTGAGTTTGAAAGTGAGATAAAGAGACAGAGGAGAAAAGAGGGAAGAGGGAGCAACCATTTAAAAACATTATTCTGGCACCTGGTTATTTTCACTATATAACAAACTGTCAACTGTTAAGATATAAAACTATAAAAATTCAAAAAATGGATAAATAAAAATATAAAAAATTAAAAATAAACACATCCACAGGTTTACTTTGTTCGGACTTTTCAGTCTGGACACATTTGTCAAGCTACCAATACATTTTGTGCTTTCCTTAGAGATATTGTGAACTGAGTAACTTCATGAGGTAAAGTTTGTATTGCTTTATTGCCAAACTTTCAAAGTATAAGTGATTTGTTAACAATGACATTCTGCTCAGAAATGTAAAGTGTAGAAAAAGATTTTATTTTCAAAGAGGATTTCTCACTACTGTGCAATGTGACAGGTGATTTTTGTCACCACACTGCAAACATCTGACAAGTAAGCTGAAATGTGATCATATGCTGGGTGGTCCTCAAGGCATTTCAAGTTAAGGTTTTGTTGATCAGAACACTTTAACATCAAGAATTTTAATTTATTATTTGAAATAAGTGCAGGAAAATCCCACAGCTCACCATAACTGACATCAGACCACGTAAGCACCCCATAATCTGGTTTCAGTGTGTGTGGTGCTGGATCAGTCACAATATGCCATCACTTATTAACAGACTGAGATTCTTAGGGGATCATCATTACCTGATTAATCAGTTTTACGCCCTGAAAATCAGTGAACAGCACCATTCAGTTACCCAACGCTCTTCTTGTTACACAACACACATTTAGAGGTGGCATCAGTTTAAAACAACGACACACCTTTTTTTTTTCTTTAAGCACTTTCCATTTCTGCAACCCGTATTCAGCTCTCCCAGTGCCTTTACATGGATATAGACTGAAAATATACGCACAGCAATAAACAGGAAAATGCGTACAGCAAAAAAAAAAAAAAGCACTTATAAAACCTGGTATACACACATTTCTATGCAATGTACTATTTATAAATCATCATCACCTTGTGTAAAAAAGATTTATTTGAATGCTGCCCTGAAACATCCATATATAGGACATGCTTATCAACCTAATAAATACACTGTCACAATGCTGCAGAACTTCATTGGATGATAGAGCAGCTCCATGCTGACATGTTGAGCTCCTGCCACCTGCATTCAAGAGTATCGGCTCTGCTCTGAAACTGAAAGTACAAGATTATACGTGGCATTTTAATGCCTTCTCTGCAATCTGAGGATTCAGGAAAGGTGTAAGTCACCATCATCTGAGTGGGTACCTACTGTATCACTTGGCATATATAATGATGGGACTGCTGTTACAATGAAAAGTACGCACCATATGAAACACTGTGGGTTCACCCAGTTACCTTACCAACAAGCCAGACATCCTATTTCAGCACCATCATGTCTGTCAAAGCTACTGTGAATTGACCCAGTACACACAATGTTTACCAGTCACATCTTGGATGACTTGTACTTTAATGTAACTGCTTATGGTTAACAAAATTCAGCTTCTTTCATTGTAAGTGCCCTTATTACAATATGAGTGTTGTAAAGTGCTCTGGTTATGTTAGCAGAACTGAACACTGATGCAAATCGACTTATTATGTTGGAAAAAACTTTTTTTTTTTTTCTTTTGGATGTAAATCCACACCATACAAAATCTAGATGTACTGCCTGACGGGTCTGTTAATTACTTCCTGCACATCTGGCATGATGGGAGCAAAACTGCACTGAGAAATCCCTGCCCTCTTAGCTAATTATCGGAGAAGTAGCAATGGTAGCTGCTATAAATAAGTAAAAATGTACTTTTAAAGTTCCCATCAGAGACAAAAGTAACAAAGTGCTGAAAAGTAAAATAAAGAAATAAAATGAAATTTCAAAACAGCATAAAATACAAAGACAATATAAACGTCACCCACAGGTGGCAAAGCTACCCAAATGCCGTGCGACTAGCGATGGACAATGATCACGGGAAAGGGGATAAACAGCACTGGATCGGGAACATTTCATAGAAAAGCAAATAACAATTATTGTTCAATGCATCATCAATAATTTGATGGTGCATGGTTCATAGGTGCAGAAGTCAGACCTTGTTTGTATCAAGGAGTCTGATTAGAATTAGAGGCACACTCAGCACCTTAAGTATTTATGTATGTTTGATTTCTTGTGTTGGAGGAGAAGTCCGGTTTATTATCATTCCTAAACAGTCCACTCATTCTCAGACTTTATTTAATCTGACTTTATACGGCTCGCCGGGAGTTAGCAGTCCCATCACATCGGCAGCCTCCTTTTACCCATTCAGACCAAATGTTGTGCTTGTTTGAGACGACATATGTTCAACACGTCCTCTGCCATCGGTTTGTTCGCTATTGTTTGCTAAAGTCCTCCACTCAGCTGTGTGTTTTCATTCTCGAAGGTGCCTGGCCACTGTTCGCCTCCCGGTGACCTCCTGGGTGGGGTGACGCTCTGCGGGCGTGGCGCTGGCTCTTTAAAAATCTCCGCCGCCACTGAATGACTTTTTTTTTTTTTCCTTTGGACTGCCGGCTTGTGTGAGTGCTGAGAGGATATGTCCGGCATCACTCCGGTTAGATCGCCCACACTGCAATCAAACAAGATGAAGAAGGAAGAGTCTTTCTTGGGAAAACTCGGGGGCACGTTGGTCAGAAAGAAAAGGGCCAAGGAAGGTGAGTGCCGGCGTCTATATAATCCAAGCCGCGAGTAGCCGCCTAATCTTGGGAGTGCGGGTAGAGGAGACAGTGTGAAGAGACGGGCGGCGATGTTGAGTAAACTAACTGCGGCGTTTGGATACTGGCATAGGATAGGGCGAAACGAGCGATTGATTACACGTTGCTTTTATAATTAACACTCCAATTCTCGACTTAACGGTTTTAAAGGGTTTGGATACACCAGGTACATTCACCTGGCGCTCGTCACTCAAAATTGTTTTAACTCCTGCGGTGCTGTCATGCGAACGTCGATAAACTGGACTGCGACAAACCGGTGTGTTTTACGTTCTGAACCGGAACAGAATATATGGATGGATGGATGGCGTGGCGGGGAAATGAGCGTTGATGTCAAGCGGGCAGGGAACAAAGTGACTGGTGACTTGCAGGTTTTTGCTTTTTGAGTGCTGGGCCGAGCCGAGTCCGCACTATTTCGCACTGGTACGTGGGACCGCCAAGGTTGTTACTGGATTCGAACGGCACCGCGCGCGCCGTTGCTTCCCAGAGTCGTCGTGTGCGGTCGCGCAGTGATTGCCTTTATTTTCTTTCGTCTCACTCACGCAGGTTTGTTTGCTGCGCGCCGCATCTGCACGCGTGTACTGCTCTTACAGTTAGCGCTGTGCAGTGTGCACTCCCTATCGCCGCAGTTCGGCCAGGCAGTAGCCGTAAGTATTGCAATATATGCTTAGATATTGTCCGGCGCATTGAATGTGTTATGTCGGGGGCATTCTTAATGACTTACATCGCAGTCTCAGTGGAGACAAGGGAGAAGTGTCATAGTTTCATTATGTAGAGTAAACAGGAGGTCGCCTAGTCTGGCCAATGTTTATTTTGTCACCAACCCCCAAAACCATAGGTTGGCCAAAGATCGTCTGGAATGGATAACAACTGGTCATTTCGAACACTTTCCAAATAAGGCTCTTCAGAGGGGGAGTTGGCTTGTCGGACTGCTGGAATCCGCCTCCGGGGGCTTTAGATACAAGTACAAAACAAACGTGTGCAAACAGTTGGAAGTGTCAGGTTTCATTTCCCCAAAGTCCTGGGGTGACCGAAAATAAGTAAGCCTAATGATGTGACTAAGTGTCTATTTTTATGAATGCGCAACTCCATAAGTGGGATTTGTTCAAAGACCCACAGTAAATCCGAAGCAATGTCAGTATTCACTGATAACGGTGTTAAAGCGTCAATATGGGACCAAAGTCACGATTATTTCTGATATGTTATACCAGTATGATAATGTGTCAGAACAGTGCTCAACGAATGGCATTTGCTGGATTAAACCGTGGCCTGGGTTTTCATTTTTCACCATGAATGCTGGTGAAAATAATACAGTAGCTGTTAACACCTGCTTGGCATCTCTGCCTGGCGCACCCTTCAACTGTGTGCTTTGGCCAGATACACAGTCATCAGCCAGGAGCCATCATTCATCAGTGTTTCGCTCCTTACCCTGGTACATCTGCTGGTGGTGAAACAGTGGCACAAATGTCTCCCTGCCAACCCCTGCCGCTGATCTTTGTGTCAGATGTTAGCAGCCTTGGCTCTTGTCTTTCCTCCTGAGCCATAACCAAAAGCCACCCTTCTCTGCTTTTTTCACCAGTTGTTTTCCTGCTCTCTTGTCGCTTAATTCCAATAACTTCCCATGTCTTTGAGCAGGAGGCACATGCAGATAAATCTACGGCATTCTACCACCACAGGGTAAGTGATGGATCTTCAACTGGCCTCTCTGCATTCGGCAGCCAGCTTGAAGTATTTGGGCAGCTTCTACTGCCTTCTACCATGGTATATCAAGTTCAACAAGGAGTACCATTTTGGCAATAGTCAACTATAAACTGTGTCTGGCTGCAAATATGATGTGATGATCTCTTGTGGGATCTGGACTTGTCCTCTGAGATTGACCGTCATCTTCCACTCCTTGCAAGGTATAAGGAGCCATGTTAGGGCTGGTTTATACCTCGCACGATGTGTGCGTCTGCGGACGCTACTGCTATGCAAGCTGTGTACTGTTTATACTTGCATTCTTACATTAAGTAAATCTGGAGAATTCCACCGGGTGGCAGTAAGAGGTATCACCACAGTGAGAAAACAATGGTATCACTATGTTGTGAATTACTTGAAACATTCGTTAAATTCAGGACACCTTTCCCCACTATCTCTGAAAAGGATGGATGTTTAATGATTACATCCATCAATCCAGGGACATGCCCATTCCAGCAAGTATCGGGCATGGAGCAGAAACAATCCCTGGATGGGGCATTAGCTCATCCTTCGCAAGGTACATACAAGCACACACATACAGTAGCATCATTTTAGCCACCAAGCCCCCAAACCTGCATGCCCTTAGAAGGAAATTGGAGCACACAATGGAAAACCACCAGGAAAACATGCAAATTCCATGCAGGGAACGCCAGGGACATGCTAACGCTCTCCCACCGCACCGCCACCGCATGTGTAATTATTAACTACTAGTAACGGCGCACTGCACGATAATGTGCAGTGAATACACTTTACTTGAGCATTCCTAGTTTTCATACTCCTTCTCTGCACGTTTAGCATTCGTTTGCTTAGAGGATGATGTGCTTGCTGCTTCCTGAGCAGCTCTTCTTTTCTCCACCCTAGCAGCCCGCTTCTCCTCTTCTTTCGTCGGCAACTTTTCACATTAAAACTGATTAATTCAGTGTTTGCGTTGCAATTACTTAGTGTGTTTTCCTTGATTTTTCACTTAAGCTGGCACTTAAATCATTCTTGAGGCAGATTGAAGACTTAAGCTATGAAGAGGTAGGAGAAGTGATGGCGAAGGTGGTAAGGAATGAGAACGGCGCCTGCACGCGTGAGCCGCATGGCTGCCGTGCTGCCCACTGCCGAGAATTGATTCTACAATAAAATAAAATAAAAAGAGGAATAACCTTGGAAGTCCATCATCACCCCGAAAGCGGATATTACACATCATGTAGTATATCTGTACCAAATCTCGGGTCAATAGATCAAATGGTTTGCAAGCTACAGGTGATTTAAAATCCTGGAGAGACAAATGAACAGCCACGGTAGTGTATTATATAAGAAGATATTTATTATTTAAATTAAGTTAAAGATTTATCTGTGAAATGTAACCTATACTTTAACACATTTCATCATGAAAGTGATATCAAGTATAAATCTAAGGATTCTGAATGTGTAGAGAGCTGGAATATCATAAATGTAATGTGTTCTTTGTGACAATTGCAACCTGCCAAAGCTGTCCATGTAGGAGGAAGCCCCAGAAGCACATAGTTAACAGCTGGGTCGGTTTACTACGGTCTAATTTAATGACAAAATAAACTATAGGATTAAAGTGAAAATTTTGAGGTTAAAGCCAAAATTTCCACTTTAATCACAATATAGACCCTTTTTTTTCCATCATTGTGTCCTTAATTTTTTATCTCCGTGGCTCAAATATGCTTCTGTACATTCTGATGCTGTTGTGAAGGTGCAAAAAAAAAAAAAGACCGCACAGGAGATGGTATGTGAGACCTTTAAAATGGATTAGATAATTGAATACATTTGTATGTTAGCATTTTGCTTCACAACATCGAACCGTTCAAACATTGAAACTGTAGGATCTGTAGAGTGGCTTTTTGTCACATGTTGATCGTAAACAGACTGTAACGTCGCGTTCCAACTTCAACACACTGCGCAAACCCACACCTCTCCCAACGATTTTTTTTTTTTTTGCTGGTATTGCAACTTGCGCACATGTCACGTTAATGTCTGAGCACATGCTCGGAGGACATGTCAAGTGAATACTGGGAACCCGTGGCAGCCATGATTCATGTGCCTGAGCGTTCTAAGCATGAAGTGTTGGAAATCAGTAGCCATAAAGCAAATATAGGTGTGCCATTGTCATCAGGACAGCACATCCAGTTCATTAGGCAGTGGGGAGAGAACTGAAGGCATTACTTCAATATCTCTGAGTACTGTAGTGCCTTTGGGAACCTCGTGATACCGCCTTGACCTTGCAGTGCTCCTTCATTTTTGTCACCACTGCCACAATCAGGCCCTCCTCCTCCATTTTACTAGTCCAGAACCAGAGCAGTGGACCCTCTTCCCGTCCTGAAAGTCCTGTTCGTGTCCTGCCTATGGCTTCCTCATGTTGAAGGCTGCAGCAACATCACTTGGACCTTTCACTTATGGCCAGTTGAGTATGTGCACCCCCGATGAGCTGGTCATTAGACTCATTCAGCTCCATGACCAGCCTTGTGTTTTCTCACTTGTACCCCAGGCAGTTGAATCACAATGGTAGCTGCAAGGCATTTCTCCCAAAGAGTTCCATTTAAGGCAAACATCACGGCCACCCTAGCCATTTCCAGATGAAAAAGTTAGCTTTCCCATACATTCTGTTTGCTGTTGGTAGTGAGATCTCACACTAATTCAGAGGCCACATCACCCTATGGTACAGAAAGTACTGATAACACCACACTTTATACTTCTTGTTGAGCTGTCTTTGATCTATTCTGGCTTTTAGTCTGTTTGAACCAGACCATCTGAAAGTTGTTTCAACACCGCTTTTCTCGTCTGTTTGTCTGGGAGTTCTGTGATATTCTGCCTTCCCAGGCTTTGAATGGGGGATTCTTTCACTTCCTGAGAATATTGTGGTTTTTTTTTTGTTTTTTTTTTTTTGTTTCTGACTACTTTCCTAATAGATAGGCTCCTTGACGTGGACAATTTAATAATATAAAAATACAGTAATCTATCAAGTCTTTCCAGGGGCATCTTAAAAGGCACAACCCAGACAAATATCACGCTCGCCTCAAAGCTAAAGAGGAAAAGAGTGGATTTATTTGTGCCACAGTTATTTTATTGGTTGAACTGTTATTTGAGTAAATAAATACATTATTTCAGTATTTTTGCTACTTAGAAACAATGGTTTGTAGAAATAGAGACAAAATGAAAAGTATACAAAATTATAATTAGACCAGCAAAGTTATATAGTGCACACTTGGAACAACTAGAAGGAAGACTGAAAGAGTAGTTCAAGAGGTGAAAATACAATGATGGACGAGTAGGGTGACTGAAATGGGTTGAGTAGAAAATGGGTACATTTGGGGAAGCTTAAAGGTGAAAGATGGAGGGAAGACTGTAGTGGCCTGTGTATATATGGAGTCAAGAGGAAAATGGTGAGGTAAGGAGAGTGTTAGAGATTGAATTGTCAGGTGAAAGGTGGACAGGGAGACCAAAAAGTAGGTGGAAGAATGTGTTAGAGAAGAATATGCTGGAGTTTAAGTTTAATACGGAGATGATTGGAAACAGAATGCAGTGGAAACAAGAGGAAAAGAAAAATCAATCCTTCCATTCATTTCAGACAGTGAAAGAAAAATTAATTGCTTCTAGTTTATAGGTAGAAGACTCAAAATTTTCAGTTGAACATCACACTAGGAATAATGTAGGAATAAAATTGTCTTTATTTTTTTTCTGAAATTAAACTAAATGACAAAAGTAATACATGTTTAAGAAAAGGAAATCTAACTAGTCTTATCTAATTTGAATTGTTAGTTATTATTGAAACTTGCTTTAGTTTGCACAAAAAATAACAATATCAGAACCAACAGATGTGATACTGGAAAAATTGATTATAGGCATTTGTAAGTTAGCATATCCCTAATTTGATGGGATAGCTTTTGTATCATCCAGTCTGTTTCAATTAAAGGAACTTTTTTTTTTGGCTCAAGCAGAGGGTAACCCAATTATCTGTCCATTCATACATTTTCTGACCCTGCTTATCCAAGTCACTGAAGGCAAGGCTGGAGTTAACCCTGGACCCAGGACCAGATCAATTGTATGGCACATTAATGTACTGGAGACAAATATAGAGGTACTGGTTATTAAAAGGATGATAGTATTTTACAAGTCAAAGTTACTTCTTCACAATCATGGTAAATATAAATTTGCCATGTTAAACTGTGCTCTAAAGTGAAGCATTTTTCATAAATTAAAAAAAAAATATCTTGCCTGTTATGTTATAAAATGAAAGACATGGGGTCTCATCATGTATTGGTCCTGTGACATGAGATTGCACACACATTGTAAAATAGTACAGTACATCTTTTAGGAAGGGTAAAAAACAAAAAAATGTTTTTGTAAGATACAGCTATTTTAAAAGGAAACTAGCTCTGCACTTAACCTTGATACTCCTCTTCCTTTATGGCAACCTTTCATTCCTGTGGCATGGTTTACTCTAGCATATCCATTTCATCTTGCCGCTGTAATAATTGACTTTATTAAATGTTGCTGCCCTGGGGTGAATTGCTGTCTCTGTTCTGTAGACAGTTAGACAATAATCACTGAAAAAAATGTCCCACTTAAAATCACTTACAGAATTTCACTACATGTGATGAACAAGATCCTAGACAAATCTAAAAAAATGTTGGTAATAGTTACTGCAGTAATACAGGCTTGAGTTAATGTCTACCGAGATCAAACTGTGAAAGATACAGGATGAGTCAAAATTATGTTAACATTTGAATGGCAGAAACAATTTATTCACAAAACATACTTCATATGTGCAAGATGATTTACAGGAACGTCTCAATCTGATCGCCATCATGTTCAACTCACAAAAACCAACGAGCACCAGTACCATTTAAAGCCCGGACATGCATTTTGCGGCGAATAGATGATACCACAGTCTGTATTCTGTCCTTCAGGTCATTGATATCACAAACTTTCCTGCTGTACACGCACTCTTCACTGTACCCTATAACCAGAAATCACAAGGTGTCAAATCAGGGGAGTGTGGAGGCCATGGTAATGGTCCACCATGACCTATCCGTCGACCTGGAAAGGTGTGGTCAAGGTAAAAACCATCCATTACTGTTAACATAATTTTGACTTGCCCTGTATTTTACTCACTCAAAAATGTCCTCTGGTGTAATCTTATTACCACGTCCTCTGCAAAAGTGACTCTGCATGCTCTGTAAAATTCGATAATTGGACTGGGGTGCTTAAGTCTGACTATGATTTAGCTCTATTGCATAATCTGCCCTTTTCATTTCTCCAGTATTTTTTACCATGCACATGGCATGCCGTGGAAAGTATGTAATGCTGAATGTTGATTCAAACTGTGAACTGAGTATCAACAAGCAGGTGACTTGGGCTTTTCAAAAATCTAAGGTTTTGATAAAAAAAAAAAAAAAATAGTTATTTATTGTCCTGTGTACAAAATATAGTAGAACTCTTTGCATTTCATTCTAGAGCAGTAGGCACCATGCTGTCCTTTATATTATTTGTGTTCCAAGTTGTATATACCCAGTTATTCTTTCTGAATTTTTGTGAAGCACTTTGAGCATGGGAGGCACTATATAAATAAAATGTGTTATTAGTTTAAATCTCATGCCATAAGTTGTGTAAAATAAAACTACACAGAATTTAATGGGTGAAAAGAGGATAAGTTTTTTTTTTTTTTTTTTTTTTTTTTTTTTTTTTATTCAATTGCATTTGAAGTGATATAATCGTCTTTGATGTGCTTTGTTTGCTCTTTATTTTCACAAAAACACTGTGCATCTTTAATTGATTTCATTTGCAGTAACATATCAATAATGAACTTGCAGTTCTTCTACAAATCTGACTGGAAACTCCTAAGAACGCACTGAAATGGGAAGGTGAAATGTCGCTTGTCTGAGCTACAAAAACTCTCTAGCATTAGGCCCTGACTCCCTGTGGCCATTATTGTATTAATTAGTTTCATTCAATGAATCCATTTAATCTTCAATAATTACATTTTCCTTCACTCTGAAAGTTAGTTGTTGAGTCCATATTCTTTCAGGAAAGAGATTCAGCATGGATAAGCATAGCTTTTGTTTGAATAAACTGAAATTTTGAAAAGTACATACCATACATATACCTCTATGCTCAATGGGACTCCTCTTAATGAGTCTCAATTTACAGTCCGTACATAGGCATGGGTCCTCAAAATCCCAGGCTTCCCTTTTTTTTCCACCTAAATTAATCTAGAATTGGCATAATACCAGGTAAAACCCTGAAAAAAAATGAACAGATGGCTCTCTTGGAAAATTTGTTGGGAAGGGTAAGGTATAAAATTGTTCCATATAGTGACCGAAGCCCTAGACAACATCTTAGGATCTGCAGGAATCTCTTGCCTTGGTGAACGTGACTTTGTCCTCAGACGCTGTGCAAAAATATTGTAAATAATGGGATGTGTGTAGTGCATTTCAACAGGTTGTCTGGAGGCAATACACACGCATATGTTCTTCATGCTTAAGGCTAAAGTGCCAAAGCCCTGACACCAATAACAGTAGATTTACCTACGTTGTTACAGTTTGTATACTGGAAAGAGCTAGATCCAATGAATAAATGCTTTGAACTGGAATGTGTTGTCACAGGAGTATTTCACCCATATAGATACAGAGGAAGCACAATCTTAAACACTATAGGGTGGTCCAGATCTAATTATGCAATTTTCATTATGCTATAACTTAAGTTTATTACATAGAAAATCACCCGAAAAATCCCAGACCATCGGAATTATCCCCGCGTAAATCTAAGTCATGCAGACGATCTGGATCTGCATAATTAGATCTGGACCACCCTGTATATGGTATAGGGAAGGATACCATGGTGTGAAGGCAATTTTAATTCTAGTAATCGTGCTTGCCGAAAGTTCTCCAAAAATTTTCAAAGACCTTTTTAGGAGCAATATTCTATGGCAGGAGTAATACACTGAGAACCTGGAAGGGCTGAAGTGCATGTAGGTTTTTGCTCTAGGTGCTTTTTGAATTATTGATGAGTTATTGATGGTGATAGAATAGATGACTTTTGCCTTTCTTTTTATTATTTGTAACCCTTAACTGTTTCTTTTTTCCTAATTAGCAGCCAAATGATAAAGAGGTGCAAAAAGAAGTAATTTTTGCCATCTAGTTCAATGGCTAAATCTAGATTAATTAGTACACAGGCATGAGTAATAGCCAAGTCAGATCACTTTACTATATGTGAATCAGCTTGAATACAACAGAACAAAGGTTGTTTTATAGGAATTCTGAAATAATGTTAAATTGACAAGTTTGAGTTCACAAAGGCAGCTTTAAGGTTGGGACAAGTCTGAGAACACAGGGAAAAATTTGGGAAATTGGGGCACTAGGAGTTTGTGACATTTGAAATTTGCATTACTGTAATTTGCCTTGTTCATTAAATATTACTCTTAAGTCCATACATACTCTTATTTACCGGCTAGATGTTGCTAATGCGCCTTTTAAGGAGTTTTTACAGAAAAAGCACTTTACTACCTCACATAAAATTGTGAGTACTCCTTAACAGAAATCCGCACCTTCAACACTTAAATCAGATGTGTGGATTTAGTATGGATTCAAACAATGCTTTGATAAAGATCAAGTGGTTAAAAGCAAAGCTATGTGTAAGCTGTGCAACTCAGAAGTTAAACATTGTTGTAACATAACAAATTAGGGAAATCATTTATCCTGATGTCACCCAGAAACCTAATCTCAGTCAACATCCAAATGAGTAGTACCTTAACAATCTACACTGGTAATAGCTTCTATTTGATTTGCCTTGTGCCCAAAAAGTAACAATCTATAGCTGTTTTTAATCCGTAAAGATACAAGACCCTAAACAGTTGTTGAAACTAGTGCTTTTGACAAATGATATAGGGTTTGAAACTGCAGTAATGTTATTACAGTGCATGCTAATTCAATCAAGATAAAATTGCTATCGAATTAAATCGGGACATTTTGATTCAAAATCAAATTTGGGACATCCATGCTAATACCTAGCCCTAGTAATGTAATGGTTTGGAGATGTTGGCTGAAATGTATAGATCTTTCTACAAAAAAAAAAAGTGTGCAAAATTTGCCGACATTTCACTGGGGCTCCCTTCTATCTAGCAGCTGGTTTATTCAGATTCACAAAATATACAAAAAATGGCCAGGTTGGTATTGTATGTTATTTAAGTTCAGCACTATTTTTATATGTGATACCTAGTACTTTAAATTAATTAATTAATTTGTATTTAGAAAATAATAGGATACTTTATTGTGTTGCAAATTACTTAACATTTAGTAGTTTCTTATACAGTATATCTTTTTAATGTAAACTAACACAGTCCTGTAACTATTTCTGTTAAAAAAACCTAATATTTTATTAGCATCACATAACTGGCCCTGAAGAAGAGACTATAGTTTCAAAACACATTTGTTCTTATCATGGGACATATATAGGGAATTTGTGGTGATTTCTTGGACATCTTTTTGAACTTGGTTACACAACAAGTGAAGTAAATTTCTTGAACTATTGACAGATTCTGTAACGGTGACATTTGTGACTTGGGAATGACTGAAAAGAAAAGCAAGGAAAGGACTATAGTGATTGCAAGAATACAAAAAAAAAAGATTTGTTCATGGACTCTCAAAACTCCTTTTTTGAGTATTGTCTAAGCATGCAGTGTCCTAGGCAGACTTGAATTTTGTGTGGGTATCTCATTTATTACATTAAAATCTTGCATGTTTTAATTAACTGGTTAAATCCCACTGCACTTTCAAAGCAAACAAGGTTTTTTTTTTATTGTTTCAGTTTTATGCCATTATAATATTATTTGAGAAATAAAAATACATGATTTATGCATGTTGTGAGACTGCTATGTTGCGACGAATCAACTGTCAGTTTTGTGAGTTAAGTGACTAAGATTAAGTGCTTTTTCATAGAGTACCATACATTGCTGCAGTAAGGGAATAGAGGCTTCATATGAACATGGTGACAGTTTTGTGTCCAACCGTTAGTTTTCACTTTACAGTTCAGCCTTGCTTGGTGTCAATACCTTGGTTAAAAGACAGGATCCAGTTTTGGCCGGGCTGCCAACCTCTTATACACATGTCTACACATCATTCCGGAATAACTGTTATTGGCCATTAGGTTTTTATAACCAAGTAAGTGTAACTAGCTTGCATATTGTTCTGAGCTCAATTTTGTAACCTTGTCCTGTTATATTTGTGCCCAAATAGTATCCAAGGCCGACGTTTACTCAATTATGTATGTTGATATGTTTTGTACATTGCTTTGGACAAAACCATCTGCTAAACAAATATGTGTAAAGATAAAAATTTAATGTTTCAGTTTTCACACTGGCCAGACGTTCATTAGGTAAATCTTTGTAATCGTATGGCATGCAGTAGAAGTGTATATACTCAAAGACATGCAATTAGTAGGCCTTCTGAAAGGAAATGCTGAATTCCTGAAAATAAAATCAGTAACTCCTAATTTTTTTGACTTTTTTTTAAATCCAGCACATGAAGCACATAAAACTCATAAAACACATAAAACTGGGCAAAAATGCTATGCTGTGTTCAGTTACAACTAATTTCTGCATTTACAGTTACTCCAGAAGAATGACTAATCCTGGATTAATGCACAGGCACAAACAATAGCTAAGTCTGATCAGTTATGTGAAATAACCTGAAAACAACAGAACAAAAGCTGTTTTATAGGAATGCTGAAATAATAATAAATTGATAAGTTTGCTTCATAAAAGTCCCAGCCTTATATCTACAAATCTAAACAGGTTAGATAAGGTACATATGGCAAAACGTTAATGTTCTTTCAGTGACTAAGTTAACTGATAATAAAAGTTTATAGTTACTTTACAACACAAGTAAAAATTCAGCCTAAGTAGGCTTGTGATGGTTCAATAGCTTTAATAGACAGCAAATTCCAATTCAAGCGATGAAAAAATGAAATTTGTTGAGTGTTACTGGTGTAAGGTCTGCAAATAACCATTGTTCAGTTTTCTTAAGCATAACATTTTGGAAAGTATATCCAATAGAGTAGTACTCCATAATTGGCAATTGAAAAATAACTATTATTATAAAATGACCAATGTTAGCATAAAAGTATTATCAATATTACCTTAAGAAAGAAGAAAAGCAACTGAAAATAATTTACCAATGTATTATTGTGGAATTTTGCTTTACTATAGCCTATTTTTAACACCCTATGTGTACAGTCTTACCTGCATGTGGACAGCTGCTTTAAGCAAAGAGACTTACTAGCTCAGCATAAGCAGACAAAACAGTTAAGGTACATCCGTGCCAGTCACCAAAGCAGGTGCCTGCTCACCATGCTGCTACAATTAGAAAGCGTCTTTTCCTCTGCTGTTAACCCCTGTGGGCATATGACAATCATCCACCCCAGGTGCTTTAAACAATGTACCTTGACCTAATGAAATAGTATAAAATTAAGTATTATACAGCAACATTAATAAAAACTATTATCATAAAAAATTATGGTAAAGACCTGAAAGAGTGCTAATAAAAATATGCAGAAAATAAAGGTGATGGAAAATTAGCCTTTTAAAGTCTGGGCACACAGGTGCTTCAGATTGGCGTTCAGCCCAATTTCTTAGGGTTCTTCTCCTTCACTGCTGTCATTACTTTTTGCTCTCATGCTCTTCTATACCTGCCTGATCTGCCTTTTTTGCTCAGCGTGCACCCCAAACTTAAATGCCTAACTTTGCTTCAAATTAACGATGATTACAAGAATAATCAATAAACGTTTGCCTTTCTTAAGCTGTTTGTCCATTTGGATCCTAATTTCCCCAGGACTAATAAATTACAAAACATATTTAAAACAATTTATTTTTAAGATTCTAAGGAATGATCTAAAAGATACAAGGTTCAAGGTCGTAAAGATGCAGAATTTAAAATCAATCTATAGCAGCCATTAAAAGTAAACACGGAGGGTGTTTAAAATGAGATTAAAGAGTCCAGAGCTTAAAAAGTATAAGGATACTCTGTTTAAATAAATGTCAAAAGGTACAGGTTTTCTAATTGCTGGCTGTTTACTCAGGTGTCTTTATTTCTGGCAGGTTAATTACTGTTCACACAGTGCACATTCTGACTTCTTTTTGCAGTCCATTTTCTTATTTTATATATTGATTAAAGGACAGTTTTGAGCATTTAAAATCTTCATATGGCTTATTTTTGTACCAATGCACCCAACTACCTATTAATATTAGTTAAAACACAGTAATTCATTAAAATTATCTAAATAAGTAATAACTTGGAAAGCATTCATTTTATGTATAACGTTGGGGGTTGCCACAGCAGATCATCTTCTTCCATATCTTCCTGTCCTCTGGATCTTCTTCTGTTACACCCATCATCTGCATGTCCTCTCTCACCACATCCATAAACCTTCTTTTACGCCTTCCTCTTTTCCTCTTCCCTGGTAGCCTGTCCATAGCATCCTTCTCCCAATATACTCAGGATCTTTCCTCTGCACATGTCCAAACCAATGCAAGCAGCCGAAAGAAGAAGAAATACCAAAAGTTATAATTACCTTAAAGATTGTAATTCCATTCTGAAGATAAATGGAAGCAAAAGTGGTTCTTCAAGTACAGGTAACCACAATGCATGGTCACTCTGTTGTGTGTTATACCACAAAATAATTAGCACGGCGCAAATTGTAATCCTGTTCTGTCCTGTCCTTGTTATTAGTGGCCATTGTGGTCCTTGTTACATGCCCAGAGGTTCTGATCTTTTGCTTGCAGATCAACTGCAGTTTAAATTTCTAAACCCATCCTATGTTTATATCTGTTAGGGAATCTTTCCCCTGTATTCAATTCATGCAAACAGTGCTTAGCTGCAAGTTGATAACATCGGCTCATTGCAGTAATCGTCTGCAGATAATATTGGTTCAGCCAGTTCAGTCTAATATATGCTTATGATTGCCTCCCCTTTTTCATTTATTTATGGACAAGTGACTTTTTATCTATGGTTAACTTAGCTAAAGCAGCAGGAGAAGGTGCTGTCATGTGAGCTGCTTGCGTGAGTGCATAATCTCTCCTGTGTATGATTCACTGCATTGGGCTAGACAAGTAAAAAAGGATAATAAATTGACACCATAGTCTACTTTGTAGTTGAAGTCTAACAGAACGTTTCTCTGTTTTAAGATAGACAAGTTAGCAAAATTTACCAATGATTTGAAATTTTTCAACATAATTGGTCCACAGGTGGACAAACAGACAGATAAGATGTAGAGCATCAGTAGTTTGTGAAATTTGAAATTTTTAATTAATTGATATGAGTGTTGTTGGCAAATCTCTCCCAACCCGTCTATCTT
>JANRMT010062793.1:4408213-4449758 GCA_026402145.1 Polypterus bichir lapradei
ACGTGGGAGGCGTGATGATGTCACACGAAACTCCGCCCCCACGGGTTTCAAGCTCATCTCCATTACAGTAAATGGAGAAAAACAGCTTCCAGTTATGACCATTACGCGTAGAATTTCGAAATGAAACCTGCCCAACTTTTGTAAGGAAGCTGTAAGGAATAAGCCTGCCAAATTTCAGCCTTCTACCTACACGGGAAGTTGGAGAATTAGTGATGAGTCAGTCAGTCAGTCAGTCAGTCAGTCAGTCAGTCAGTCAGTCAGTGAGGGCTTTGCCGTTTATTAGTATAGATATGCTAGCCTAGCATACATGTTTTGCACTTAGAGGGGGCTTTATGCAAATGGATGCAGCAGAAGCGAATGATGGGCCACACAAACAATAGCAGTAACTAAATAGGGTGGATGGACGGACAACAGAAGAAGGGACAGTGTCTTGGACAGGAAAAAAAGAGAGAGGCATGTACAACCAGGTGTGAAATGGAAGGATAAAGGTGGCAAAGCTCAATAAAGCTCGAGAGAGGGTGCCATGCATTGTGGTTGGTTGCGTAGGGAAAGGGTGAGAACTAGAGGTAGAAATGGTGTCCTTAGTTCCAAGACAAGCTATGAGCAAAGGCTTCAGTTTAAACTTAGCAGTTCCCCCTAGAGTTTACTCCATTATAAGATATGTTCACGTCTATGTACTTTGAAAAGGGATCCCCATCCCCAGCCTCCAAAATCTTTTACATTTGCATGCGCATCTGCTTATTTTGAACTAGGTTGCCAGCAGCTTTCAAAATATTTTTACTTATACATTTGCATCTGTGGGCCAAGAAGGGGACTACGTACAACTGAAGAAAAACATGGAAAGAAATTCTTGACTGGATGACCTATACAAATTAAAATCATGAACATCTAATAATGATAATTATATATACTCAGATTTCATATTATTCCTACTGATTGTCCATTTCAGTTACAAAGAGTAGACTTGCCTGTAAAGTTGTGTTTTGCAATGACCATCAATAAAAGACAAGTCACAGGGAAAAGCATCAAGTAATCTAATGCAGGAATGTTTTATTCCTGGATATTTGTTTATAGCATGTTCAAGATTAAGCAATATTAGTGACCTAGTAATAATATTAGTAGTTTATTATTTGAATAATGCCTTTATCCAATGTAACTTATTTAAGATATAATTGGTTATATTTCTTTTGTTTTTCCAATTGGAGTACTGGTTAGTGAAGTGACTTGCTTTTGCTTAATAGTGGGAAATAAACCCACAACCTCAGGGTTTGAAGTCCTAAGTCCCACCACTCACCACACCGCCTGGCAATAATATTAGCCCTGGTTTTTTTTTTTTTTTTTTTTTTGTTAAACCTACAAATATTGTGTACTGAAATATACTTATTTAGTAAGTTAATTCTTCTGATACATCCAATTGATCCTAGTACTATAATAGAGGCCTGTTTTTAGTATTGATTTTAAGCAGTATTTATTTTTCAGTTTTCAGTTAAAGTAAATAATAATACAGTAATAATTCTTTGCATTTATATAGCGCTTTTCTCACTACTCAAAGCGCTCAGCAATTGCAGGTTAAGGACCTTGCTCAAGGGCCCAACAGAGCAGAGACCCTTTTGGCATTTATGGGGTTCGAACCGGCAAACTACTTCTGATTGCCAGTGCAGATAAATTTAGTACATGTACATAATTTTTTTTGTACATTTTAAGATTAATCAGGTAGTCATGGTAAGCCGATGCTGATATCCCTTCCACTCCCCCCAAATCCATAGTTCCCAGTCCATTAAGATCCTACTGCGCCAGTAACATTTCATTTATTATTACATTGTGGTGAAAGCCCTCCCTCAGTCATACATAAAATTGAGCATTATTACTTTAGGTCTTAAAATGACAGTGGTTTCTGTTGTCACTGTAACACTTAAATTTAACATATACACTTCTGATATTTTTAGAATATCAGATTGCTTCCTAATTTGCTGTAAGATATAAGATTATTTTATTCAAGAGTTGTGGTGTTGGGGCTAAAACCTTGAAGGTTGGATTTTAAACCACAAGACTGTTTTTTCAAACCTTGACTCCAACATACTATGCGTCACTGAGTTAGTTGTGTTCTAGCTGTTTAATAAAAAAGTAACCAATTGTAATGAATACTGACTCTGACTCTTGGTTATCTGGAATAAAGGCATCATGAAAGTATACTATAATAATAACAGGCAGAACACATTTTAATACATTGTGTCTCTTTCTACTGAAACTGTCCATTTCAATGCAAAAGAAGTAATGTGGTAAACACTAATCTGGTTGTCTGCAGAAGTTCAGTATTCATGCAGTGTGGCTGTCTACATCTTCCCATCAACCTCTTTTGTGTATGCTTTGCTTTTTCAGTTACCTGAGCTGGTTAGCTCAGTTTAAACTGTGAGGTGGCATCAATCTAGGTTAATAATCTTCAACTCAAGGCATAAGCTTTCTCATCTTTCAGAAAGAATGGGCTGGATATTGTTGAGTTGTGTAATATGATGCTTGCTGAACAATATTGCTGCATCCATTCCATTATTTTGCTAACTGCTTTTCTGGATCTGGTTCATGTACACCTGGAGCCTATACTAATAGCCCTGGGTACACTGTAGTGTCACACGCACTTATATACGGAAACATTTTCTCTAATGCCTGGCCCTTTTGAACTTGGTAATACATCCATCCATCCATTATCCAACCCGCTATATCCTAGCTACAGGGTCACGGGGGTCTGCTGGAGCCAATCCCAGCCAGCATAGGGCACAAGGCAGGAAACGAACCCCGGCAGGGTGCCAGCCCATCGCAGGGCACACACACACACACACACACACACCAAGCACACTCTAGGGACAATTTAGAATCCAAATGCATCTAACCTGCATGTCTTTGGACTGTGGGAGGAAACCAGCTGGTATATCTTGGGTATGGAATGAAGTCTGTGTGACAAGAGAAAACCAGATTTCAAGAAGAACATTATGACTGCCAACGGGTGATTGTATAAGAGCTACTTGCATTTTCTTGTTGTTATAATTTTTTTCAGTAAAGCTAAACATCTTTTTTGTAATTTATTAAAACACCATTTCGTGCAAAACACATACTTGTGACACATCTATAGCTGTTAGTTAGGGGTGTTTTTTTATTGTTAAAAGGAACTGATATGTGCATCTGCAGTGGGTATGATGCTTCTAGTGACTGGTCACATTTACATTAGAGCAGATTTGAATGAGGTTAGTCTAATGTGGTATGTATGCTGGAATATTTAAATGCCTTTGGGGTGGCTTGTCATATTATAACTTTGTTTGTAAAGATTTGAGGAGGTATTTCTGAGGTAGTACAGTAAGTAAAAATGACTAGTCACTATAGGAGGTACATATTTTTTCTCCCATGGAGCTCTCCTTCGACTGTTCTTTGATTATGCAGAGTTGAAAAGAGAGCAGAGGGATCAAGAAATTTATAAAATATTTATTGATTCTAGGATCTTCTTGAGACATCAGTTGAAATGGGAGCCCAGTTCTGAAAAATACCAACATTGCATATTTTACTACCATGCCAGCTAGTTTCATTTTCCAGGTCCTGATTCTTCATTACTGTTTTGTAATAATTATTCCTTGAAGAGAAAAGCACAACAGTGAATGAGGACTGGCTAGTTTAACACTGAGCTGTAGCTCTGTGCTGTTACTGTTAGGCAGTTATAGTAAGCAGGAAATGCAATCTAATGCTGATCTGATTGTGTGCTGTGAGCAGTCCGAAAAGTTAACATTTCTGTTAATAATTAGTGATAATTTACTTCCTGAAAGACCACGGGCAAGAATGGAGAACAGATGGAAATCTGGATGGCTTTGAATAAGATGACATATACATGGCCTTATGACCCAAAAAGATGTGAAGTCTAGATTGAGATAATGAGGAGGATCTAGGCACACTGTAATCATGACGCTTTTAGAGCAAGGAGATGGTTTCTCATTTTGCTAAAGAGAAACATTCTGCTAGTGGTGTTTAGTCCTATAATATCACAGTTGCCGTTGCAGATTAAACCACCTACCTTGTACTTGCTGAAATGATCAGTGGCTCACTTTGAATCCTAATTCTATAAGCCTGAAAGAGACTTTACACATGGAGGCTGGTTTGTGCCATGATATGAGCTTTATTAAAAAAAAAAAAAAAAGTTTTAAAATGTTTATGAGGTTTATTCCAGTGATTTGGTAATAAAGAAACAAAACTAGAATTTCTTAGCAACACACACAAAGTGGTATGTAGTTTCAGAAAAATCAAATGAAGTAAGTTTAGGGGTTGGTTCTGCCATTTCACAGATTCATTATCTTGTGTCTGAATCTCACAGCAAATTGTGTTCTGTCTGGAGTGTGGACATTCTCCCCATATCCACGTGGGTGTTTCTCCCATATCCACAAAGATGCGCATGGCAAGTGGATTGGAGACTCTAAACTGGCCCCAGAGCCCGGTGTGAAGTGTGTTTTCCTTGACTGACAGATGCCTTGTTCAGGGATATTCTCTTAACTTATTGTCTTATTTTGCTAGTATAAGCTCTTAAATCATTTCAGTTTTGTGGAGGTTCAAGTGGGTTTGAAAATGTGTGTAAAATAAGCACAAAATGCTAAAATTTATTTATCCATCTATCCATTTTCATAACAGGCTTACCCTGGGCAGGGTCATGGGGGCAGCCGGAGGCTGCAGTTATCAAGTGAAAAGCAGGAACAACATCTAGACAGGGTGCCAATCCATGACAGGATGAATGCACATGCACAATAATGCACATACTAAGGCCAGTTTAGAAACTCCAGTCCACCTAACTTGCAAGTCTTTGCACTGTGGGATGAAACTGGAGCACCCAGTCTGTGGGGACACCACACAGACACGTGGAAAACTTAGACTCCATGGGAGGAGAACCAGAATGTTTACCGCAGTCTCCATATTGCATGGCAGTAGCAGTACCACTGCACCATTGTGCCACCCAAAATCAATTTATATGAAAACAAATACTGTATTTCAAAGAAATTTAAACTGGCTACATCAGACTGAGAACAAAACTAAACCATTGAAATAGTCAGGAATGTAGTTGTGCACCATTCAGTAATAAGTGTAACGATGCATGTTGCTGCAAGGAAGCAGACTAGAAAGAGGTTAACCATAATGGAGTATGTATGTTGGAATATTGAAATGCCTTTGGTGGGAATGTGAGGTGCATTTTTTGTTAAAGATTTACAACAACTAATGGCCATGGTATTTTTTTTTTTTTTTTGGAAGATTAACTAATATATACTATCAGAATGAAGGCTTTTATAATGTGGGGGTGCCTGTTCGAAGGGTGATTTCTTCTAAGCACTAAAATGCTTACATTAGGAACTGCTTAGAAAAAAATCCGTAAAAAAACAGATTGGCATTATTAACATTTATCACAAAACTAGCAAAAACCTATTCAGATACTTCCCATGCTATTTTCTTGTTCCTCTTCTAAAATCAATGGTGGCTACTGATTGGTTTAGGTCCGCTTTCCTCCCCCACACAACTGGCATGGCATAATGACCATTTATGACTGTCTTTTCTAACTCGCTTATGTGCTCTTATAGTCACCATATATGAAATGCACAAGATTTTACTGATTAGTAATGACCCTATAATATAAACTATAGCCCAGGCAGTTACTTTTGGCAGCAGTTTTCAACTAGGGGACTGTATCCCATTAGGAGGGCCCACTAAACTGCCAGGGGGCTTCAAGATTGAAAGTAATTATAAAATAGCAAAGACCCCATTTAAAATGTATTTCATATTGTAGCACCTCCGCTATACTACTGTGTGTGCTGTGTATATGGTCGGCATTGCTCTGAGATGGGGCTCAGATGGACACCGTGCAAGCCAGCGAATTAGAGATGGCTAGCTAAGCAAATAAAGATCACCAGCAGGGAGCAACATGTTAAGAAACATGAATTTTGACCTTAAGAAATGCGGTAGTCAGATGAGTGACGAGGCCTACTGGGCAGAAAAAGAAAGGAGTTTCAATGTGGCGGGTTTGTAAGCTCTGATGTGGATGGACAGAGAATCAGAAAGAAAACACTGGTGAACAAGAGCAGTATACAGAGGTCAAGTGTTGGTGTCAGGCGCCATGGCTGTGAGTGTAGTCCACTAAAAATTATTAATTAGTAATTAATGCATTTCATTTGTCATTCCAACAGATGGCACATGACAGACATTTGTAGCAATAAAATGCATTACTGAAATGATTGTGATGAGCCATCTGTAGGAATGTTAGAGACATTTCAACTGTACAGACACAAGACACTCCTCTTTTTTTAAGATGGTTTAAGAAATGCAGCCAATAGTAAAAATAAGTTATTTACAGTGCATCCGGAAAGTATTCACAGCGTATCACTTTTTCCACATTTTGTTATGTTACAGCCTTATTCCAAAATCGATTAAATTCATTTTTTTCCTCAGAATTCTACACACAACACCCCATAATGACAACGTGAAAAAAGTTTACTTGAGATTTTTGCAAATTTATTAAAAATAAAAAAATTGAGAAAGCACATGTACATAAGTATTCACAGCCTTTGCCATGAAGCTCAAAATTGACCTCAAGTGCATCCTGTTTCCCCTGATCATCCTTGAGATGTTTCTGCAGCTTAATTGGAGTCCACCTGTGGTAAATTCAGTTGAGTGGACATGATTTGGAAAGGCACACACCTGTCTATATAAGGTCCCACAGTTGACAGTTCATGTCAGTGCACAAACCAAGCATGAAGTCAAAGGAATTGTCTGTAGACCTCCGAGACAGGATTGTCTCGAGGCACAAATCTGGGGAAGGTTACAGAAAAATTTCTGCTGCTTTGAAGGTCCCAATGAGCACAGTGGCCTCCATCACCCGTAAGTGGAAGAAGTTTGAAACCACCAGGACTCTTCCTAGAGTTGGCTGGCCATCTAAACTGAGCGATCTGGGGAGAAGGGCCTTAGTCAGGGAGGTGACCAAGAACCCGATGGTCACTCTGTCAGAGCTCCAGAGGTCCTCTGTGGAGAGAGGAGAACCTTCCAGAAGGACAACCATCTCCACCAATCAGACCTGTATGGTAGAGTGGCCAGACGGAAGCCACTCCTTAGTAAAAGGCACATGGCAGCCCACCTGGAGTTTGCCAAAAGGCCCCTGAAGGACTCTCAGACCATGAGAAACAAAATTCTCTGGTCTGATGAGACAAAGATTGAACTCTTTGGTGTGAATGCCAGGCGTCACGTTTGGAGGAAACAAGGCACCGCTCATCACCAGGCCAATACCATCCCAACAGTGAATCATGGTGGTGGCATGATCATGCTGTGGGGATGTTTTTCAGTGGCAGGAACTAGGAGACTAGTCAGGATAAAGGGAAAGATGACTGCAGCAATGTACAGAGAAATCCTGGATGAAAACCTGCTCCAGAGCGCTCTTGACCTCAGACTGGGGCGACGGTTCATCTTTCAGGAGGACAACAACCCTAAGCACACAGCCAAGATATCAAAGGAGTGGCTTCAGGACAACTCTGTGAATGTCCTTGAGTGGCCCAGCCAGAGCCCAGACTTGAATCCGATTGAACATCTCTGGAGAGATCTTAAAATGGCTGTGCACCGACGCTTCCCATCCAACCTGATGGAGCTTGAGAGGTGCTGCAAAGAGGAATGGGCGAAACTGGTCAAGGATAGGTGTGCCAAGCTTGTGGTATGATATTCAAAAAGACTTGAGGCTGTAATTGCTGCCAAAGGTGCATCGAAGTATTGAGTAAAGTATTGAGCAAAGGCTGTGAATACTTATGTACATGTGATTTCTCAGTTTTTTTATTTTTAATTAAATTTGCAAAAACCTCAAGTAAACTTTTTTCACATTGTCATTATGGGGTGTTGTGTGTAGAATTCTGAGGAAAAAAATGAATTTAATCCATTCTGGAATAAGGCTGTAACATAACAAAATGTGGAAAAAGTGATGCGCTGTGAATACTTTCCGGATGCACTGTAATTAAAAAATGTTTTTGAAATGGCCAATAGTTTTGTATTGTAACAGCACGATCAGAAAAATGTAGATTCTTGTTAATAAATGCAAGTTCAAAAACAAGTACCTGAAGTGAAAATACAAGAGGATAAATATCATGGTCTTTATATGGGGGCCTTACATATTCATGCGGTACAGTGGGGGTCTTTGAAGGAATAAAAGTTGTGAACCACTGCTCTATGGGATGGTACTGAAGCTGCAAGCTGTACTGACTGTTTATTACCTGTCTAATAATCATGGTGGCACCCTTTTCTTGCCTGGAGTGAAGAAAATATGTCTCTCTAATAAAGATAGCTGTGGAAACATTCTCAGTTCACTGCTATGGCATCCAGCTGCACCCATATTAGAGAATTTTATCTGTTACATACACATGTTAAATGTGAAAATGTTTAAAAACAAGTAGTGCATGAGCTTATAGAGGCGAGTAACTAAATTGTGAGAGCAGCTTCATAAAAATGAGAAGCCAGCCAGAATCCTGTTCTATTTCATGGTGGATTCTATTATGTTGGTTGCTTTAGATGAGCTGCAAAATAGAATTTACCAGTCAAAAAGAGAGATATGCAACTAACATTTTTATTTTCAAAGAGCCTCAAATAGAATATTATAACATCATCTCATCCTTCCCTTTGTGTTTGACACCTTATCAGTAGGCAAATGCTGTCCGTGCATTTCCTTTTTTTGACCTGAAATGCATCACACTGATATGCAAGTCATGCTTGAAATGCAGTATACGTATTAAATAGTAGAGGTCATGCTGAATTCTTGTCTTTCAAGGTTTCGGAGGGCAATCCTAGAAGAGGAAAAAGTAAGTTGTTGGGGTGTCTGATCTACCGGCTCTGGGGTTACACACTGCTTACTTTATTTTATAAAGCTAAAGCTTCCTGTCCATTTTGTTTTCACTCTGTACCACATGCCTGTTAGCATTAATTTCAGCTTGCCTCTAGCAAAAAAAAAAAAAAATGTATATATACGCATGTATTTGTTGGTTGTTTTTTCCACTGTCACTTCTTCTGATTTAAATATGAATGTAAAAAATCAGCACACCTTTATTGAAATGTCATCCTTTTTTAACTATGGTAATGAAAATACATTTTTCTTAAAACCTGTTAAAATTTGTTCTTTACTTAATATTAGTTTCAAGATTTTGTTGAAGGTGAATAGTACTAGGGTGTTGTACCATGTTAGCCATTATGAATGTAGAGAAAAGCCAAGCAAAATGACACCTTTTATTGGCTAACTAAAAAGATTACAATATGCAAGCTTTTAAGGCAACTCGGGCCACTTCTTCAGGCAAGATGTAAAAAAAAAGTGAAAAAGTTCTGAGCAGATGATTCAGCTTTACATCAACAAAACTCACAATTTCAGCAAGTGTGTGTTGACTTTTTATGTAGTCAGCGTCTATTTGACTTAGAAACTCTGTTTCCAGTTTCAGGATAGAATGGGATATGTTTATGTAAGATAAAGTTTAATACTGTATAAGCTTCTGTTGTTAAAAGGTAGACTAACTTTAAACTTTTCAATTATATTGAATTGTGTATTATATTGAATTATATTTTGTGCAAGAACATATTTAAAGTGAGATTTCTTATGTAAAGTGGCCATCCTTTTAAATACTTAAAAGAGAACACTGCTTTAAAACCATGCACCACAAGAGGGCAGAAAGGGTAAACTTATAAAACAGTTGTCTTCCTAGGTTTATTGATCAGTTTCAGATTGTAGAGCGTTTTGTGTAATTAAAAGATTTTCTTCCTTCCATTTATTTTCTGAACTCACTTGATTAAATTTTAGGATCTTCTAGAGTCAGTATCTATTGCAGAAGAATTGAATGCAAAAGCATTGGATATAAGGCAGAAAACACTGGATGGCATTAGCTCATTCTGAGCACATATTACAGTAATTAATGCAACCTGTATGTCTTTGGGATATGGGAGGAAAGCTAGAGCCTGTAATGTAAAACTGGTGTAGATGCTGAGAGAACATGCAAACTCCACACACAGTGACCTGGTCACTCTGCAGCCACATAACAGATTTTTGTGTAGTGCTTTTAGTTTCTGCCTGAATTAAGTGCAGGAGTAAATGTTTTTGTGTGCTGATGTGCTCATTTTGTGCCCCTTGGCTCCACCTCTACACCAACATATAATTTTATTTATTTTTTTAGTCTAGACACTGCCTGCCCTGCAGCTCCTCTTCTGGATGATTAAAGCCCCTACCCAGATGTTATCCCACTCATTTTCGCTTTGATGGCTTTTTCTGCATGGCAGCTAGCTCTGAGAGGGATTATTAACAGGGTTTTGGGGAGGTGCTCAATATATTCACTCTCCATGTTTCCCTTGTTTTTGCGTTTGACAAGTTTTTCTTGTACCCACTGTAGACTGGAACTGTGATACATCTCCGTTTTTAACAGTAAATTAATGTAGTCTTGGTTGAATACTTATGCTACGTTCCTAAATGTATTGTGTGGTGATTTGGAACTTTTGTCATTTTACTGACTTTTTGATTTGTTTTAGTAAATATAATTCTGGTGCTTTTGTAAAACATTTTTAAGACTGTGCCATTTTGTGAAAGTGCTACATAGTGCTCTTGGTATAAGTTTGCCTAAAACTGTGTCTGTGTTGCTAATTGTAATGGTCAGTCCTAGCTTTTCATTCCTGGTGCTAAATTTTTGGATCACTATACACTTTATTTTTTTAGAAAATGTACTGCAGCTTTCATAATATTTTAAGCTTAATTAAGCATTCAGGAGTGATGGTACAAACAACATGACAGACAATGTGAAGTTTTAATTATTTCCAGTAAGAGGTGTGTTTTGGGTAAACTGGTCCCATATAAGTGTGTGTGTGTGTGTGTGTGTGTGTGTGTGGTTTGTGTATAATGGGCTGGCACCCCATCCAGGGTTGATTCCTGCATTACCCCTATTGCTCTTTAAGATTGACTTTATCTTCTATAACACTCAACTGGACTAGCATTTTCAATAATGAACAAATGGATAGATGACAATTAAGTCATGGTCAGCGAGAATGATGGCCCTAAGCCTTGTGCCTCCATCCAGTCCTGAAAGTAAGGTGATTCATGCATCTCTTGTGAAACACAGCACCTAGGTCACTCTGCTGAGGTTTCTGCAATGTTCCTCACTGCCATCTAATATCATTGTGGCTTTTCTCCTAACAGACATACCGTGTACTTGCGCAGCCATGTTTTTCTTGTCAGCCATGTCACATGGCTGTGTGCTGCTCACCATGTGAAGGACTTGAAGCTCAATAATATGGGGGATCTTATTCTTCGTTGTTCGGCTGCTCCCATTAGGGGTTGCCACAGCGGATCATCTTTTTTCCCATATCTTCCTGTCCTCTGCATCTTGCTCTGTCACATCCATCACCTGCATGTCCTCTCTCACCACATCCTTAAACCTTCTCGTAAGCCCTTCTCTTTTCCTCTTTCCTGGCACCTCTATCCTTAACATCCTTTTCCCAATATACCCGGCATCTCTCCTCTGCACATGTCTAAACCAACACAATCTCGCCACTCTGACTTTGTCTCCCAACCGTCCAACCTGAGCTGACCCTCTAATGTACTCATTTCTAATCCTGTCCATCCTCATCATACCAAACGTAAATCTTAGCATATTTAATTCCTCTCTAGTGCATATCTCCACCTCTCCAGGGTCTCTTGAACCTGCTCCATACTCTCACTATGGTTCCCAATGTCATCAGCAAACATCATAGTTCATGGGGACTCCTGTCTAATCTCGTCTGTCAACCTGTCCGTCACCATTGCAAATAAGAAAGGGCTCAGAGCCAATCCCTGATGTAATCCCACCTCCATGTTGAATGCATCCATCACTCCTACCACAGACCTCACCACTGTCGCACTTCCCACGTACATATCCTGTAAAACTCTTACATACTTCTCTGCCACTCCCGACTTCCTCATACAATACCACAACTTCTCTTGAGGCACCCTGTCATATGCTTTCTCCAGGTCCACAAAGACACAGTGATACTCCTTCTGGCCTTCAATATACTTCTTTCTCAACACCCTCAGAGCAAAAATTGTATCTGTGCTGATCTTTCCTGGCATGAAACCATACTGCTGCTTGCTAATCATCATCCCTCCTTGACACCATACCTATCCATCACCTCCTCATCTCCTCTGTTCCCTTCACCAACATGTCCATTGAAATCCGCTCCAATCACCACTTTCTGTCCCTTGGGTAAACTGTCCATCACTTCATCCAACTCACTCCAGAATTCCTCTTTCTCATGCATCGCACACCCAACTTTCGGGGCATATGCACTAACAACATTCATCATCACACCTCCAATTTCCAGCTTCATAATCATTACTCTGCCTGACACTCTTTTCACCTCCAAAACACTCTTGACATACTGTTCCTTCAGAATAACCCCTACCCCATGTCTCCTCCCATCCACACCATGATAGAACAATTTGAATCCACCTCTGATCCACCTGGCCTTACTCCCCTTCCATTTAGTCTCTTGCATGCACAATATATCAACCTTCCTTCTTTCCATCATATTGGCTAACTCTCTCCTCTTACCAGTCATACTGCCAACATTCAAAGTTCCTACCGTCAGTTCCACTCTCTTTACCTTTCTCCTCCTCTCCTGCCTCCGGACACATCTCCCCCACTTCTACTTCTTTGACCAACAGCAGTTGAATTTC
This sequence comes from Polypterus bichir lapradei, assembly GCA_026402145.1. Taxonomy (NCBI): domain Eukaryota; kingdom Metazoa; phylum Chordata; class Cladistia; order Polypteriformes; family Polypteridae; genus Polypterus; species Polypterus bichir. The sequence continues at coordinate 4,420,932 of JANRMT010062793.1, forward strand.
TGCCAGTACCCTGTTGGCTAATAATACTAGTGGCAGCCGTTGTTAAACTGGGCCTTGACCTATCCGGTATGGAAATTTGCATTGTTGTCTGCACATTGATTTGGCAAAATTTTACACCGGATTCCCTTCCTGACGTAACCCTCCATATTTTACTGGGCTTGGGACCGGCATGAAGAAACACACTGGTTTGTGCATCCCCTGTGGCTGGATTAATGATATGGAGGATGAAGCCCGCAATTATTTGGTCGAGTATAACAGTCTGAGAGTGTTAGAGTGTATGAATGGTATTTGCAATGAATACAATCAGTGTCAATGTAACGTGCTTCACTGTCAACAGAGCTCACTGGGGTACTTTTCCTCTCAGTAATCTCACCTGCTCATGCCTTCATTATTTTCCTCATAGCCATGGCATGCAGCCATTTACTATGAGAAGCACCTGGAACTCAATTTTGTGCCTGTAGGTAGCGAAGTAACTCACACTGCCAACTCATGGGTTGTGTTGCACATTTCATGACATAAGTTCTTGATTGAGACTAAGATGAAGGTTCAAGGCCCAGTGGTTTGCGAGTTTTTGCATTACACACAGACAACTCCAAGAATTTTATATACAGATAGATAAATTATATACACATCAGTTTAATCATAATTTATGGTTTATCCAGCTACTGTATATGTTTTCAAATTCAGCATCAAGGTGTTCTCTAGAGCCTGTCGTGCCAAAACTGGGTTATCCTCTTCACATATGTTCTGCTGATTTAACCTGGTTTTCCTGCTGTGCCCAAATCTTTTTCCTTCATTCTCTGTAGTTCTGGAAAATGTTTTGGTGTAATGCCCATTCTTCATATTGTCATCTTTCACCACATCTTTTTTGGCCTCCTTCTGGACCTCATCTTAGCGCAAAATTGAAAATTGCCAATCCCACGGCACACTCTTGCATTCGCTCACACCTTTAGACAGGGCCAGTTTAAAGGGGGAAGTTAACGTGCAAGTCACTGGAATGTGGGACCCTTAAGAAATTAGCACTTTACAGAGCAATTCGTGTTACAAGATGCAACAAGCCATTGCTTCTGAATAATTTAATTAAGCCTAAACACTGTCACATAGGATAAATAAGCATTAATACTCAGACACTTTTTTTTAACCAACTTACAGGATCTCATAGCTATGCTTAAATGTACACTGTCTAATTTGTTTAGTTTGAGACTTTGCCACCTAGGGATTTTAGCAGAAGGAAATTGTTTTAATTGGAGAATCCTCGTTTCAATGCTCCTAAAAGCCTTAAGTAATGTTCATCCATTAAAATAACTAAATTAGCAAGAGTTACCAAAAAGTGAAAGCAACAGAATTTAATTACAAAGAACTCCAGATTTAGTGAGAAATGCTTCTCAAGCTGAACATATGGTAAATGAGGAAAACAAAAAGATGATATTAAAAGGACATATGTTTTTTTTTTTAAACATTTTTTGACACCAGCCAATGGGATAAAAGCATTAAGTCCAAAGTAAACTAACTCCACCGCTTCACTTGAAAGCATTAAGGCCAGTCTGTTGAGATGCCTAGTGAAAATAAATATTTTTAAAAGAAGGTAAACAAAATAGAATCCTTTCTGTTCAGACTTTACACTTATAAAGCTTACACTGGGGAAAAAAGCAGACTGCTGCCTTATGCAGTTTTGTGTGTCCATCTTTATACTGAGTTGCCAGTTTTAGGTGTACCTCACCCTTTATCAAACAAATTCCTCATTCCAACACATCATACATCAAATAATAGTGGTGTGTAGTGAAAATCAGGCAGAGCAGCATCTTTAGCCTCAGTTAGTGTTCAGCTCTACATTGGCAAAACAAGTGACCTTAATGACTGTGAAGGTGGCCTTGATAGTTGGCGCTGTCGATTCTAGCATCTCCTAAACTGCTGTTGATTTCATGGATTTAACAAGTAATTAGTGAACCTTTGGATGAACACCACTTGTAGATCAAAGAGGTCAAAGCAGAATGGTCAGAATCGTATAAGCAAACAGATGGACCCTAACAAAGCAAATCACATTTTGGATTCAACACTGGTGTCTCAAATACTCAAATTAGCTATAATATCTGAAGATCATATCGGATGCCAACATTGTCCACAAAAAAACAAAATGTGTTCCTAGTGGGCACATACTCATCAAAAATGGATTAATGAGTGGTGCAAAAAAGTTGCTTGACTGAACAAATTCAAGTTCGTTTTGCATTATGCAGAATTTGGCACAACGGCACGATTCCATGTAATCATCCTGTTTGCTGTCGACAGCCCATGACTGTGGCGGTAGTGTGATGGTGTAGAGAACATATTTTCCTGAAACCTGTTAAAGTCGCCTAATACTTCTTGAAGAACATGTGAACAGCAAGATGTTGCCGACTAAGTTCATCCTTTCATGACTACAGTTTATCCAAAATATGAATCAATATAATAATACACCATGTCAGAAGGCAAGTATTGTCACGGAAGGGTTCCAGAATGTGACAGTAAGTATTCATTGCTTCACAGTTCCTGTATCTCAACCCTATCAAGCATTTTTGGGAGGTGGTGAGAATTGTTGTTTGTAGTAAGACATCAGCTACCTAGCTTGCACACAATCATTTCTGCATTGTACAACATTCCTGAACAACACAACCAATCTTATTAATCCATGTCCAGATAATTCTGCATCGTACAACATTCCTGAATGACACAGCCAATCTTGTTAATCCATGCCCAGAAAAAGGCAATTGGAGGTGCAATATGCTACTAGATAAGGTGTCTGTAATTAATTGCTAAATCCATGTAAAATGTATCTTAATAGTTCCTACGATAAAGATAATGACAGTCAGACTACAAGGTAAGTCCTAGGTGTCTCTTGGAACACTTATTGTTCTCCTGCATTCCTGTGATGGTCTTGCCTAGCTCCACCCTCCCTTTTGCCTCTTGAACCCGAACTGTCTATAGTCATGTACCAAATGAGCCGAGCAAATGATGACACACACATCCAGCCAAGGGGATGGTGCAAAAGTGTCAGTGCTTTTATTTAAAGTAAAACCATAAACAAAAGTGTCCAAAGTGCAGGGCAAACATTGTTCCATAAATAAATAAATAGTCAATAAATAATCCAGTAAAAACCACCTGCAAGTTAAGTCTGTAAATAATCCCTACAATAAAAACAGGCTAAAACTATGCAGTCATCAGTTTCTCTTCTTCTCCTTTCTAAGCACAGCCCATCTTCCTCTTTCCATCTCCCTGAGTCACCCTACTCCGCTGGTTTTGCAGCTGGCGGAGACACCAGCATCAGTGGACAAAACCTCTGGCTCTTGCCACAGCCGCCTCCCTCCATCAGCATCTGCCATGACCCTCCGAGTCAACCATACCTCTGTCTTCCTCATGCCCTTCTTGGCATCTACCAGATCCCTAGGAGGGCACCACCACCATCATACCCACTTGGTCCATAAAGTCAGCAGGGACGATCCATCGTTGCAGCACTGGTTGCTTGCTGTTCTGCAGGGCTCCTGACCACTCTGAATCTTTACCCTCTTGCTGGCTCAGGCTCCCTGATACTGCTCTCATGGCTCTCTTGCTCTGTTCCTGTTCTGCGTCTCTCCCTCTCTGCCATTTAGGTTTCTCTTATATCGGCTCAGTTGGGCACAGATGTGACGTTCTGCCCACTCCAGGATGTGAATGCAGTGCCTGACTGATCCACTTGCATCTTCACATGAGTGAGCACCACAGTCAACACACAAGCAACGCCGTCATGCGCATACCTGCACCCAATCTGAGCCAGCATGCTCTCGAGACTTGATTATTTAAAATCTGTTCTACGGCTCAGATCAGTTTTCATAAGGCCCTCCAATCCTTGCTTTTAAAACCACAGAAGATCCACAAATTTACAAGATGTCTGTGATCTGCATTTGCTGATCTGTATTCTATAATTTCTCTGTTTCCCAGTGCTTTAGACTTTGGAGCTCCATTTTAAAAACACCCATTTTGTTGGGCAGCTTGTGACAGAGGAGTCCACTGAAGTGGAAAGAAGGAAATGCTGATTGAGTTTCCTCCTCTTGTCGGCTTTCCCCAGCCTCTGCTACACATTACAATATATATTTCAGAAACAAAACATACTTTTGTAGTGTATCTCTTCATTAGGATTAATGTCAAGGGAACATCAATGCCAATGGAGATGTGCACTACTGTGACACTATACACTCTCTAGCATTTGTGGAACAAATACAAGAACCTGGCCACTTCTGTAACTGAAATGAGAAGTAACAAAGTTCTGAGAATTGTAGCCTGTGGCTTAACTGAGGTTTCAGTCGGCTTTTCTGTTATAGTCAAATTGAATCCAAAGCTCTGCAGTCAGTCACACGTGTATTCTGTCCAAAGGCCCTGATTTTTTCCCCACCCCTAAGCTCACCATTTGCTGTCATAGCTCTGACATGTCTGCTGATGACACATGGCTTAGTCACAGTGGCAGCTGCTGTAAATAGCCAGAGCTAAATTTAAAGAGTTACCAAGTGCCTCTTCTACCATTTCCCTTATTATACTGGCTGTGTGTGGAAGTTGCAACTGTGACTACACTGAATATGTGAAGTCTGCAGGACCCCCTGTTTTGGAAGCTCCTGTTTTAGATGAAGAAATGTCTTGTCTGGGTGATCCTGCTAGCCTGAATTGTCCTAGTAAGATTCCTGAGGATTTTAACAACAGTGGAGTTACCAACAGATCACACACTCGCTGTTCTTTTTTTTTGGAATCCTTCTCTTGTCCATGTCAAACCACTTTTACAAGGCCCAAGTTTATGTTAGAACATTTAGACCAATTTTGATGACAACAGACCATTCTGTCTAACTAAGCTTTTCAATCCTGTTCCCTTAATTTTTCCAAAATTACATCAAGTTTTGAAATTCCCTGCCTATTAGCAGAAACAGACTAAACATCTGCCATCTAGCTCAGTGCCCACCCTGCGCCCTCCTTTCCAAATATTACCCACATACCCCCACCTCGTACATACACTTTATTTGGATTCTTTGGGGAGGGGGGGTATACGGCCTGGTGTTGTGTGTCCATCCCCCGTCACAGAACCTGGCCTGGATTGTCACTGTTCCAGGATAGTGACCAAAATAACATGCCGTGCCTGCCTGAGACTCCGTTTTTCCTCTCGGCAATTCACTTAATTTCTGACGCCACCTCTGCATATCTCTTTGGGTGTCAAGTCTGACAGCATGGCGGGCCTGCTGTGTGGCACCAAAAGGAGGAGACCAGGTATGTTTCTTTCTTTTGAAGGGTTGTGATAGTGCAGTGGACATTGGTGAGATGTATGATGGGGTTAAGTATTTATTTATTTATTTATTTATTTTTTATTATTATTAGAGGGACTATCACAGTTACAGTCTTGGAGGTCTACAGTGGCAGAAGGTTTTCATTTTAACCTGTTTCTTGATTAGAGCCTGTTTATTTAGTAATAAAAGAGTATTTTTGGGCTTATTTTTGTTAACTTAATGGTTCTGAATTGTAACAAGCAATTGCCTGTTATCGTTTTAAACAGCTGCATTAAGATTTTAATTGTTACCTGTTTTCTTAACCAGCCGTCAGTTAATGAGGTGCAAGGGACAACGGATCCACCAGCTCTCCAGCTAACTTGCTTCCATTCAAACTTGTGCACGTACATCATGAAGTATCAGTGTTAATACAATATTGTGAAATAAGTGAAAGAGAAGGGAAGGTCCACAAAATATATGGATACATTTCTCAGACAACAAAAAAAATATATACAGTTTTCATCTTGGAAGAATGAAAGTACTAACAAGCCATATAATTTAACACCAAATGTCATTATCTGGCAGGCCTGGGTTCTAATTACGAAACTGGTTAGAACGAAAACCTGCACCCACTGCAGACCTCCAGGACCAGAGTTGAGTACCCCTGCTCTAGGGGCTTGACATGACCACTGTATTTGTATGATGTCCCTTTTTATTTCATATTTAATTGGATGTTCTCAATGTATGCATTATTTGATACAATGCACTTTCAGTAATACTTAAAAACTATTAATGTCCTAACCCCAATTAAAGCAGCATAACCTGTAAAATTAAAGCGTAACCATAGAAGTGGGAAACACAACAGACTTTTTGCTGTTGACAGGTTTGAAACCCACGACAACTCTTGTTTATCGAAGGCAGAATCATGTAACAGTTGGTGTGCACCAACTCAGTTTTTTTCTATTCGTGTTACTTATAAGTGGTGTAGAAGAAATAACCCTGCTTAATTGAATATGATATTTTCATACGGCTTTTAATAAGTTCTTTTCCAAGAAAGTTTAAGAATTGTAGTACATTTGAGCTGTTAATTGCTATATGGTGTAAGCACTTTATTTTACTAGCAGTAACTGCCAATTGCCAGCAGGCTAAGCCTTTTTAATAGCTATCCCTGTGCATCGATACAGCACTTCATAGGAGTAGAGAAGCGCAACATTGTATTTTCCAGCTGTTTGAGTACAGAAGTAGGATTTTAATCTTGGATAAGCAATGAATGTGGTATGCACTCAGTTAATACAGCCTTTTGATATACACTTTAGAATTGTGTCTTATGCAAGAGATATGTTCTTAGGAACCATGTACAGAGGAAAATTCCAAATTGTGAAATGTCCTTAGATGTCCCCTTTCAATGTACACAAAGCCAAATGCTCACACCCTTTAATCACAGTTAGGCAAATCTTCTTATATGATGTATGGGGTGAGTAAGATAAAACAATAATATGAGAAGTCCATATTGCTTCTTTTGGTGCCACCAAGGATCAGATACAGTGTTTTTATTAGGGGGGTTGCTTCTGGGGCTTTAGGCCCTTTTCACAGATGTCCAGTTTCTGATTTTCCTGCGGAAACCCCCTCCCATTCTTCATATCCACAAAACTTCACAGGGGACTCCCACTCCCCGCTCTTCAACTAGCGACAGAGATGAGATTATAATAAATAAATAATAATAAGATTATAACAAATGCTAAAACTAGTGACGCCCCTGGTGACACAGAATATTTCTATGACATGACTCATTTTTTTTCTTGTGTACAGGAGACATATGTCACTCTGTTTTTCATGCTACCATGTGCCAGTGTTAGTGAGACAGATCAAGTGTGTGGGAGATAAGAATCTCCCACTTTTTAATGCTGCAATGAGTGAGTTGGCAGGAGTATAAGAAGCTGTTCTTATGCCATATAAAGAAAAAAATTCAACAATGTTTAATGCCACCTTGCATGTAGTTTACATCATGCTAGTTTAATTAGCTTAATTAAATAGGTTCTGCTATAGTGTGGTGGGTTGATAGAAAGAATACTCTAAATGGTGAACATGTAGCATTCCATCCTGGTATATATTTAAAAAATCCAGATGTTATCATCTGGCTGGTTTCTGTATGTATTTACACCACTCTGGCATTTCACCTTATTTTTCATTTAACATTGTGTATGTGCCTTGTGAGTCCTCAGACTATATTTTTCTGCTGTATTAAAAAGCTGTGATTTGTAGAATTAATTGACTATTGAACTATTGTCATAGCATAACATTACTTAGTCCATCTAGTCTGAAGTGATGGTGGAGAAGAAATTTTGAACTAGTGTTTTCCTGGATAACCAAAATAATAATGTTTCTAATCAAATTGACATCTATGCAGACCAATGCTAGATATGACAAAAAAAAAAAATCTTACATTACTTGTGTCACATGATCCATATGTCAAAATATCCAGTCATATACAACTAAGAATACAATACTACTTTCTTTTTGTATAGCACGCTTCACTGAGTGCAGGTACAGATTGCTGTGCACAATTAGTACACAATGTTCTAATTACTAAATACAGAAGTGGTACACACATAATTGTAGATTTGTTAAGACACAGAGTACAAGGTAGAATGTGATTAAACATAAATGGAAACCAACAATATCTATCCATTAATTAACCGATGAACTATTTCCATTTGACAAAGGTGGAGCTTAAAAAAGAAAGTCAAAAATAAAGTTGCAGTCCTGGAGACTTCAGGCCAACTAGCCACCTACACACTCCTAGGATTTCTTTGGTTGAGTCTATGCTGCCAATCCATTTTGATGAGAAAATCTTTTCATTCGATAATTCCAACTCTCCTTTTATACAAAATGACTTTTCCATATGCAGTAGAGCAGCCTGTCAGCACAGCAGTGACACCAAGTGCCACATAAAGATGCTGAGAAGAGAATCAGAACAGAGAAGAGTTAGTAACTGTAAAATATTTTGATGCTTATTTCTGTACAGATGACTAACAATCATGCACAACTAATCACCAGATTTAGACTGGATGTGCTAGACTAAAGTAGTAACTCTTCAGTCAGTATGGTTTTTATGCTAATAACATGCAAAACACAGACACTTTTTAGAATTGAGGAACTGTCACAACCCTCATTTACTGGTCAAGAGTCCTGTCTTCTGCTCAAAAACTTGATCCCATATTAATCCATTTCCAGTTCATGTACTACTCTGATTTTCTGCAAGTATCTGATTTTCTGTAAGACCTGTAGACCACAAATATGTTAGTTCTGGCTGACCAGGTTATATTTCTTATTTTATAAAATTCAGTGAGGTGAAAGGCGAGTATTATGTTCCAACTCTGAGAATTTTGGCAGCACTATTTTATATAAATGTTCTAACGCGATGCTCTGATTTTGTAAGGTATTTGTATCTCTGATCTGCCCGACAGCATGTGAATACAGCATTATAGTCCAAAGCATTCTAAACATTTACAGAGACTCAAATACTGGTGTTAACATGTTTACTTACAGTCCATGACCTGCTCCCCTTAGATATTCAATGATTGGTACATATGGGAATTACCAGGAATCATATGACATATTATTTTGGGTCTCAGTATGATAATAGAGTGAAATTATTTTCATTGTCTTGAACTGTTGACTGTTGTGACTCAGTTTTACAGAATTTTGCAATTCTGATTTTATTTGAGTAATGCTATATTTGAAACCATGTCCCTATTGGTAATATGCTGTCAGCCTATTATACCTAGTAAGAAAAACCCTTGACTTGGTTCATCCCTATTAAAAATAAAGATGTATATTTTCAGTGTAAAAGTATTCCATTAGTCTCTTCAGTAAGACTGGGAATACCTGTAGTATATAACACATACATTGTTACTTCTCATAAATTTAGCTCTGGGTGAGTCCTTATGAGACAAACCCTTAAGTTTACAGTATATCTATCACCAATAATTGAGTTTATAATGTTTCAATTTAAAGTAGGATTTAAATATATCCTAAATTGTGTTTAAAAATATTGGGGATGTCTTAACATATCTTATCATGATGTACATGTAGACCATTAATATGTTATTTTAAAAAAAAAAAAAAAATCACACAAAAGCAAAAATAGGACCAGCAGGTTCCAAGGTTGCAAAGTTCCAGGTTAATTGCCCCTTGGGTAAGAGAACATCCATTAGTTATTGCATAATTCAAGAAATTAGTAGAGATTATTTCTTCCTGTAATGTGTTGGCTGGGATTGGCTCCAGCAGACCCCTGTGACCCTGCAGTTTGGATATAGTAGGTTGGATAATGGATGGATGTAATGCCCTCTTTAAATGTATGAGTATCAACAGAAATAAAGCAATGAAATGGTTGATGTGCCTTCTCACTGATTTGTTCTTCCAGCTATGTGACCCATGATGGTGAGTATGATCTCCCAATCTTCCCTAATCCCTGGGTAAGCCTATACTAGACTGTTCAATTTGCCAAAGACTCTCCACCTTGGATAGTCTTTGACACCTATTCTGTAAATGTCTTCCGGACATCTTGTTGCTTTACAAGAGAAGTTGGAGGCCTTTGAGCAGATGAAAGGGCCACTCCCCACCTCCCGCTTTTGCTGTGCTGAGTACTGAGGATGTTAATTAAGTGAGTCTTGACAAGCTGGCAGCCGCGCCCAGGGATCAGCAGGGCCGTGCTTGTCTGCAGCCAGCGAGGTGTTGCTTTTGTAACGTGATGCAAGATTCTGGGGGGTGGCAGTGTGAATCATGCCAGGGCGCTGCAGATTAGAGCTCTGGATGTCTCGCCGCCGAGAGAGCCTCGCCAGTGTGAACCTGCTGTTGGCCAAAGCACAGTAACCAAGCAGGGGGTTATAGGGAGAAACCTAACTGGCAGCCATGGCCAGCCTACTGTTCAAGGGCAAGACAGCAGGTAAGTGAAGCTCAGCACATTTGTAATGGGAGCATGTGTTGGACAGAAGCACACACAGCAGCCCATTAGACAGGGAGAGCATTCTGTGTGTATCTTTCTTCAGTGGAGGCATGCTGGGGCTTGTGGAGACTGCTGAGTCTGCATTTAATATAAGACATTTAAGAGTTTGTAAGGATATCTCGCTGGTTTAGACATCTCCACATTTGCACAGCTTGCTATGTCATGAACATTTAGGACAGATGAGAGAACTTACTGGGCAGCACCTTTCTGTAAGAAGAACAATGGGTTCCAGAACTGTAATGCCTTGACTGGTCTTGTAAGATGGCATTGTGAAGATGCTGAAAGAACAACATGCTCTACTGATCCTTTTTTTTTTTTTTTTTTTTTTTTGTCGTTGGGTTTGAAGTAGGCAAGTGATTGTAGCTTCTGGATGGTGCTCACTCGGTATAGCTTGATTTTACAAAGCATAGATTATTAAGGGAATACTATCTTAATTGACTTCTATTGACATCAGTGGCTCAATGTTTGTTGGACTGATGGGCTAGAACAAAACAATTGGTGCATTCTGACTTTGACACTTTCTCTTTGCAAAATATGTTTTTGGAGCTGTTAAAATTGCTGGCTCCTTGGAAACATGCCTGCAATGGAGTACATTTCTGAGGACAGGCATCACCTGAAATAGGTTAGACTCACAAGAAGGAAATCCAATGAGAGGATACTTGCCATCGTTAAATGGTAGCAAAGGAATGAGCAATGTGCTATGAAGAATGGGACCTATGAACTTGAAGCATTAGAAGTTACAGTGTATGATGATGATTGGGTGTGACAAGTGAAAAAGCTTAGTGGGACTGTTCAGTGGAACTGACAAAATATGTGGTTAATAATAAAATGTTCACCACTATTGGGTTGAGAGAAGGAGGTCTGTAGGTTTCTGTCCTACTTTTAGTCTTGCAAAACCTTTGTAGTGAAAATGGTCTTCATCCTTTATTTAAAACAATAGGGCTCGTTGATTTGCCAATGCACTTCTGCTGGTTCAGAGTGGCGAGAGGAAGCTGGGTTGAAACTTTCTCTTTGGAACACAAGCTTTAACCGTTTCTGGTGAGAAGTTGAACTTGTCTTGGCTTACATTTTGGCATGAGATTTTGGGTATCCTGTCTATTACCCCTAGTTCATTGTCGCTGGGAGTTGTATTACTATCCTGGCTTCACAGAGTGTAAGACAGGATCCAACCTTGTTTGGGGCCCTAACCTTGCACTAACCTTGCAGACATCCAGCTACATATTATTCCAAAATAAAATATATTTAGTGTTCCAAAATTTCCACACTGGTAAGACATTCTTTAATGTTCTGAAACGCAAGACAGACACAATGTGTTAATGGAAGGGTACAATTTCAGAGGCTGAAATTCAGAGCAGGGCTACTGAAACGGCATATTTAATTCCAGGAACCTAAATCAGCAAACTCTAAATTTCACAGTTAATGTTTTTTTTGAGATCAAAGTAATGTTCATTAGGCTGTAACAACAAAAATGTGAGTAAAATATGTGGGTCATGTTTTCAAGTGGTTAGAGAGTGAATGGGGTGCTGTCTGTAGTTACGACTAATTTCTGCACTTACTGTCAGTCCAATTTGAAGGATTCTGCACGAATATACATAGGCAATAGCAAGGTATGATCACTTGTGTGAGGTAGCATGAAAACAACAGAATACATGCTGTTTTAAAGGAATTGTGAAAAAATAATTTAAATTGACAATACGATTTCACAAAGGTAGCATTGAAATTGGAGCAAATCCTAAGGAAAAAAACATTTGGAAAATTAAAGCAATGGGTGTGTGACATTTGAAATTTTGAATTAGATTGACTTGTGCATTAAATATCACTCTTTAGGCATTATTAATCGACTGATTTTGTCCTACATTGGCTGATGAAAGCATGTATGTAAATCTCACAACAGCATAGGTCACAAACCTGAGAAGGTGATTTTTTTTTTTTTTTTTTTTTTTTTTTTTTTTAAAACCTGCTATGAAAAGTGTAAGTTTGCATAAATTAATACATTCTGAATTATGTTGGCATTCAGTAATTCACAATGTGACAATGATATAATGATGATTCAAGTTTTTATTTTTAGTAAGCAGTATTTATTTTTCAGTTACTGGAGAGAAAATTAATTTAGTGTGTGCACAGGTTGTGATTGTCATGGGCTGCCTGAATTGTGTTCTCATTCTTTATAAACCTATCGCAGAAATCCTTCCCACAATCCAGTAAAATCCTATTTCCTCCTTTTGTTTATTCCTCTTCTCTGTTGAACACTATTCAAACCCTGCTTCCTGAATAATACATTATAAACAAAAGTGTAAGAGAGCAACTGTCAGAGAAATTTGCTCTTTAGGTTTTCCAGTTTCTTGCCCGCAGTGGAGTGATTAATTTTGGAGGACTAGGGTGTCTCTTGATCAAATTGGGGTGAGGGGAGGTAGTATCTTGATTAGTGCAATTGGCAGAGTGGTGGATGTCTGTGCTGGTAACTTGAAGGTTGTCAGTTCAAATCCTGGCAGTTCCAGAAGGAATGCTATTCCATTGAGTCCTTGTGCAAGCTCCTTAACCTGCAATTGCTCCAGGGACACTCTACAAATAGCTGACCCTGCGTTCTGACCCCAGGCTTTTCTCTACCCTCTCTGTGTGTATCAGAGAAATACGTTTGGGTATGTAAAAAAAATGGTAACAAATTCAAGAAATTCAAGAATTGCAAGAAATTGTATATGACAAATAAAGTGAATTTTCAAATAGCATTGGAAAACAACTAGTGTATGAAGTTTTGGGTTTAGGTGTAAGACCAGACTTGGCACTGGACAGAGTGCTACTTCATTACAGAGCACACTCATGCATATTTTTCCTCTTATATTAGGCCAAGTTAGTCATAATTTACTTTAACGCATTTAGGAACATTGGATTAAAAGTGAGTATAAAGTGTGTGAGGTTGCTGAATAGAACAGGTGCTTCAGATAAAGTGTGCAGAATGCATGAAAGGAAAGAAAATTCCTCTGGAATGAATGTGTTTGAATGCTTGCGGATCCCCTAGGTGGAGAAGTTGCAGATTAAAAGATGCAATAGAGGAACCATCTAGGTCTCCTAATTCATGTTTGATGTAATTTCACTTATTCACCAAGATGAATAACTACAACTGTTCACTGTTGTATACTACGGAAGCCTTCTTTTCATAAAAGGATACTCAAATGTAAAAGGGTGCGGACAGAGGATGAGATACTGGTCTCCTCCCTTGTTGCACAAGGTTCAATTTCCTGCATCACAGGGTCATGCATCAGTGCAAAGACACTGCCCTGTTTTTTGCAAAAAACTTAGTACAACTTATAACAAGAGTAGCACACTTCACTCAAACCTAGCTTTAACTCACATACATCTGTAGCATGCTAATGGCAGCTTCATGGCTTAAGGCAGTTCACAGTTTCTTAGGGACTTTATATTACCTTCTCTATTGGCAAGTGAAATCCAAAATGTTTTCACCACAGATAAGTCTAAAGGTGTTGCATGAAGATGTTTGCTGGGAATTACATTTTAAATGTTATCACATAATGTAAGGATATGGTAGCACAGTTAGCTGCTTCACAGACTCAGCAACCTGGTTTCAAGTTCCATGCCTTGTTTTCTGTGTGGAGTTTCATTTTTCCTTGTCTGGATGGTTTTACCTCTTGGTATTTGAAGCTTTCCTTCCACATCACCAAAGGAGGAGAACATTAGGTTATGTTATGATTTCACAAACTAATCTGTAATCATGAGTGTGGTTGTGTGTAAGTCCTGCCAAGTATTATAACCCTGTTTCCTGCCTTACACTGAGTGTTGCTGGGGTAGGCTCTTGCCTCATGCAAAGCTAAATTGGATTAAGTGAATTTGCTAATGTATTGTTCATAGACCCACTCTCCCCACTACATATTTGAGACAAAGGAGAGATTTACTTGAATCGCAGATTGACTATCTACAGTTTAAGAAACTCCACCTAAAAATATATATTTTTAAATTTGTTAATTACCCCATGTTGTTTGTAGAGATGACCAGAAATAATTTTAACTGTCATGTTTTCGTGGATAATGTAAATAACAAAATTCAGGATGCAATGGTCTTCACTGTGGACCTAAACTGAGTAATAGTAAGGAAAAGTTTTATACAAAAAAAAAAAAAAATAATTCAAATTACTCTTGTCACATAATCTACATATCAGGTATTCAATCGTATGCACACAATGTTCCAAACACACATTTTTGCTAATATATTGTTAAATAAACCATTTCTGTAAAATCCTATTGTGTATAAGAGTGGAGCACATTCAAATGGGACTGAGCTTTTGAACTGAAGATGTGCCTCTGCCCTCAATTGTTGGTCAGGAGTTTTGCCCAGTAATAGCTCATTCATTGGCACCATAGTGCTTCACTTCATATCACCTTTACAGAATGTGGTCTGAGAGAGGTACGATTAGAAACTAAAAGTTAATGAAGGTAGTTGAAAACATTATCTGGTGGAAATTACATGTAATTTTTATGAATAACTGAGAAGCGTCAATAAGTAGGTCAATTCACCGGTGCAGTTTGATAAATTGCCATTAAATAACCTGATGTACTGAAGTTAAAACATACTTCTATTAAACATAAATGTAATGGCCAACAAATGAGAGGGGTGGCAGGTCTTTATTTCAAAAACTCAATCCCATTTTTGCATGTTTCAGGCATAGGGGGATTTTACAGAAACAAATTATTTAACAGTATGTTAGCCAAAATACTGTACATGTGTTTAAGATTTGAGCATATGACTGGATTAATGACATATGGATTATACTACACAAGGTAAACAACAGATTAAAAAGTTATAATTTTTGGGTGGAGTATGTCTTTAAAGATGGACTTTTTATGATCAAGAATCTTTTACTGACCCAGCCTGCAGTTCATAGAGGTGTTTTCTGGACATTGAATCTTTGTTAGTTTGAGATACGGGATAGGAAGGCGTACCTCCGTAAGTACTAGCCAGCAGTACAGTATTGAATTGCTGGTGGTAGGGGTGTACGATGGTGGGATATGCCACAGAGTTTCCCAGTTCTACTTCTCTTTGTAAGGGTAGGAAAAGCTCATGACTGGTATGAGATTATGGACTTGCACCGTACTTTACGCTTCCAAACCAGCATGGACTCTGTTGCTTTGGGATTAGACTGTTAAATGCTTTTATTCTGGAATATAGGCTGTTATACCATTGGTTAATGTTTTTGTGTATTTGATCATGGATATTACAGTATGTTTAAATAGCTCCTTTTTTTTTTTTTTTTTTTTTTTAACTACATTTTACAGTGTGCATCCAGTAATCTTGATATACAGTAAGTCACCAACTGAAGGATGCTGGCAGTCTTTTTAATGAAGTGTGTGGGATGTGATTGTAATAAAAGCAGCTTACAGTTCCATAATAAAGCGAAACAACTAGGTTTATCATGGTAGCAACTAGTGAAAACTGTTTGAACTTGTAAAACTGTTGCATGTTTTCAATTTCTAATTCTGTGCCTTTATGTTGACCCTTAGAAGGCTCTAGTGCATTAAAAGAGAAAGTGTACATTGCTGTTCCTCACTGCTATTTCTCAAAGTAATAAAACAATGGTGAAGTTTTGAATTTTGTGTGAACTATTGAACAGCAAGCTACATCTCGAAACCTCTGACCCTCAAGGTTTCCACGCAATTTACTTCTCTTTTCTTCAAAGAACAAAGAGTTAAGTTCATTCCAGTTAAAATGAGAGTCCTGAAACCACCTGAAGTAGCTGGCATTGAAAAAGGGGAATTAAAAACTTGTGTCTTGAGCTGATAATGCTAGACATTTAGATATTCATTAATTTTTCTAATGCTTTCTTGTTCTGTTTCTCTGCAGTGAGTGACCTCCAGGAAGAAGGAAAGAAAGCAATCAACTCTCCCCTTTTGCCAACGAGTACAGACCTACACCCTGAGGATGCGCTACTCGGTAAACACTGCTTGTTTTTCCAGACAATAGAGATGGCCAATTTCTGAAGCATATCTGAAGTTTGTTCAATTAGTCAGTCTGCACCATGAGCTTAGAAGGTTGTTGTTGTGGTAGGGTACAGGTGGGTAATTCCCTGTGTTGATGACACATAGGGCTATCAAGTCCTGCTGAATAATAAATATTCAGGAATGAATGCATAGAAGATTGTAAAGTTGAGGGGACTATAGTTTCTGAGCAAGTTAACATGTGTATGTGGCACATTAAATCTGACAGTATAACGATTGAGCGAAATGGAGCCATCTTACAGTGTGATTAGGAGATGTCAAAGACAGAAAAGAAAGAAATGCAAGCTTATTTTCTGTCACTCCTTAATTTACTGCAGAGGAGTGCACAACCTATGCAATAGCTCCCTCATCCACACATCAGAAGCAGGGTTAAACCATACATCTTAAAGAGAATGCCTTGCTATTCTCTTGGTTTTACAGTTCATCTGTCCATCCATTTTCTCAAGCCACTTGTTTTCATTTCAGGGTTGTGGGCAGTTGAATATATTGGTTACAAAAAAGGGCAGGGTTACTTCTCACTGCAGCAACAACATTTATTTCTGTAGCACATTTTCTTATAAAGGATGTACTGTAGCTCAAAGTGCTTTACAACATGTCAAATAAGTAGTTACATGCAAAGAAAAAAACATTAAAATTTTGATAAGAATAACAATGTATATAAAATAACAAATGGTATATAAAAGATAATGTACACATACATAGAAAAGATATATAGTTAAGCAAACTAGAGTCCTTAGAAGTTTCTAAATGACAGTTTGATGATAAGGTCAGATGACCAGGGAGAACAGTAAAAATACAAAGAAACCTCTAGTTAAGCTGGACAAAAAAAACAATGTCTGCAGAGTTTCCAGGCTAAAAGCTCTCACAGCCCCACTGGGCATTCTGCCTCACATAAATGTTCTTCAGTAATTCTTTATTGATTCTTTTTAGGCTTCATCTTAGAGGATTTGATGCAGCGGGTCTTGTGACAAGTAGGGTTATCTGCTTTCATTCAGACATCGCAGGCGGCTACACAGAACTTTGATCAGGTGGTGGTGGTGGAACAGAGTTCCACTGTAGTAGAAATGGAAAAGAGAATGGAGAAAAGTAAAGATTGACAGAAAATAATAATTCTGCGTATATCTAGGATATTAAGAGTAGAACTAAATTTATACTACAAAGAAGCAAAATTTAAAAAGTGTGACTTTTTATCATTTTCTTAATATGTTCTACAGTGTTAGCTTGGCAGATATCTATTAGTAAAGTATTCCACATTTTTGGTATGTATTAATATGACTAAAACGTCAGTTTTTTTCCTTATTTAATTTGAGGAAATTACTACTCATCTGTTCTGAAATATAAGACAGATCAGAGAGTCCAGAGCATCAGGATCAGGTGCTATAGATAAATAAATGTTGTATGTTATCTGCATAGCTGTGGTAGTTCACCTCGTATTTTGAAATAATCTGGCCAAATGGGAATATATAGATAAACGTGTGTGCAGGGTATACATGCCCATTTAGAGTTGATAACTGCCGTAAATTAATACACACAAACTTTGGGAAGTGAAAATAAATCCTACAAGGAGAATCAGTACAGTCAGTAATCTGGCCAGTCTTCTTATCCAGTCTTCTAAAGCAATGAAACAGCAATGCTAATGACTGCACCACCATTCTGCCTCTGATAACACTAAACATTTGCGGTGTTTAGGATTTTGAGCAGAGCTCCCTTGTGTCTTTGAGGTCAGTTAGCTCTCAGTTTCAGAATGTCAGAATAAAGAAGTCTCTGAGCACTATTGCCGCCTTTATTTCCTCTTGCAGCCATCGTGGTGTTAGGCATTAGATAATGAATGTAGGCAATAGATAATGAATGGGAGTGGTAGACAGCTGGGCCTGCAGTTTTACCCTTGATGCTTCATGTTTGCACTTCATTCTGTTATGATGTTCTAATTCTGTGTGCAAGTTTTTTTTTTTTCTGATGCAAGGGATCTTTCTTTCTGTTTAGTATACGAGGTGTGGCAGAAAAGTAATGAGACTGGCAACACTGCAAGCGATCTGGCAACGCTGCGCTGTTGTCCTTGATAGAGCACGTGTATCAGTACCCTCCCATAGCTCAGTGCGAGTTTCAACTCCTTTCGTTAACTACGTGATTTTTGTGACTTCTATTAGCGAAGTTGTGTTTTTGGTTGTGCGTCACGCAAAATGGAACAGCGGAATTTGGAGCAACGTTGTGCCATTAAATTTTGTGTTAAGCTTGGAGAATTGGCAAGTGTGACGTTTGAAAAGTTAAAACATGGGGAACATTCTTTATCCCGAGCTCAAGTTTTTCAGGGAGGCCTTCAACTTCGAAAACCAATGAAAACATCGAATGTGTGAACACTCTTGTGAGATCAGACCATCGTTTAACATTAAGAATGTTGAGTGAACAATTAAATTTGAACAGATTTACCGTTCATCAAATTTTGACTGAACATTTGCACATGCGAAAGGTCTGTGCCAAAATGGTGCCTAAAAACCTCACAATTGAGCAGAAGGACAATCGAAAAAATGCATTTATGTGGTTCCCCAGCCCCCTTATTCACCTGACCTCAGTCCGTGTGACTTTTTCCTTTTTCCTAAACTGAAAAATGTCCTCAAAGGACGTCATTTCGGGACTTTAGAAAACATCCAAAAGAGTGTAACGGACATGCTGAAGACCATACCGGTTGAAGACTTCCAGCTCTGCTACCAACAGTGGGAACAACGTCTCCATCGGTGTGTAGCTGCCCAAGGGAACTACTTTGAAGGGGATAACATTGATGTTTGAAAAAAATAAAAACTTTGGTAAATAAAAAATCAGTCTCATTACTTTTCTGCCACACCTCGTACACTATGGCAATGTTGATAATTGCCTGCTGGAGCAGGGCGCACATAGATGGAGGCAAGAGAAATGTCATGTGCTGCTGTCGGTCAAATTCTTTTCAGCCTGACCGTTAAAAGGTGTGCTGTGTCACGTTCAGACTCGCACATGGCATCAGATTTCCTCCCTAAGATGTACAGATATGATTTTTCTGCTGAGCACTAGAAAAACTTAAAATTACAGAATGGTTTCATCAGACTTGTCTGAAAATGCCTGGAAGACTTTTTCCTAGCATCCAGGCAGCCATGTCCTTCTTTAACATTATCCATTCCTTTTTTCATTTTAGTCCAATAACAAGACATGAGAATAGCTCAACATTGGCTTGGTCTGAACATCTATTTTCTGTTGCAGTGTCCACACAGGGATGACCTCATGGGAAGATGTATCGATGCCAGGCCTGGCTTGTTTGGAGACTCTCAAGTAATAGGCAGAGATCAGAATTTGATAGATGAGGCATAAACTAATGGTGTTGTGAGGAACAAAGAGAGGGAGGGAGATGGGGGACTATGGTTCAAGTATTTAAATAGCATTTTGTATTTATGTCTGGCTTCACTGAGACTTGAAATTTGAAATATGAGAGAAAAAAAACAAATTGAACTACAGGCCTCAGCTTATTCTGTCCAGATTGGTTAAGTGGCCACCAGTGTAGATGAGGGCATAAGAAAATGCATTGGCATCCCCGCTGGTGCATTTCAGCACTTCCTCCAGTGGATAGCAGGTTTCATTCAAATGATTGAAAGGTAACAGTAGTTTGAGCATTCATTGTCTGTAGATCGAAAAGTAAAGACTAATAAAGAAAAAGTAATGATAGGCAAAAATGCAGCCATTGTATCCATCTTTCAGTCCTCTACAAGTTTCTGCTAAAGTGGTAGTACTCTGAGAACAACCAAAGTGATGAAGTGTTCAAAGAGGATTTGCAAATCTTTCTAGTAAGAATGTACCGAAAGGCTATTCTCTATGCAAATCCATAATAGAGTGGAACAGAGTCCAGGCCTGCCATAATAACCTCAATAAAAAATCGAATCCAGGGCAAAATGCCTTCCAACTTTCATTCAGACCCTGGGTGAGTCATCCTGATCTTGGGATGTGGGATGAAACCAAGATACCCAGCTAAACCAGGCACTACCATGCCTTTCAAGATTAAAGAACACATCCAAAGTATATACTGTATTTAGTATGAAACATTCAGTGGTCATTTAATCCACTTTAATCAATGGATAAGTGTCTATGTGTCTGTGTTCCCTTATTGTGTCTTGGTCTCCAGAAGATCTGCTGTCTCTGGATGAAACAACAGGTTTCGATAGAGTCCACTGGGGTTATCTGTTTAGTGCATTGCACAAATTTGTGTTTGGTTCCAAAATATTTGTGTAAAATTAATTAATCAAGCCCAGATGTTTTGGTTCATATGCTGCAAACAATATATACACTTGACTAAGTTATTTTGCAATGTGGGGCGAAACGGTTATACCCATTATCTCTAATATCTTTTGTGACTGCTGCTGAATTCCAAGCTATTCCTCTTCAAATTCTGTCCAACATAAAATGAAACATAAGTGATGGGTTAGAACAAAAGATATCTCTGTTGATAATATGGTGCACCATGTCTAGGACTGAATCGCGTTACCACCATTCACATAAAATCTCTGTGTTTAAAACCAGTTTGAAGAAGGTTGTTCTCTTTCTGGTGAATTTTCTGACATGCCAGATAAATCTTGATTTTTTCTGATTGTCTCAGAACTAATTAGATTATTTAGGAGTAATTAATTACACATTTAAAGGTCTGTTTAACCTTAATTTTGTCAGTTTGATAGAAATTAATAAAGAAGATGTTGGATAAACACAATAATCCCTTATCGTCTAAAACAGTATCCTCCCCAAGCACAGTCAGGTGAAAAAGTAAATACACCCCATGAAATGTTGTTTTTTTTTGTTTTTTTTTTTCTTTTATACATATGTGGACATATCAAGATTTGATCTTCATTTAAACAGTACCTGTAGACAAAGATGATATGATATAACAAATAATAACAAACATCATGCCACATTTACATTTTGTAGTTCATTTTATAATTTAAGTAAGCATGAATACAAATTTCACACGTGGGAAAAGTACACCAGACAAACAATTGGAAATCAACCATTTCACTCTCCAGAAGATCATCTACAAGGGGCGAAGTTTTCAAACAGCTGCTAACCTGATGACCAATCCAGCAGTTCATCCCGAACTTCAGCATTTCATCACTGGACTTGCAGGTAGTTCTTCCCACGGTTTATATGAGACTGCATGAGTCTACATTAGAAACCGCCAGCATAAGTTAGATTTACTTTAGAGGTGTGCCAGGAGGAAAATTTTGCTGTCCGGAAAGAATATCGGGACAAGAGTGAAGTTTGCTTATGAACACATAGACAAAGACCGGGACTATTAGATCAATGTGCTCTGGACAGACAAGGCAAAGATCTGGCCACCATTCCAGAAGATGTTTGCCATAATCCAAAAATAGCATTTGAGAAGAACAACAATATACCTGTTGTGAAGAATGGTGGTAAAAATGTTATGGTTAAGGGCAGCTTTGCTGCAATAGAGATTGGGCAGTTCACCATCATAGAATCCACTGTGAATTCTTCATTGTTCTAGGGAGCTTGAGGATAACATGAGACCATCTGTCAGAAGATTTAAACTTAACCAAAAGTGAATTTTGCAACATAACTGTAAATAAACATACCAGTAAATCCACAAAGGAATGACTAAAAAGAAAGAAATAGATTGTTCTGGAATGGCCATGTCAAAACCTGGATCTAAATCCCATTGAGATACTGGGGGTGGATTTCAAATCCAAAACCTCTGAATCATTGCAGAACTGAAAGAATATTGCATGGAGGAGTGGGAAAAATATTTGTACTACTCAATGTCAAAGAGTAGTAGAAAGTTATAGAAAAAAAGGGTCTGTCTATTAGAGCCAATGATGGACTTGGCAGACAGAAATAATAATTCTCTTTTTTTGCCTTCTACAATTTCTTGCATTACAAATTTGCCATTTTTCACATAGGGAGAGAGAAGCTTGGGGTTAGAGCACATAGTCAGCCATTGTACCATGCCCTGGGAAGAACTGCAAGTTACTGGGCTTGGTTAAGGGCCTAATGGAGTAGAATTCCTTCTGGCCCTCTCAGGATTCAAACCAGCAAATTTCCAGTTAACAGCACAGATCCTTTAGCCAGAGAGCCACCACTCCATCTGTTCATTTTTCCTTGAGTAAGTTATTGCAAAGTCAAATTTTCATTTTTTTCACGTTTATCTAAAGACATTTTGTCTGTCTTAAATGAGATCAAATTTTGGTATATCCACATATGTGAAAAAAGAAAAAAATTAACAGGGTGTACTTTTTCACGCAACTGTATAATATATTTTTAAAAAATTTAACTCCGTTGTAACTTTAATGTGAGATCATTTTAAATTACAAAATTACTTTACAGAGACCTAAACAGAAAGGAGGCATGGTGCTCCCTAGCTTAATGTTCTGTTTCTGAGTGGCAAACCTACAAAACCCGAAACTTTGGATGGTGGTAGAAGAAAATGAAACTGTACCTATGTACTTGGGAAGTCATTCCCTGCCATGTGCCCCAGTTAATTCTAATTACTGTTGGTTCCACCAGTAACTTAAGATATACTACCACTGTAGAATATAATTTAAGGCAGGGGTGCTTTGACTAGTTGTACTTGTATATAAAAACCATATATTCTGACTTTTTCTTCCTATACAGTTTTCAGCTCATGGAGGTCACTAGGTATCCTCTCCTTTCAAGATCTTAATATAGACAACATCTATGTGTCTTTTAAAACTTCTGCTTAACTTCTCATTAGTCTAAAATATATTTTTTCTCATCTTCCGCCAGTTTGTAATGCTGAAGTAGTCCTGGCTAGATTTGATGAGGTTCCTAAGAATTCTAATAGTATTCTTAGGTTTTTATCCACAAATTTCAAGAAATATACCCCTAGATGATTTTTGATATTGGGAAAAACATTTTTCAAATAGTATTTCCAATAATGAATGTAACTCAACTGTTTGGAAAACACTTTCCTGTTAGATTTGTGCCAAGCATATAATCTTGCTAGAAAATCGTACACTTGTACAACTGAAAATTGTGCTCATGTATTTCATATAAAGTTATCTAAAATGTACCAAGGACAAAATCCAAAGTGTGAAGGCTGTCATTCGGTGTCTGTTTCACCTGGTGATTAGTCTGAGAAATGTTCTACACACAGGCAATTTTGATTTTAAATGTTTGTATAGCTGTCAGGTTGCCCCAAATCTATATAATCCTACATGTTCCCTTAACACAATATTTGGGGTAGCAGCATAAAGTTTAACATCAGGCTCTTTTTTGTGTGCATGGATTTTTTTTTTTTTTAACACCGTGACCACTGTTCTGTTGTTTACTCAAATGTATTTTAATTTTTATTTTTTTTTTAAATTTAACTGTGTTATCACTTCCTTTTTCCAGTGCTGCCCACTCCAATATGCTTGGGTCAGTTATCAAAAACATTGTTTAAGGCTGAGAGAGTTAGTGCTTATCATGCCTTATTTTATTAGTAATGAATCACTGTACAGCTACACATCAGCTGGAGAAGATTTCCAATATGCGACTTATCTCTTAATATTTTCCACCCTGAAGTCCACTTGAACTTTAGCTATTTGTTCCGATATTTTTTAAGAGTTTTAATCATTAATGCATTGCCTGTCTTTGGTGTGGGACGGGGGGATATGAACGAATTGTCATCTGCAATGATGCATCACAAGTGTCCGCCTCCATCATTTGTTCCTGTTTTTATTTATTTTTCTGAGCAGAGGAGAACGCAGAGAGAAGCATGCTTGATCCAGCATCAAGAGAAGACCCCAAGTTTAAAGAATTGCTCCGAGTAAGCTTGTGCTTTTCACTTTTTTCATTATTCTTGATACAGCAGTGGTATGGTCATGTTTATATTCATAGTGATAACTCAGGGTGGGGTAGCAGTGTGATGCAGTTGTTGGCTATGCTAGCAGGCTGGCTTTGAATCCTGAGCCAATACATAGTCTCTCTCTGTTATTTATATTTATTCATCTATATATATATATAATATATATATATATATATATATATATATAAAGATAAATTATACACAGAAAAACACACTACATATATATGGCATGGTAAAATGATTGGTGATCCTAGCTTTGCTCTATATGATTGACAGTATGTATAGGCGTGTTCCCTGCAATGGGCTAGTACACCATCCAGGGTTGTTTCATGTCTCCCTCCAATCCTTCCTTTGAATAAACATGTTCATCAAGTGATTGAAGCAGCCACAGGGTTTTCTCTTAATTTGGAACTTGCTGTAAATCTGGGTGCCTAATTACTATGACGGTGAGACAGAGCTGAGTAGTGTTAGTGTAGGAATGGTAGAGATGGTCAGCTTCAGAGTAGTTTAGATCTATTGTGGATTTCAGTGGGAAGGGGCATATTGACTGGTTTGTAATTTTGGCAACTGGTAATCAAGTTGCAGATTAAATGAATGATTCTAAAAGTGCTAGGAACATATGCTTTACAACTGAAAGAATACACGATTGTGATATACTTCAATTTGACTGGACCTGAGACAGTATTGTCATAGACCTGGTATCTTTCTTCATCCTTTTTTGGATATACAGTACCAGTGAGAGAAGAATAGTAGAAATCAAGTTACTATTAGATGCTCACAAATTTACTTTGTCCAAGAGGCAGAGAGACTGGGATTTTAGATAAACACTAAACATGATTGAATATAGTGATTTGACTACAGTTGTGGTAAGAGTGCAAAATAAGTCTGCTGCACAGGAGAATTGCTTTTCATGTTTCTTTTCAAGTTAAAGTTATGCTATGGAGCTATGGAGAACTGAGTACCACCATAAAGTGAAAGCCTAAACACTTACTAAATATTTCCACCTTGAAGCAGCAAGAGTTTAAATGTAAGAAAACATGCCTTCCATGTTTCCGACGCATGTTTGTGACAACAAAAGGAATCTGGGAATAATCATTTTATCACATATTCCTAGTACAATTTTTCTTGAATTTAAAATATGTTCTTTTGCATGATAGCAGAGGAGTTCTCCAATAAATTTAGAAATAAATCGTCACAATACCGAGAAAGAGGTTGGTAGCATGTTGCCACACCCACCACACAGCGAACCATCTGAATTGGGATTAGAGTGCAGTGGGTGGCCAAGCATCTGTCAAACAGTTTAGTGTGATTTCCCCCACCCATCATCATCTCCACCACCCATTTGGAGAGGAAACCATGTCCCTCGGGGTGTGTTTGTTGCGGAAGCATGCACAGCTGGTTTTCTTTCACAGTGGCTAAATCTCGCATAGTATTTTTGTGTTTTTGATAGAAAATGACCTGTATAAGCTGTTTTCCAATGTGTGTGTATTCTCAAGACACAGATCAATGCTCGACAACTTTATTGGCTTGAAAAATGAATATATTCAGTAAGTTTTTAAGCTTTTATTTTCCAATGGTGCTCAGTGCCCCATATGTTCCTTTTAAAAATACCAGGGCAGACAAGATATTCTTAAACATTTATAGAAAGTGCTTAACTTTAGGATACCATTTAAAAATTCAAATGCATATATACAATATTTGTGAAGAAATAACTAACTTGAAAAATAAAAAAACTTATTCTTTAAGCCTCATATTCTAAAAGTACAGTAATTGCAATAAGTAGATGAATATAGTAAAACTGGATGGTGTAGTGGGGGTGTGACAGGTAAAGGGGATTGTGGGATTTTTCTCTGGGAACCGTTTGCTTTTCAGGCCTAGAACAACTTTTGGCTGACAGTGAGAGTGTACCGGTAACCGAGTACTTTAGGGGGTTTACCAGTCTTATCCAGTCAGTCATTGCTTTAGTGGACTTGTTTGCTTGACGTTAATGCACTTAAACTCTGGCAGGTCTTAATTGACTGGATAAACAATGAGTTAGAGGAAGAAAGGATCATCGTGAAGGACCTGGAGGAAGATCTCTATGACGGCCAGGTTCTCCAGAAGCTCTTTGGTAAGTCTTTGCATGTCAAAGTTGTCCACATTCTTATGTCAAATGAATAGTTTAATTCTTGTACATGTTAAGCAGTTCCTTAGCAATATGATGGGGAGTCAAGGAGCTGTCCTGGGATACTAAGCAAGTGCTGTGTATTCTTTTGGAAACTATTCCTATTATAGCTGTTCATCTTCACACCCATGCCTAACCCAACCCCACTATATATGTCATATTTCCTCTTCCTCATTTATGTTTTCATATGAAAGCCAGATTTTTAAATAGTGTGATAATTTCAACTAAAAATCCATAATGATTCCTGAAAAACAAAAACAATATGTCTGTTAACATCTCAACCAAGTCCAAAGTTCCAGTGGCTAAAAACTTGTGAGCAGGCTACCACAAACCCTCTGAGTGGAAATGATGCCCAAATGACAATCTGTCTGTCCATCCATTTACTATATTCACTCTGTCCATTCCCATTTCTGGGGTTTCCATAGCATGTCCTGGTAGCACTGGGCACAAAACAAAAACCAGACCTGAATGGATTTCAAGTCCATAACATCTGGCATTGTTACATGCATTTATCCACACTGGAGCATTTAGGGCCACCAATTAAGCTAAAACAAATGCCATGGTGTTTCCTGTATTTAACCATATTGCTGCTATAATGCAGGCCACCACAAGGTGTCAGTGCAACACCAATGGCCGAGTGTCCCATAACATGGGTTATTTCTGTGTGTGATTTCATGAAATGAGATCTTGCAGAAAATATTTTATCCAGGGGTGTTTTTACTTTAGATTGTGGAGTTTAGCTATCTTTCACAAGGTCAGCCAGTATAGGCAAAATGTTGTTTGTTTGGGTTGTATTTGTTATTTTGTTAGGGCTTGCCAGATATTTAGTGTGTGTCCTTTGATTAAGTGTTGGTTTTATGTCTATACAGCCAGAGGATTGATTGTAGGTGACACTCAATCAAGGGCAGGATTTCTGTATCATGTGCTATACTCCTGGGATAGTCTCTCTTCATCCCCACCCCAGCTCTAAACAAACCCTGAATTGGTCTATGCAGGTTTAATAAAACATGTTAATTTATTATGCTTAATTGACATATGTATATTACTGTGCAAGGTCTTGGACAAATGCATAAAAATCTGTAATGTGAAGATGCTTTCAAGAATAATTAAATATTTCTAAATCTAAAGTACTATTAAGAGCAATGAACTGTAGCAAACTAAATCAAATCACTGTCTGAGTAACCACCTCTTTAAAACTGCATCACTTCTCTTAGGTACATGCTTAATGCTGTCTTATAAGAAAATCTAAAATAATTTGTTCCAAGCATCTTGGAGAATTTGCTTCTCCATATCATCTGCAGACCTTGCCTTTCATGCTTGCTTTTCAGTCAGGCAATTACAGACAGCTTTGATGAGGTTGAGATCAGAGCTCTGTGGAAGCAATACCATCTGTTGCAGAACTCTTTGTTCTTCTTTTTGACACTGGGTGTGTCTTCTGGCTCATTGTCCTATTGCAGAATGAAGTTTGAAGCGATCAGATGCCTCCCTGAATGTACTGCATGATGGATGAGAATCTATTTGTACTCAGCATTGAGGATTAATTCTAAGCAGATCACAAACTCCATTTGTAGAAGTGCAACCCAAAACCTACAGGTAGCTTCTGCTGCACTCTACTGTTGGCTGCAGGCACTCAAACATGTCGGCCCCCTTTGAGTCCAAAAATATTCACATTTTGACTCCTCTGTCTAGAGCATTTGCTGCCATTATTCAGGCTCCCAGTCCCCTAGTGTTTTTGTGTGTAAGTGAGTTTGTTTCCCCTTTGATATATTGTTTTTTTGGTAGCAAAGAAAGACTATAGATTACTATGCTTGAGTCCCAGTGGTTCCTGTTAGTTCAGATCTGATTTTGGTGCTGGATGTCTTCCAGTTTCAAAGGACATCCGTTTGATGTCGGTCTGATGCAGTTCTTGCCTCTTGCATTAAGTTTCTGTGGCCATCCACTACTTGTTACTTGATTCTTTACCTCTTTAACTCGCTTTGGATAAAAGTGCCTGCTGAGCAAATTAATGTGAATGTTTCTAGTCCTCCAACCTTTCCAACTTCCTTGTGCCACCTCAGAAACAGCTAGGACAACCCATTTGGTAATTCTTTTCTGCTGCAAAATGTTTACTTTGGAGAGACCTTATCGATGAAGGATGACCACTTTGTGTCTTATTTCTGTGCTTACTCCTTCCTTGGTGCACATATTAATGCTTTGAAGTTTAAATTGTCTACATCTGCCAGTACACTCTCACTTTGTAGTTTGGTTGTCCTTCTTAAAGATTGATTTCTTGTAGACTTCTTTTTTTTTTTTTTTTTTAATTAGCTTGGTTCAATCGAATTATGTTGTTGACCGTTAACACCTGCTGTCTTTGTTTAATCATGCTATTAAGTAATCAAGATTTTATCTGAAAAGTGGTCTATTACTACATGCTCTTTTCTTCAAAAAAATTTCCCTGTAACGTTTAGTTTTCTGAAAATGAATGTTTGAAAATCTGAAATGTGTTCTTTTCTACTGGCACACTATTGCAACATTCAAGGAATAAATATCTAGAGCACAGTATTCTGGGTGTATGTATACACAGT